>BLBF01000006.1:53101753-53119695 GCA_015471245.1 Laticauda colubrina | reverse complement strand
AAAATATCTTTTTTTAAGAATATATTGTGTATTTTAAGAATGTACCAAGCAGAATCCGATTGGAAGTTATGTATTATATTGAATGTTATAATCTTAAAGGTATACATTGAAGCTTAAATAAGAGTTGAATGGATAATATCAAAAGATATAAATGTGTTATACTCCAATTAGTAACTACAAGGGAAAATTTGTTTAACAAGAAAAGATAATATGAAATTGAAACAGGACAGACAAAAGTATAAATATAATGATTTGAATTGAGATCAGATAATCAAAATAAAATTGAGAAAATAAAAAAAGGGGAAAAACTGTAGAAAATGTAAAAGAGTAATAAGATATGGAATAGAACACATAAATGATCATGAAATTGACTTTGTGTCTGTATGAAGAAGTGATAGCCCGGGACTATGCTATTTTCAAAAAAATATTTTTGATTTGTATTATGGTTTTTTTTGTGTGTGAAAACCCAAATAAATTTTTCCAAAAAAAAAAGAAAAAAACCAATGTCACTGTGGAAGGGCAGGGGGTTCTCATCAACAGCGAAGTCTGTCCCAGTGTTTTTGTTGGAGGTGGCGCTGGTGAGAGAGGCACCACTGCCAGAAGCTACGGAGGCAGCTCCCCCACCCAAGGAAGTGGCTGAAACACTCCCGGGAAAAGGAATCCTACCTGCCCTGCCACGATGTCCAATGGCAGAACTCTGTATGCAGCATAAGCTGTATTGAGGGCAGAAGGGAAAGTGACGGTGGCAGAGGAAGCCGCAGCGGCCAACATCCATGACGATGCCCACCTGCTGACCTGGCCTGCAGCTAGCACCATACCTGGGTCTGCAGCAAAGGCACTTGGCAGGGGTAGGGAGCTGTCTGTGCTCTTCCATGATCGGCTTTAGGAGAATTCTGGTGACAAGATGTGACTGCCCGTGGGGCACTCTAGGCAAGAGGGGGAAATTAAGTCACCCCCGGAAAGACGACCTAGCTGTTTTTTCAAGGTCAAAAAAAAAAAAAACAAGGCCCAGCCTTATTTTATGAGAAACATAGTAGTATTTCATTCACTGATAAGTCGTTCAACAGTACTTGAAATAAACAGTGCATTCAGTTATTGGCAGTAATGGGATTCAAAAAAATTTATTACTGGTTCTGTGGATGTGGCTTGTGGGCGTGGTGTGGCTCGGTGGGTGTGGCTTGGTGGGCATGGCAGGGGAAGGATGCTATAAAATCTACATTCCCACCCCATCCCAGAGGAAGGACACTGCGAAATCCCCATTCCCTCCCCACTCCTGGGGGAAGGTTACTGCAAAATTCCATTCCCTCCCCTCCCCAACCTGCTTTCCAGCTCCGTTCTCCTGTGCAGGGCAACAAAAGAAGACCCAGTTGATCATGTGGGACTCTAGAGGCAGAGAATAGATGGGGGCGGAGCTCGTCAGAGGTGGTATTTACCAGTTCTCCAAACTACTTAAAATTTCTGCTACCTGTTCTCCAGAACTTGTCAGAACCTACTGAATGCCACTTCTGGTTATTGGTCAAAAGGACTTGACATGTTAATATTTGCAAATGATAGTGGAAGAAAGCTTAAATGCAATAGAATGTGAATACCAGTGTCTCAGCATGGTTTATATATACAATAGATCAAAATTGTTACAATACTTAAATCAACTAAATTAAGTTAAATTAATCTTTAGTCTGAATAAAATCCAATTGACATTAAGATGAATGAATAAAATCTAAATGAATAAAATCTAAATGAATAAAATCTAAAACCACAATGGTAAATAAATAAGCAATCTAATATTTTGAAAAATATTTGAATATTAAAATGTATCAAAATTGCTACATTAAAATGTCTTTAAAATATAAATGTAACATTAATTTAATAAATGAATGACTCAAATGTTATGTTGTCAATCATAATTTCAGTAGTTTTTCTTCAAAAAGAAAATATCTTTGTCAATTAATTAGGCTTTGCTATTGAAATAATTGTAATCCTTTAAATGATAATCATAAACAAAGTATTTAAAAGCTTCCTGGCCAGAAGGTGCCTTTATTGTTCAAGAATAAAATGGGTTTTATATTACAGAGACTAGAGTTAATAAAACATTTCACTCTTAAACATTTAAACATTTAGTGTTCCTAGAGATCTATAAGAATTCTCTTGGCTTTCTAGTTATTTTTATATCCTTTAAATTTTTGGTTTTGTTTAAATATATACATGAACTGCCATATTAAGTGCTCGAACTCATTTTGAAAATAATTGCTTATATAAGATAAACAAAAGGATTTGTGGCCCCTTAAAGAGTGACAAATATCATTGCAAGACATGATGATATGATTATCAATTCCACAAATTTATTAATATTTAATTTTATTTACACAACTATAATAAATTTTAGGCTTCTTAAATTTCAACAAGATTCAGCTACTCTTCTGGAAAGGGCTTGTATGTATATTTTATTGTTTTAATCAATAGGAACAATGATATATTTAATCATTACTAAATAAATCAATTAAAATCATACCATTTGCTATATGTTTTTGAATAATGACTGTGTTGCTCTTCTACAATAATTAATTTTGTTTTCTTCCTTTTTTCTGATAACAGTCACAATAATAATAAGTTACAATACAATTATATTAAAAACAATTTTGCGATAGTTCTTTTATAAAAAATACCTTGTAAGATATGTGAGATAGCTCAGTTGCAAAATGAAATATATAAGTAGTCTTACATGTCTAAATCACAATATTTTTAATACTGTAATTTAAGGATATAAATACATTTTACAAAGACATTTTCTGGAAACCATACGCTTAATGATGGCTTATATACATTTTAATAAATAGCTTATTAGTTTCTCAATGTATCCATTCATCCAGAAGGCTATAGATATAAAAAATGTTTTTAGCATTTCCAAGAAATGTATACAGTGGAAATATAGTTTCATACAAACTACAATAGAATATATGATACTCTTAACTTTGTAATGCAACTTGTACATTCAGAAAATATTCTGGAAATAATTTAAATGGAAAATATTCCTCAGGTATATATAGGTCAATTTGGAGCTAATCATTTTTTTTACAAAGTCACAAAATATATATTCATTTGTATTAATATTTGTTCTTGATTTACTGCAAAGAGATTTTTAATATCAAAAAAGGTGTGTTGCAGAATCCTAACTGTAGAACTACTAATGGAATTTGGATTGCTTTTTTTTCAATTTGCTTTCATTATTTCGCAATATATTTTTATGCCATTAGGATTTTGATATAAATTGCATAAACAGGATTTGAAAATCTATCTTTTATTTATTCATTTTATATTTCACAAGATCAGTGGTGGGCTTCAAATTTTTTTACTACCGGTTCTGTGGGCATGGCTTGGTGGGCAGAATGGGAAGGATACTGTAAAATCTCTAGTCAGAGGTGGTATTTGCCAGTTCTCTGAATTACTCAAAATTTCCGCTATCAGTTCTCCTGAACTGAATACCACCTCTGCACAAGATATATATAATTGTACAACTTAACAGGCAGTTGTTGAAAGGGATTATTTAATAATTTAATAAACAACACACTAATAAGCAACATAAATAAATATCTTCTTTAGAAAACTTTTTTCTTTTTTTGTGCCTTTGAATCAGTTGACTAGCTCCTGCAGTTTTCTTGGCAAGATTTTGGAAGTAGTTCCATTGTTTTCTTCCTGAGGCTAAGAGGGTATGACTAGCCAAAGGTCACTCAAGTGACCTTGTGCCTAAGGTGGTATTAGAGTGCACAGACTTCCAGTTTCTAGTCCATGCCTTAAGTACTACAACAAATTCACTCTTCGCAACAACCAATATGATTTTCTAGAAAATGTTTTTCAAAATAGTGGCGTCTGAGTCTGAATTTCATAGGATATCTACTAATATATGCACATATATATATTTAAATTCAGTTTTAACAGATAGGCCTCCACCCATCATTCTCCAGGGACCTGTAAACCAGACATTGGCAGTAGATGGAACAGCTTTACTGAAGTGCAAAGCTACTGGTGACCCAATGCCTATTATCAGCTGGCTAAAAGAAGGATTTACTTTTCTTGGCAGAGATCCAAGGACATCTATACAAGATCAAGGAACTTTGCAAATTAAACCTTTACGGGTGAGTATATGTTGTAACAAAATATTTACCTTTCTGAAATCAAGAGAGTAATAGTTAAATGAGAACTGCTTAATTATTTATTGATTACACATCACATGTAGAAGTTTAGGTACTCTGGATTAATATCCCTTAATGAACAGAAGCTGACACAATTTCTGAAATATTTATTCCAATTTAAATGCATAGTGACTAAGTCTGTGTAGTTGTTTACATGCTCCAAAAAAGAAAAACTGTGCATATGGCTAGTGCAGTTTTGGACAATCTTCCTATGAAATCATTGTTCTTCCTCTTCCTCCCTTTTGCCTTCCTTTCTTGTTCTTTCTATAAATGAAATACTTAATCAGGTTTTACAAAACTGAATTTCTAGGCCATTGAGCAATTATGCAGGTTAAAGTACTCTTCCTCACAAATTTTCAGGTTATCATTTTGTTATATTTATTTTCAACAGCCATGGCATCTTCTAAGCAGTTTTTTTAACTAACAATTTTTACTATTAAGTAAAGTAAATGGGTTGCTGGATATGTTGAAATCAAGGTAATAGTTAAAAGAGCAAGAAAAATCTCCACTGGAACTGCTCAAATTTTGTTTATACTATCAGACAAGAACAACAGTTTAACACAGATGATTTGACAAAAAATAGAGCTGACACTGGAATAGTTATCCACAAATCCAGTATAATGAAAATAAGTGTTGTTTATACAACAGTGATCTGCATAGAAGACTTGACAAAGTTGTCCAACTTTATCACAAAAATGATTTTCTAAACTATCCAAAAGATCTTGAATCTGAAATCTTATGGAGCAAAATTTGGACAATGTGAAACAAAAACTGAACTCTTTGGGCACATCTTTAAAAAAAGGAAAGAAACATTTTGAGATAAAAAGATCAAAGCATTTGCAGAAAAGAACACATTGTCTACCATTAAATATATGGATATCTATGTGTTTATAAACTGTAGTAGCCAGTGGTATTGGAAGTATTACATTGGTGGAAGGAAAATGCATTCAACTAAAAGCTCAAATATATTTTGTCCCATGACCACTAAAGAATTGAGATGAAAAGTTAATGGCTTTTTCATCAAGATAACAATCTGAAATATATCTCTCTCCAAATGAACTATAAAGTACTTACAGCAAAGAAAGATGAATATTTCTGAGAAATTTTAAAGCCTCCAAGTTGAATATACTAAAAATCAAAAAGCAGAGTTAAAGACTCAATAAATTAAAAAGTTAATGACTCAATAAATGTAATTAATCAATAGTAAGAATAGAAATATTATTAGTTGGCTACAGGAAATTTTTGATGATGTTTTTTTCCCTTGTTGGAAGCTATCATTTGTCAAAGAAGACATTACAAAGTTTACCAATGGTGTTCCAACTTTGTACCTGCCATATTCAATGAGTCCTCATTTTGTCTCTAAACAATTGTATATACAGTAAATAGCCATGCATTTACACTGTCAGAAAGTGTAACTGTCAACTCCTATTCATTGAGGAAACTGGAATCAAAACAATGTTATTAGGATATGCAAAACTGCCATTCAAGTAAATACATTTGAAGTGTTTGGGGTATGAAATACCTATGATCATGCAACAGAAATTTGTGTCACAACCATAGAAGGAAAATTGCACTCTTTCTTTAATTCAGACTATTTCCAAATAGCAATAGCATTTAGACTTATATACCACTTCACAGTGCTTTACAGCCCTTTCTAAGCAGTTTAATAGAGTTAGCATATTGTCCCCAACAGTTTGGATCCTCATTTTACTCACCTCAGAAAGATGGAAGGTTGAGTCAACTTTGAGCCTGGTGAGATTCAAAGTGCCAAGTTACAGGCAGCTGGCAGTCAGCAGAACTAGTCTGAATTCTAACCACTGCGCCACTGCAGCTCTTTATACTGCTTATCTTTGTTCTAAATAAAATAACATTACCCTCACCTTGAAGTAAAATGGGCAGCCAATAAATTTTATGAAAATATATTAATTAATTATAAAAACTCAAGAGTGGCATTGATTAAACTGTTACAAACAATATATCATCCAATAAAAAGAAAGTTTGTGAACAGTAACGTATAATTATAAATTAAGCAATAGGAACGGAACATGTGAGAAAATTGAAAGGAGACAAGTTTACTGATAAGCAATAATAAATAATAAAACATATCAGGAATTACCTCAACATATGATAAATCCCACTTGTAGGTTGGGAAGAAAGAATACTGTTGCTTGGCTACAAAGTAGTAATCCTTGTATTTATTTTCTTCAGTTGCTGCACGTGATAACATTTTAACTCATACACTACTAACACATGAATGATAAATTTTTATAGTTTTCCTTCCCAGAATACATGTGATTTGATTTAAGGAACTTTATTGTTTTCCATCCCTTAATTTTCAAATCTTTAATATTTTCATGAAATTTGATTTATTCAAAACACATTACCAAATTACCTGCACAAACTAGAATAAATATCCCAATGATTTGTATAAAAATACTAGTTTCATTTATTATTATTTTGGGTTGTTCAATGCTTGCAAGACTGAAAAGACACTGTATGTCTCAAATAAATAAACAAATAAATATCTATCTATCCTAGAATCATTTTGTACATATAGTTAAAAAAAAAGAAAAAAAAAGAAAATACATCTTTATATATTTATTATTTTCTAAAAATCTACATATTTCATTACTATGTTTTGTTATCTCACCATTGATAGAATAGATCCCAAATTTTATAAAATTGTTTATCATCTTGTTCTCTAATTTCAAATGTCAATCTTCTCATTTCAGCACATTCCATTATTTTCTTCACGATCTCTTCCTGTGATAGCGTCTTCTCATTTTTCCAGTTTTTAGCAAATACAATCCTAGCCGCTGTTAATATATTTACAATCAGGCAAAATTCCCAATAAAAAAATCTCTGGTTTCAAGTCTACATGCTTATTTGTCATTTTTTCCAGCCACATGTGGATTTTAGTCCAATATTTTTTAGCGTCCGAACATGTCCACCACATATGGTAGTATAAGCCAGGTGTCTGATGACATTTCCAACACTTTTCAGACTTATTCTTAAACATACTTGCTATTCTTGTCGGGAGAAAGTGCCATCTGTAAAACATCTTATACAAATTTTCTTTATATGCTGGTGGCATTGTCATTTTATAATTTTGAGACCACAATTTTTGCTATTTCTCTAGATCAATCCCATATCCAAAATTCTTCTCCCAAGCTATCATAGTTTCTTTAACTTGTTCTTTAATTTAATTTCTAATAAATATATGTACAGTTTTTTAATCACCTTTTCATCAGTACCTGTCAAAATCTTATCTAAATCAGTCAATTTATCATAAAAATCTTCTGTTTTAAAATCTTTACCTTGATTGTATTTGCATATAATGAAAACCAATTCATCTTTATACCTTGTTCCTCTAATTTTTGCACAGATTTAAGTTCACCCTTTTCATTCAGTATTTCACCATATATAACTGTTTGTTCCTTTTTGTATATTATAGGATAAGAAAATGCTTCAATACTCGATAACCAGACTGGAATTTTCAAATAACATTGTCTTTTAGTCCTCTCCCAATTTAACCACAGAGACTCCTGTATATAATATAATCTAAAGTACCCCTGTGTTTTCGTTCCTTTATACCATAAAAAAAGCATGCCACCCCAACAACAGATCATATCCTTCTAATGCCAACAATCTAGTATTTCTTAATGTTATCCATTCCTTTACCCACATCAGTTTTGTAGCTTGATAGTACAACTCCCAATTAGGCAAGCCAAATCCTCCTCTTATTTTCACATCTTGCAAAAGTTTTGACTTTATTCTCGCCTTCTTACCTTGCCATATATATTTCAACATGATTTTATTTAAATCTTCAAAATAATCTTCTCCAAGCCTAATTGGAATTGTCTGAAACAAATATAAAATTCTGGGTAATATATTCATCTTGATTGTTGATATTCTCCCTAATAATGACAGTTGTAAATTTTCCCATTTCGCCAGATCTAGTGCTATCTGCTGCTTAAGTTTAATATAATTATTCTCTTTTAGTGTACTACATCTTGCTGTCAAATCTATCCCCAAGTATTTGATCTTATTCATGACTTGGATTTTCAGTAGGTCTGCTAATTCTTTCTTTTGTCTTGATAACATGTTCTTTGTCAGAATCTTTGTCTTATCTTTGTTTATTTTCAAGCCAGCCACCTTTCCATATGTCTCTATCTTTTCTATCAATTTTGATGCTGTGTCTAGTTGATCTTCTAAGATGAAAACCAAGTGATCTGCGAATGCTTGCAGCTTAAATTCTTCCTTTTTAATTTTCATCCCTTTTATATCCTTTTCTTCTCTAATATTTCTGTTTAACACTTCCAAGGTTAACACAAACAACAAGGGTGACAGTGGGCATCCTTGTCTTGTTCCTTTCTTGTATCAATAGAGTCTGTCAATTCTCCCTCTATCATTACCTTTGCTGTTTGCTTATGATATATGGCTTCTATTGCTTGAGTAAATTTTTTAGTAAAGCCCATCTGTTCCAGCAGTAACAACATGAATCGCCAGTTCACATATTCAAATGCCTTCTGTGCATCTAGAATATCAAAGCCATTTGTTTTTCAGGATGAGCCTCATAGCATTCCAAAGTGTCCAAAATTACTCTCATATTGTTTTTAATTTGTCTCTTTGGCAGAAATCCATTTCGATCAGGGTGAAGAAAAAAGTTTAAATATTTTTTAAGTCTTTCTGCCAATATTGAAGCAAAAAAATTATAATCTGCATTAAGTAAAGAAATAGGTCTATAATTCTTAATTTGTAATGGATCAGCCTCTTCTTTTGGAATAAGTGTAATATAAGCTTTTTACCATGTTTTAGTAAACATAACTTCATTCATAACTTTAACATAACTTCATTCATAACTTCTAACAATGGAAGGTTCAACGATTCTTGTAATGTTTTATAAAATTATGCCGGAAGTCCATCTGGGCCTGGCGCCTTTCCATGGTTTTGCTTCTTAAGTGCTTCAGTTAACTCCATCATCCTTATATTGCTTTCTAACATTGTTTAGGTATCTGGGGTAGATTAGCATTCTGTAGAAACTGTTTAACTCTAACATTGCTTTCTAACATTCTTTAGGTATCTGGGGTAGATTAGCATTCTGTAGATACTGTTTAACTCTTTCCTCATCAATATTCTCTTGTGTATATAATTTCTCATAATAGTCTTGTATGATTTCCTTTTTCTCTTTGCTAACCATAGCAAACTTGGCCTTGGTCATCTATTAATTGCAATATTTTCCTTGATTCTTTCTCCTTTCTCAATTTATATGCTAACCATCTACCTGGTTTATTTGCATCTTCAAAATAGTTCTGTTTCGCACCTCTAATTTTTTGTGCTAGCTCTTCTTTTTTTTATTAGACTCATTTTATGTTTGGTTATATCCATTTTTAATTTGATATCCTTTTTCTGTGGCATTTTCTGTAACTCTTTTTCGAGTTCTTTATACTCATCCTCTAATGCCTTAGAGGCTAATCTTTTCATGGTATTTCTTTTCCTTGTATAGTCTATTATCAAGCCTCTGGCATATGCCTTCATTATATCCCATACATTCTGAACTGATGTATCTTCTTTTTTATTTTTTCTAAAGAAAAAAGGCATTCTTTCTCCATCCACTGTGTAAAGTCTTTTTCCTTTAAAATAGTATTATTTAACATCCATCTCGATCTTCTTCTTCCTTGTCCTTTCCATTTAATTGTCATTGGATTGTGATCTGTCCAAGTACTTGTTTACTTCTTAAATATTGGTTAACAATTCGGTTGACATCCATATCATATCTATTCTGGACCATGGTAAATGTCTATTTGAATAGAAAGTGTATTGTTTGGTTTTAGCATTTCTTTCTCTCCATGTATCTTTTAAGTTTATTTCGTCCACTATTTTAAAAAAGGATTTAGAGGATCTTTCTGCTTTGCTTTGTTGTTTTCTGTGCTGTATAATCCAGTTTATTGTCTACAATTCCGTTAAAATCTCCCATCAAAGCTATATTACCATAGTCCAGTTCAATTATTTTTATGTGTAATTTTTTATAAAATTCTTCTTGATTGTCATTCGGGGCATAAATTGCAATCAGGAGTGTTTTTATATTATTATCTATTATTTCCACCATTAGTATTCTTCCATCATCATCAGTATATATCAATTTCGTTGGGATAATTTCTTTAATAAATCAGAGCACTCCTCTTTTCTTGCATTGTGTCAAAGAAGTAAATATTTTCCCTAATTTTGGCAGTCTCAGCAATTGTTCATGTTGCTTTTTAGTGTGTACTTCTTGTAGACAAATTATATCAAATTTTAATTTCTCTAATTTTTGAAAATTTTTCCTTCTTTTAACAGCTGAATTAAGTCCATTTATGTTGATTGTAATTATTATTTTTTTCTTCCATGGTTAAATTTTGTAGTTAGGTTTAACAGCTCTCGTAGATCTTGGTTCGCGTTGGTCTTTAACCTCCTCGTTTCCACCTACTGCACCTTCTTCTTTTCCAGTCGTCATTTGGTAGTCCTCTTGGAATTCAGTTAATGAATTATTTTTTTCTGCCTCTTTCTCCTCTTTAAAAAATTCTGCGTAAAATGATTCAGCTTTCTCAATTGAGTCAATTCTATATCTCTTTTCTTGCCATGTGAACATTAAACCTTCTGGAATCATCCATCTATAATTCACCTCTTTTTTAAGTAACAATTTGGTCAGGAATCAGTATTCTCGTCTCATCTCTCTCACTCTTTTGGGCACTTGCTTCAAGACCACAATCTCCTTATCTTTGTATTTCAATGTTTTCTCTCTTGCCACTTGCAATATTTGTGTTTTAATGGCTTTCTTTGTAAATCTAATGTGAACTTCTCTTGGTAAGCTATTTCTCATCGCATAACTTGTGAAGACTCGATAAACCTCATCTATTCCATCCATCATCTTCTCTTCAGTTATTTCCAAAGCTTCTGCCAATATTTCTATCATTATCTCAGCTAGGTTTTGTCCTTTTTCTTCCTCTATGTTTTGAAATCTGAGATAAAATTCTGATCTTTCCATCTTCCATCTCAGCAATCCACTTTTATCTTGTTCAACCATCGTTAATCTGTTATCAATGTCTCCAATCTTCTTATCTCTTTGTTTACCTTCTTCAATTTCTTGGAGCCTCTCATCATACTTCATCATCATTTGTTGGATGCTCTCCACTTTTTCATAGGTTTTCCCTGTTCTTTGTTCAGTGTTCTCTGTTCTTTGTTCAATATTCTCTGTTCTTTGTTCAATGTTCTCTATTCTCTTTTCAATATTCTCTGATCTTGTTTGAATATTTTGAATTCCTTGCATAATCATCTGCAGGGTCACTTTTTCTTGTTCTTTTTCTTGCTTTAACATTGTCTGTATTGAGCATTGTTCTCCAGATGGTGGAGAGGAGGAAGCAGAAGTTGAAGAAGTAGGACTTGTTAACTTCCTACTCATTTTGAGAAATTAAAGATCTTTCAAATTCTTCTAGACCTTAATCCAGTTGTGAAATAACCAATTACAGTTCCAAGTAAAAATGGTGGAAAAAAAGAAAAAACCAATTGATAATAATAATTAAAAAGAAAAAAGGAAAAAAATTTCTTCAGGCTCTTGTATACCTTAATCCAATCGATTAATTAGATAACAATAAAAATTCAAAAGTTAAGAAAAAGGGCATAAGCACACCATAAACAGACACACACACACAAAAAAGAAAAAGTGTAAAGTCCCAAAAAAGGCAAAGAGGTAAGGAAAAATACTGGAAAAGAAGGAAAACAAAAAGGTTCTTCAACCTTCTCCAATTAAGAGATCTCAAATATAAAAAGATACATAAAAAGAAACCACAAAGAAACCAATATGAAAGGTAGACAAGTTCCAGAAAGCCAAAAATCTAAATAGCTATTACAAAAAAATAATAAGAAGAAGAAATAAACTGATGGGGGGGGGGGGGTAACACAGCTTAGAAAAAATGAAAAAAAAAGCACACTGCACTTTGTTTAATTATCCAAGGCTGTTATTATAGCTCTCTTCTCCAAAAGCTTATCACCTTTTCTTTTCCTAAGTTTCAACACCAGACTCCAGCTGCTGATAGAAACTCAGAAGAGCACCTGCAATAATACTCTCCAATGCTCTTCCCTATATCTTATCAACCAGGCACTGTCCTTGAAACAAAGTCTCAGTTCTTTCTCAGCTTTGTCTGGTAAAAAAAAAAAAAAAAAAAAACAGGATACTTCCAAGCCTCTGGTTGGCAGTGTTACAAAGTTTCTTTCACTTTCCCCCTCTACTTTTCCAAGAAAAATATAATAAGAATTAATTAAAAAAGAAAAAAGGTATTTAAAAATTAACTATAAGGGAATCTCTGGCTTAAAATATTATGAAATCAAAAAGGAGAAAAGAATAAATAACAAAAAAAAGAAAAAGAAATCAGTCCAGTTTCAAAATATAAGATCATGTATAAAAAATCCAGCAATGAAAAAAAAAAAATATTACTTTGACATTCTTGTTTAAAATCATCGCTTCATCACTTCTGTCAAAACTTTTCCAGATTCTTTCTTTCCTTTAGGGTGTCCTTTCAAATCTTAAAATATAAAAAAAGTTCTCACCAAACTGGAACATTCTCTCTTTCTGTTCTCTTCCGTTTCGGAGCTGTCCCAACTTCAGCAGCTTTAATGGTTGCCTCTTTGCTGCTGGAAAAAGAGCTTCTCCTGGATCTTTAAATATTCACATATATTTCTCCATTAAGTTAAAGAAAAGTGTGTTTCCATATCTGCTTATGATACACAGATTTTATTTCTGCTGCTGCTGCCAATTTCCAGTTTTTTGGCTACCCGACACAATTTCTCTCGTTCAATAATTTACTATTAATGATTTTATGAGAAAATGCACAGGAGGTTTCTCTTTTCTTATTCTAATTGAGTGCTTAAGTTGAATATATTTTTATCAGATTACTCTGTATTCTATGTATCTTTTATTTTCGTGATGTTTCTTCTGTTTGCTGAGCAAATTATTATATTTCTGCTTCTGTTATAGATTTCAGTTAAATTTTTCAAAATTCTTCAAAATCAAAATTCAATCTATATTTTAATCAGTTTGTTGTAGTCCTTTCTTTGTTTGCTTCAGGGTGGTTTTGATTTAAATCAACTTGATTTAAATCATAATTTTTAGAGAGCAACTGTCATCTGTATCCCGCAGTGGCTCCTCCTCTGATGTGCTGTTGACTCATCGATAGTCCCATTCACTTTAATGGGATGGCTGGTGATGTGGCAGTGACATCACAAGATAAGGGATGTGGCAGGCAGCAGGTAAGGGATGCCATCTAACAGGCGCTGCCATGATGGATCTGAAATGGCAGGAGCTCTTTAATATTATATTTATAAGCTGCTTAGAAGATTTCCCTTTCATTTTTAGTGGTTGCCCTTCCTCCTCACAGTTAGAGCCTGGTGGTAAAGATGCATTTCTCTTCAAATAATAATAGAGTTTGTAGTATACATAGATCTGAAAAACAATGGGATAAAAGAATATGATTTTTCTCGTGGTTACTGTGAAATTGTGTGAATGCATCAATGCAGGGCATGTTATCTCAGCTTGCAGAGTTTAGATTCATTGAATTAGTTTATCAAAACTGTAAATATTGCAGAATATACAACCTCATGCTACCTAACTAAGCTCCATTTCATGCTGAATAAACTAAATTATTAATGTATTTCAAATAGAAAACTATATTTAGATATATATTTTACTTCAAAAGAATTTTATTAATTTTTTTTTGATAAAAACAAAAAACTCCACTTTAAATTAAAAAAAACCTACTTATATAAAAATATCTGATATTTTTTTTTAAACCATTGATTTTTATCCACCCTAGTTTGCTTACTATAATCAACTAGTATTCTTCCATAGTTGTATTGTCTAGTATGGCACATTTTATTCAGTTCTTTGACTACACTTATGTACTCTGCATCTTAATATATTGCTATATGTTTTAAAATTATATCAGATTTGCACATCTGTTATGCAACATTATTGCAATATTTTTATGATTGACCTGAAGCAATCAATTTATATTATTTCTGTTAAGGTTGTATTTTTACTTTAAGCTATATTTTAATGTACTATGCTGCTTTTTTTTCCTGAAGCTGTATTCCATGTTTTTTTTTTTCCTATGATTGAAGTTCTTCCTGTAAATTTCCTGTGATTACCCTATATTATAATTGACAGTTTGCACCAATTACAATTATTTGTCAAGTTATACCTTTCTTAAATGCCTAATCTTTCATGACTTCAAAATAATTCATTAAATGTTTGAAAAAAAAGTGAAGGAAAATGGCTGTGCAGTCATATACATGACAAGACAATTTGGGACAGTTTCCAAATAATAAGAAATAATAAGAGCTAATAAGAAAATGTATTTAAAAGAAAGCTCCATGTACGTTGTTCCATATAGTTGAAAGACCAGCTTTTGAATATGCCCAGCTTTGTTTCAGAATATTTTTATTAATTGTTGATTTTGTAATTCTAAAATGCTTTTGGAATATTGGTGCTTTAAATGTGACGCCAAATTTGAATGCATTTTTCTTTTATTATATGCATTCAGCATCCTATTTATTTTTATAGGTCCGGGCAACAAATTTTGATACAGACATTTGCTGCATCTTTAAGTACAATCGTACTATCTTACTTTGTTAACCAGCACAGTGACAAAAAATACCTTTTTAAATTTAGAGCAATATATGTTGATAATCTCCATTTTACTTTCTGAATTCTATCAAACTATCCTATTCTATTCTTTCTCTTCTCTAGAAGGATAAATTGTTCATTTGTCATGTAATATTACTGATTTAAAGAATATGTCTGATAAGCCTTTCAGTAGCATTTGGTAACCTTAAAAATTGCATTCAATTGTTTTATTTTCGCTCACTGGTGCTAGGCTTTATCTTATCACATTATAAATTTCTTCTGAATTACTCTTCTTTCCATATGGAAGATGTGTTTTTATGCCTATTTAAAGTTATTTCTAATTCTAATTTCTAGTTTACTTTCTGTATACTCTGGTATCTGTTAGAACTTGGCAAAGCAGTTCCATTTTGCTGTACTGCCTTGCCTCTGAGAAATCTAAGGTAGCACTTTGTCATAGAGTCTTCAGTTGAAGTCTCATCCAGGTCTAGTATTTCTAGACTTTTTAATACTGTCTCTTCACTTTGACCATTATTTTCTCCAAGGCTTTCTTTCTTCATTGAAACTCATCTACAAGCTTTCCTTTAACAAATTCTAACATTAATTCTGCCCTCCTTATTTCTAAGCTTTTTTAACTGGACAATGTGATTCAGGTAGGCTACATAAGATAAAGTTGCCATATGTTTATCCTTTGTCTATAATCCCGTGCAGTTTTCCAAGACAGCATTTAAACATTATTGAATGTCTTTGTCTTTTCCAAGTTTCATGTGATGTAGTTTCATTTGAAATAAGAGCTTATTAGTCAGTCTTATTCTTTTTAAATTCCAGGACAGCTCCCCCATCCTTTTCATTTGTTATGTGTACCTATTCTACCCTTATTAATAGGCCAAGAGTATATAATGCTTGCTGGTTTTGTTCATTCCAACATTTAGGATTCCATAGTAGTGTCTTTGTGGTAATTGTCTCATTTTAATCATATTTTTATGCTTTGTACTTCTACAGTTGACAATTTGAATTATTCAGTTTCATTTTTGAAACTATAAGGCTATCATTTTTATATCCTTGCTTAAAAAAATAAAATTCATAACTACAAGGGGATAGGTTTGTTAAATGTACCTAAAAAGGTGTTCAACAGAACTTTTAACTGGACATATATACAAGATGACAATCAGCAAAATTTGGTAGTGCAATTTATGCTGTCCTCGGAGAGAGAAAGAATGTGACAAGATAAAAACACGTGAATCATGAAATTCTTGCTTGTATGTGGAATTAAAGTTGATTGCTAAATAAAGTAAGTAGTTTGTAATATAGATGCATATCACGCATGAAAATAAAGAGACTGCTTATCAAATAATTCATCATTGAGCCAAGAGTAATTCAGGAATATGTGATGATTCCTTTGTCTTTTTAATACATTAAAATATGTTAGGATAGTTTCTGGTGATGCTAAATACATGTGGACCTGGAAACTTCAGAGTATGCTTATTTGAGAATTAGATCATATTTTGTGTTGTTTATAGAGAGCTTATTCCTGCCAAATATTAAATTAATGATATGATTTAATGGATCATATAAATCTGAAAATTAATTAATCAAGACCTGATAGGGGAAATGTTATGAACAATTACTTACATACTTATAAATTATGAAATATTGAAGCAAGTAGACTAATTTGTGTATTTTAAAATAATTATTAAGTAAATAAATGGGGGAAATTAAAATGTGATCAGCTGATAAATGTGTTAAATTTGTGTACTATAGAGATTGAATATCAAAAGAAATAAAAATGGCTGTTTATTCGTTTGAGTCTGTCTGCTTTGTTACTACAAAAATGAATATTGCAGAAGAAATATAAAGGTAATTGAGAAGAGGGAATTTATGTATGTATAATAAAACAAGTAGAATTAGGATCAATAATGGGTGGATGATCAATAAAAGTGGACTGAATAGAAAGAAAGTGACAATATACAAAAAGGAACTTAAATTTATAGCTCAGAAAGACAAAAAACTGAATAAGTCAAATATTTGAAAGAAGAGAGCCATGAAGAACTAAATGAAGCAAATATGAATCAATATATGAACACAGTAGGAACAATGATACAGAACTATGAAATGAAATGGTATATAGAGAACTATGAAATGGTATAAATTAGCTTGAGTTATTTCTTGCTTTTATTGTTCTACCTACACTATTTTATATAGCATTACTTTTTATTTTCTATTTTGTAATTCAAGACTTATCTCAGATGCAGTAAGTTGATGAAAATACAGATTTATAAATTATAATTTTCCATCATGAAGATAGCACAAATATTTAAATATGAACTTTAACTAAAAGATTTCTTAACATTTAAATATAATATTTACAATAAATTTATGCTATTCAAATGTAAATACATATTTAAATATAACATTTCAACAAAACATTTCCTTGAACTCTTTAGTAATATAGGATTACTAAAGAGATAAAAAGTGATAAAAAGTGAATCAAGCAACTGAAAAGCAGCAATTAAACAACATAACAGCACCTAAACATAAACCCAGCATTGTTTCATCTCTTCTTCATATACATATACCTATGGCAAGTTTTGCAGTATTAGCTCCACATTACTATAGAACTGAAAAGCCTTCAGAGAGAAGCCAAATAGTTTCCTTGTTAGAGTAATGCTATTACTTAGCACTTTTGATTTTGAAGGAATAAGTATAAGATGTTAAACTTTGCAAATAGGTGAAGCAAACAGTATTAACACTGATAATTAATATATGGATTAATGACAGAATTATAAATGACTTATTCAAAGTGGAACAGGAACAAACTAGAATGTATTTCAAAGGCAAACTATTTCTAAGGACTGATTTCTTTGACGAGAAGAAACTTACCATGCTTGGACCAGCCAATTAAAAAATGATAAATCCATTGTTTATCTTGTCTATTCAACAATTGAACACAATTTTTGTATGAAGATAATACAATTAAATTCAGTCATAGGGGTGATAATTTTACCAAATTTATATTATTGTAGTAGAAGATTGTCTGTCTGTCTTATCTATCTATCTATCTATCTATCTATCTATCTATCTATCTATCTATCTATCTATCT
>BLBF01000006.1:53088187-53101743 GCA_015471245.1 Laticauda colubrina | reverse complement strand
TCTATCTATCTATCTATCTATCTATCTATCTATCTATCTATCTATCTCCTGTTTAGAATACATAGATATATACATACATATTCTGTTTAATTGTTATACAGTTTATAATTTTTATCTTGAGGAATATGCTATACCGTATGCCCCCAGTTGCAACTTCAGCTGAGGTGGCCTACATATTTGATTACATGATCATGTACAAAAGCAATTATATAATTCAGAAATACAATTATTTGAACAAGCAGTTTTCTCTCACACAGTTAAGGGAAATGAATGTGTATGTTATATGTCCTAGATGAACAATGTACTTGAATAGTCATGGTTTCCCAACAATTAGAAAGCAGATGTAGATGTGTACACTTTTATTGCTCTCTTTCTTAATTATATTTTATTTCAAAAAAGTCTAATACTATTATCCCCTTTAAAATTGTAACTTTAAGCTAGTGATTGTAGTTATGTGGGACATAACTTGGGATAGAACTTTGAAAATATGTCAAATAAAATTTAAGAATTATTTCAATTTACTAAATTAAATATCTAATTATTTTTTGTAAAATATTGCATTCCACTTTATAATAATACTGAACCATGCCACCCTCTTAGTTCACCTCAAAAATATTAAAAATATTAAATGAATATTATAAATAAAGGATTGATATTTCTTATTTCCATGTCTTTAGTTATCTGACGTGGGAACATACACCTGTGTTGCCACAAGTTCAAGTGGGGAAACATCTTGGAGTGCTGTGTTGGATGTTACAGGTAAGTTACACCAACATAATACAGAAAACCAAAACAAAAATGTACTAGAACGAAATCAGGACATTCAATACGTTATCACTGATTCTTATTAAAGTTTTTTATTAAGTGCAAAATTTAACACTGCACAAGCCTTCAACACATATAATGAATCTTTCCCATTTGCTACTCCCCCTCTAGCTTTCTAGCTTCAAGACCCAGTGGTAAAAGCCATTGTATTAGCAAAAGTTAATTCAGAACTCCACAGACAGGTCAACAAGCTAAAAGCACTGTCTCTAATAGCCATTGCGACCCTTCAGTATATTGAGAGACTTCATATTTGTCCCTCCTAAAAACTATATGCACGGAAGGTGTCCATAACAGACCAAAGTAACATCAATAGAGCAATATATGTGGAATTATGTCATCACTTCCAAAGATGCAGTTATATACTAATATCACAATATCTAATGCAAATTCATAAGTCACTGAATTTATTTCACTTCATCACACACGTGTAAAATCATTTTGCAGTATAAGCTGATGCATCCATATTTTTTGGGGAAGTTTGAAAGGAGATGGTTTAAGGGCAAAATGCTTTATGTTCAGTAGAACATAGAAAGTCTACCCTCTAATCAGTTCAATCTTCCTGTTATGAATAGTTGATGGTTTCCCTTTTAAGATCTACCCAAAGAACAGGAAAAAGATGGATCGAAATGTTAGTCCTGTCTGAGTGCTGTTTTAATCCTGATATCCTCAGACACACATAGGAGGAAAAAGTATTGTTTTAAACATGTTTTCCACCTCTAGTTTAGCTCAATCTTTCTTTATAGGAGAAAAATGTTACTATAAATGGAAATAGTTGGAATACCTTTTTCTTCTTCTCTTGCTTCACTTGTTACTGAGTGATAATGAAATGATATGTTATATCTCAAAAGTACTTTTAATATGTTGTGCATCTGTTTAAAGCATTTATATAACTACAAAATTATTTAAAATAATTTAAATTGTCCTTTAGTAAACAACATGTAAAATCCAATTTGCATTCTGTAGAATTTGGAGGAGCAGCAGTTAGCAAAAATTATGATTTAAATGATCTTCCTGGACCACCATCTAAACCTCAGGTCACTGATGTCACTAAGAACAGTGTCACCTTGTCTTGGCAGCCAGGCACACCTGGGAACTTACCAACAAGTGCATATATCATTGAGGCTTTTAGGTAGGTTAAAATGTATTACTGTTATGATCCTTTGCATTTTTGAACAAAATTCATTCCAAAGTTTTAGCTAATGTCAGAAATTTAAAAAACATGGGTGCTTTTAATGTAATTAAATTGTATTTTGTTCTTCATAGTTTTAAAATGTTTCAAACATTTGATTTAAACTTTTCAGATGAGTTTCTGACTAAAATTTATAAAAATCTTTAAAAAGTTTTTACCAACATGTTGATAATGGATGAAGATGAAACGTAAACATTTTTCAGCATTCTTTGCCAGTATCAACAAAATCTAGTGTTGGAGCTAAATAAGGGGCTGATACCTCAATAGTCACTTATCTTTTTTTTATTCTTTTAAATTTATTTATTGATGATGTGGACTGAATATAGAGAGAGCTATCTCCTGTTTACCTAACCTTCTTGTGTTACCTGATAAGATCTACCAAGATGGACTTTCCTTTGATTGAAGGACCAGATTAGGGAGAGGTCATCATTAAGCAATCTATATATATGGTCACTAAGAGTTGACAATAATGTGATGCTACATAATCAATCACATGTTAGGAGTTTTGCGCTTCTAATTAATTTAGAATTTATCATAGTTTCAGTTGGTCTTGCTAGCACATTTTATGATGTCTTTATTTGCAGATAGAAACCTTGATCATTGTTTTAAGGTATGTGATTTTAGCTATAGTATTCCAATTCATTTTCATTTCAGCCAGTTGGTGAGCAATAGCTGGCAAACAGTGGCTAATCATGTTAGAACAATTCCTTACACTGTGAGAGGACTCCGTCCAAATACCATCTACCTGTTTATGGTGAGAGCTATCAATTCACAAGGGTTGAGTGATCCCAGCACCATGTCAGATCCTGTCCGAACCCAAGGTAACTTGAATTTATTTCTCAGGCAGCCTATTTGATGTTAATTATAATATGCAATGCATATGCAAATGTAGAAATATTACATGTGAATGTATATCTCTGGAGTGTATATTAATATGTGTACAAAGTACCATATAAAAATACATTTAGGGTCACTGAATGACCAAAAAATAAAACTTGAAAAGGAAGGAATATACAAGTGGGAAAAAATTAGGATGATATTTGCAAAGAAATCTCTTCTGTTACAAAAGAAGCAGCCATAATATCATGAAGTTTCACTTTACTCTTCATAAAAATGGAAAACTTCGTTGCTTTCTAAAGCAGCTTTAAAGAATTGCTTTGCTCAAAGCATTGTCAGTGTGATGCAGCCCTTTGAAACTAATCGAATTAAATACATTATTTTTAAAGAAGTGAAATATAAGCCAAAACACAGTTGACTGTGGCTCCATATGATGACCCATATGACTTGGTGACACAAGTAACCTAAACACAATATCATATGGAAAAGCATTTATACTGATAGATAATACTTTTATCAATATCCTCCTGAAAGGAATATTCTTTATTTGCAATCTTTAGGAGTTTAAATCTGCCTACTCAGTTCAAAAATTTCTATTAATTTTTAAATATTTTCTTCTTGCCTTATATATGTTCATATCAGTCTATCTAAGTTGAAATATATTTTATTGTAACTACTGAAACCCTATAGCTACTACCTGAATATCACTACTATCCATAATGTTTGGGTAAAATATTCATACTATATTTGTGCAGACTATTGTTACAGGAACACAAGGACTTTGTACAATGGTTGCATCATATGTGTGTGTTAGGGATAACATTGTTTACCCTAACTGGTTTAGGTGAAATAATAACTATGAATCATAGTTAGTGTATGTTAGAGTGTATACAGCTTTAACTGTGAAATAGCAATTAAAGGAGTGGTTATGAAAACAATATAAAAGTAGCAAGACTACAGCTTGCTCAATCTCTCTCTTTGGCTTTGATGATCCCTGATTACTGCTTGGAATCAAGACTGCATTGCTCGAACGGGAGAGACAACAAAGGACTGATTTGTAAGTGAACTGACATAGGATATTCTACATGGACTTTGCTACCTGAATATCCCTGAATGGACTGACTACATGATAAATGACTATTGGACTGTTATTTGACTATGCCATAAACTTATACTGGAATAAACTATATTCTTGATAGCACAAGCGTATCTGTTATTTTTACTGTATGTTAATAAACATACAAGCTTAGCTCACTCATTTATCTGTGTGCCTATCTGACTAACGCTGCACATTCTGTTTAGCTTGTCTACCTAACCCTGGTTGGGGAACCCAGGCTTAACAGTGTGTACAAGTTCAGTTTCTATAACTGAAGAGTAACTAATCAATTATAGAAGTTAACAAATACCTAGAGACCCATATTTGCATATAATTATTTGAGATCATATTGTTATACAGTTATACCTTGATACTCAACTGCTTTAAACTAAACAAATTTGATACTCAATGCATTTTGATATGAAAATTTTGTCCCGGTATGGATAGTTCCTTTGATATTCATGCACAAGCTAGAACTTGTCAATGTCAGCTGTCCTGTGACTCACTACATTATTCCTAATGAGAAAAAAATATTTGGTAATTATCATTTTTGGTACTCATTGCACCTCCCGAAACCAATTAATGGTGAATATCAAAGTACCATTACATTTAGAGGTTAGAAATGTCTCACATCTTAGAAAAAACTGGATATCTGGATACTATTCAATAAGGATTCAGGTATTGACATGGGACTGAGATTGCATTTATCACACTCTAGGATTATCTGTTTTAGAAGTTAAATTGGACTGGTATACATCTCATGACTCTTGTAGGCCTCTTGGTGACTTACAAAATGTTCACAATAGTATGTGGCTGACTGCTTGCAGGAAGTAGGGATTGAAGGCATTCTTTTACAGTGATGCTGCTGTTTCCTCAGTGGACTATTTGAAAAATATGTGTTCAATATTTATTAAAATAAATTTATATCTTTTAAAAATACTGCTACTGTATAAATCAGAAGTGTTCTATCTGAACCACACCCCAATCCCACTACTACATTATTTGACAATAAACTAATTTCAGTAAGATCATTTAAGTGAAGGTTATTATGCTTTCAGTCATCATAATAAATTGATTTAATTGGCTCTCCTTAGTAAGATAATAACTTTTTGTTTCACACTGATATGTTTGACCTGGCAGATATCAGTCCACCAGCACAAGGTGTAGATCACAGACAAGTCCAAAAAGAGCTTGGTGATGTAATTGTGCGACTACATAATCCTGTTGTGCTTACTCCTACCACAATTCAAGTGACCTGGACGGTAAGACATTTGAAAAGTATATTGTAAAATGTTTGATTATTCTTAATATTTTTCTTATTCCAATCAGTAATTGGAATAGTATTGTGATATTTTAATATTTATTTTATTTAGAAGTAAACTGATTTTTTTCTTGACTGGGAGTCTGTTTTAGGATCTGGAATGGCATTCTCTGATAATTCATTTTTATTGTTAGAAAGTTGGTTTGGCAGATGGCAGAAAATACTTTTGGCATTCTGACTGCTGGCAAACAAATACTTACCACTCCTACTTTTACTTGTCCTTTGAAATCATCTGTGTATATATATATGTCTGTTTTCTTAGGCTTTCGCGGGTACTTACATGTGTGCTGTTTAGCTTCCTTTGGGTATTATCCCACATCATTGTAGTTCTGTTAAAGTTGTAGCAACGTTTCAGCAGAATCTCATCTGCCATCATCAGCCTTCTGTATGGCAGATGAGATTCTGCTGAAATGTTGCTACAACTTTGAAAGCACTACAATGACGTGGGATAATACCCAAAGGAAGCTGAACAGCACACATGTAAGTGCCCGCGAAAGCTTAAAAAAACATATATATATATATATATACACATTTTGTTTTTCTGCATATTTCCTATTCCCTAATGTCAAGAATACTTTACATTAGTACCAGTGTTCTACTATAAGAAAAGGAGGTAGTTTTACTTATAGGCCATGAACTGAATTTCTTAATAATTGTTCATTATTTGATACATGATAATAATTATATGTGACCTTTCATTATTTGCATTAAAAAGTAGATTGCATGTTGGGAATAATTTTTCTGATGAGGACTGTATTTCTTTGAAAATAATTTATTGGGGTCACATGGTAACTTTTGATTCATGTGTATGCTTCTTTTCATGTAAAATTTAGATGTGTTTGCCTGCACATATGCTGTCTTTCTTTATAAATGGTGCATACTTATAATGTTTGCCTGCATGGTACTTATTTTGAATAAATACACATAAGAATCAGCAGGGGAAACTAATCTAGCAAGATATTATGAAATATCTTAAACTATTAAAATTGTGAGATGAGTGTCCTTTACTGATCCTGTAGCACAAACTCTTTCAGTGTAATTTTTACTAAGATGCATTTTTTTCTTTTGGTCTTTTTTTTATTATGTCAACGAAAAGTTAAGTTGCAATCCATATGTGGAAACACCTGGATGAAGTATAGTAAAGTAGATTATATTAAAATAGTAACATAGTAAAAATGATAATTAGCTAGAGCAGTAAAACCTTAGAAGATTATTTGATGGGAAATCCTGATTATGAGAAAAGGCATATATATAGTATTTTGAAAAATCCATTCAGTAATTTTACTCTTAAAATTAGAATAGCTCAACATTTTTCAAGCCTTCCTCCTTTCCACATGTTTGATAAGACCTTACTAGGAACAGTGAATTAAGAAAATATTTACAGACATTTTTAAAAATCTGTTTTCACTTTGTCATTATGGTGTACAAAATGTAGATTAATGAGAAAAGAATGAATTTCAACAACTCATTCAGAAGAGAATGATTCAGTAGAATCAGGCTGCAGCATAACAAAATTGACAAAAGTGAAGGGTGTTCCGTCCGGAAAAACACAAGGTAGACCGGGTTCCAACCAACAAAGTCTTTGTTGAAGTCAGCAACAGTAACGGAACAGTTTCGCTGAAGCCGCGGCAACCTTTTTATACAGGCTTGCCTCCGGCTTGTAGCCAATGGCAGTTATTTAACTTTGCCGCCTTTCAGCGGCTCTTTTGGATTGGTTCCTAATGAACCAATCCAATGCTTAGTCTTTTAGCCAATCAGATTGCATAGTTTGGTGTATACCATTTTATACAGAACACCCCTCCCCCCTTAGTTTAGTCCTACATGGGTGATGTCGCACAGGTATGTGGGGCTTCTTCTGACTCTACTTGACTTGCGTGGTTCATTCTTGCTGGAGACTTCGAGCGGTTCGGATGGGATCACTGTCTCTCTGGCTCTTCTCCATGGAACCGCCTGGAAGGGTGAGTCAGCAAGGTTGCTACTGCTTGAGTTGCTCAGTCCGGTGGTTTTGCCGCTCCCTCCTGGTTTTCCCGAGCAGGTCGAGCTGGCTTTGCTGGCCCCTTCCAGGACGGGTTCCTCTTCCTGTGGATTATTTCTGCCAGTTTCATCTAACCGTAAGTGTTCTTTTTGCTCTTTTTGATTGGTTAGATGTTCTGGGTTTATTTTTAACAGTTCGTTTTTTCCTTCAGTATTATTTTCTTGTATTCCCCCACCCTTTGGTTTTGTTTTGGAAGATTTTTATTGTTGTAGGTTGCGCGGGCGTATTTTACTCGACATTTCGGGAATGAAGCTGGTCTATGTGCCGCTTCCGTTCCCTGCCATCGTCTACGGTCAGACGGTAGGACCGGGGACCTGTTATTTGTGTGATTGTGGCTGGAAGCCATAGAGGGTCCCCGGTAAAGTTCTTTGCGTAGATTAGGTCGCCGATTTCAAACGTGCGGAAATGGCTGGAGGAGTCAGGGGGGTTTCTCAAAGGTCTAATTTGGATGTAACCTATCCAAATGTGATCTAAGTTTCCTCCCCATTAATAATTCTGCCGGGCTTTTGTTCATTACAGTGCTGGGGGTGATATGTTGGAGGGTGAGTAAACAGTCCACTTTATCCTGGACATCCCCTGGGTCCATTTTCTCCAAACCCTCCTTGGTAAACCTGACCATTCTCTCAGCCCTACCATTTGCCGCCGGGTGGGCTGGCGCAGTTAGTGCATGGCGTATGCCTAAAGAGGCTAGGTATTGTTCAAATTGTATCGTGGTCAGTTGTGGCCCATTGTCGGACACCAGGACGTCCAGCAACCCATGGGTCGCGAATAGTTTGTTTAGCTTTTTTATAATAGCATCGGTTGTTGTAGATGACATTATTGCGACTTCTAACCAATTCGAGTATGCATCTACAACAATCAAGAATGTATGCCCCCTGGTCGATATGGATCAATATGGATCCGAGACCAGGGGCCTCGTGTGGTCTCCCAATCCCTTATAGGAGCTTGTGGTGGTGATGGCCTGGTTTTCTGGCATTTATTGCATGTGACAACCCAGTACTCAATATCTCTGTCTAAACCAGGCCACCATACATAGCTCCTAGCCAGGCTTTTCATTTTCACGATGCCTGCGTGGCCTTCATGAAGCATACCCAAAACGCTATTTTGTAATTTGGAAGGAATTACCACCCGATCAACCCACAATAAACACCCCTTTTGTATTGACAGTTCAGTCTGTCTGGTCTGGAAAGGTTTAAAGTTTTCAGTTTTTTGGTGTTCCGGCCAACCTTTACCTACCCAATTTAAAATGCAGGCAGTCACTGGGTCTTTAGCGGTTACTCTGGTGACATCATGTGCAGATATTGGTAGCTCGGGGCAGGTTTCTATCTTCAGGGTGGTAATTGTTGGTGCCGGGTCTTCCTCCGTCATTGGCAGCAGTATTTGACTCAATGTGTCTGCATAGGAGATCTGTTTCCCGGGTCGATGTATCAAAGTATCGGAGTACACTGCTAGGAATTCTGACCATCTAGTCATTCGAGCAGATAAAATGTTCGGTGTGGGTTTGTTTCCCGCCAAAATTCCTAGTAGTGGTTTATGGTCAGTTACGATTGAAAATGTTCTCCCATAGAGGTACTCGTGAAAATGTTTAACTCTGGCAACAATTGCCAGGGCTTCTCTGTCTAGTTGACTATAGTTGCGTTCTGCTTTAGAAAGTGTTTTTGAGTAAAAGGCAACAGGTGCCTCTCTACCGTCAGGCAATTGATGGCTCAGGATGGCACCGACTCCAAATGGTGAGGTGTCACAGGTGACCGTCAATGGAAGTGTGTTACTAAACTGAATAAGAACGGTGTCTGAGGTTAACAGATTTTTTATGGCTTGGAATGCTTTTTGTTCTCTATGTGCCCCCAAGTCCAACTAGTTTTCTTATCCAATAAACGATGTAACGGTTCAGCTATCGTTGCTTTGTGAGGGAGGAATATGTTATAGAAGTTTATTAGACCCAAAAATGCTTGTTAACTCCGTTTTGTTTTTTGGCTGTAATCATAATCAGCATAATCATACTTCCAGTGGATAAAGGTAATGCCACAGTAGTAATGGATAGAAAAGACTACAAAACAAAATTGACAGACCTAGTCCAAGACTCCACATACAAACCCATAAGCACAGATCCAACCACATATCTGGAAAAAATAACCAAGAAGAAAATTATAACCAGCCAATGAGCAAAGAGATCCAACAGACGATCATCCCAAGAGAAAAATCTTCCAGATGCTCCAAACTATACGGCCTCCAAAAAATACACAAAGAAGGCATACCTCTCAGACCCACAGTCAGCTCCAGAGGAGCACCACAACAAAACTGAGCCAAATACCTAGCAAAGCAGCTACAACTCCATGCTGAAGCAGTAGCTTCACATGTACAAAACTCATATCACCTCTTGGAAATGATCAAAGATCTACATGTGGAACAAAAATATTTGCTTGTAAGTTTCAACGTGGTTTTACTATTCACTCAAGTCCCGATAAAAGAAACTCTCGAAATCATTAAAAATAAATACCAACCACCCAAACACCTCATGGAACTAACAGAACACTGCTTAACCAACACATATTCCACATACAAAGGACAAAGATACAAGCAAATTGAAGGCGCCCCTATGGGATCACCACTGTCACCCGTCATTGCAAACCTGTTCATGGAAGAATTCGAATCCAGAGCCCTGGCTAATGCCACCCACAAACCCAAACTATGGCTAAGATACATCGATGACACATTTGTGATTTGGCCCCATGGAAAAGAAAACCTAAACAATTTCCGAACACACCTAAACAACACACACCCCAAAATCAAGTTCACGATGGAAACGGAAATAAACAAACAACTACCATTCCTAGATGTACTAATCTACAAAAGAACAGATGGCACACTGGGACACACCATATACCAGAAGAAAACACACACCAACCGCTACCTCAACGCCCAATCCCACCACCACCCAGCACAGATAAATTCCAAAGCGAAAACACTAATTACCAGAACCAAATGCCTGGCAGATAAGACACATATAAAGACTGAACTATGCACCCTGACTGAAGTATTGACAGCCAATGGCTTCCACAAAAACAAAATCACCAACTTGATCCACAAAAACACACCAAGACATAACAGAGACCTAGAAGATCAACAGATCCATGGAACAGCTTTCCCACGGGCATCACATCAAGACTGCCTTCAAAACAGACAGAAAAATAGCAGCCATCCTAAGAAACCCCAAATATAAAATTGACCTGGAAAACCAAGGCATATACGAAGTTCCCTGTGCATCATGCCCGGCCACATACATTGGACAGACCAATAGAAGAATAAGTACCCACCTAGATGAACACAAAAATGCAGTAAAAAAGCTGGAACTTCCTCACTAGTCCAACACATGAAAGCCACAGGTCATAGCATCGACTTCAATGGCACCAAAACCCTAGCCACTATAGAAAACCCCAGCCACAGAATTATCAGAGAAGCCATAGAGATTGAAAAAAGACCTAAAAGCATGAATAGAAGAGATGATTCCACCAGACTGTCAATTATTTGGAAGCCTGCGCTCACAAACAAAAAATTCTCCACATCACAAGCTAGGCAAACACCTGGGCACAAACAAATTCCCCCTGATACCTCCAGCTCAAACACACCCCAACCAGGCACCCAGATGAAACCTAGCTTCCTAACAAATGATAGCCGTCCATTTACTTGGATCCAAGCTGCACTAAAAGCTTCCAATACAGGAACACAATGTTGCCAGCCAATCAAGACAAAAAAAAAAAAATAGATGTTCCATTTTGGCCAAATCCTGGCAAATCCCTGAAGAAAGTGTAGTTTATGAGCAGACGGTCCTGTCATCATACATTTATTTTGCTTTCCCTTAGTTGTGAGTCATCAGTACTCACATTCTTCTTTATATTTTGCAGGACATAATTCCAGACCACTCTCTGCTTCAGGAGTCTACCATTCTGTTGCCAGTTTTGCAATGTTCCAACATCTCCTGAAGACTTAAAGCCTATTTCTTCTATCAGGGCTTGAATATTTATTTATTTGCTTCCAGGGGGCAGAATCTATTCCTTCTATTTGTTTCACTCCTCTATTGACTTTGGAGTTTTGTTTTGTTTTTTCTTTGTGGGAAGTTTGTACAGTCACTTCTATTTGTAATGGCTCTTCTTTTAATCAGATTAACTGCTGTCTTGTTTCATCAGCCAAACTTGACCGCTTGCTGCTCCGATTCTTTGAGTTTTGATGCAAATACATCGTGTCTAATTATTGTTTGGTTGGTACAGAAAACTGCAGGTCATCATGGCAGGTTATTTTCAATTCAACTTTTATTTCTTAATATACCACTTGTAGAAAAGTTTATATTTACCTTGTTTCTTTCTCAGATTATCAAATTACCTGAGTATAATATGTCAAGTTAGATTATGTGGAACGGTTTTTTTCATTTCTATGGCAAATTATATTGGCAAACACCTCCTTAGTTCGTTGAATAACAAAATAACTATAATTACTCATAGCAATTTATACAGTTTCAAAAAAGTTGTCTCGATAAATGAAGACTGTTGAGCTTACCATTTCATGTACAAAAGGCTACTCAATTACTGATCATTGTTCTCTGAAACTTTATCTATTTAAGAAGCAAGCCAGGTATACTTTCAATCATACTACTATATTTCCCAGCTTTAAATTTGTATCTCACTTTATGCACAAATAAAATACAATAGGCATAAATATTCTGAAGCTAATAATTCACAGTACTCTATTATAGGAATGTTTCATAATTTCAAAGTTTCATAGATTTCCTAAATCCTATGTGGGTAAAAGGTAACTCGTATTATTGTGTCATGTAACACCTCTATTGCAATATAATGTGAAGAGGAATTGTGCTTTATAATAACTGCCAGGTTCATAGATTCTTATGTCCATAAAACATTTAATTAATAAAACTCAAATGTGTATAAAAACAATTTGTCCTGATTTACAGACTCTTTCATTTGAAAGTAACTGCTTTATGTTCTTCTGAAAAGCACAGCTTGATTCTTTCAGTATTAACAAGTTATTATTGTGAATTATGTCCTTCTTTCAAGGCATAAATTCTCTTAAAGTGTATCTAGAGAAGTTTATAAAATGCAAACTTAATATTGTAACATATGCTGTAAGATTTTTAACAAAGGCAGTTTTGTTTAAATGCATTTATGCCTAGATCTCATAAATCTGATTTTAGTTTCTTGTTTGTATGTGTTTTTTCTGTCATAAGAACTTGATTCTTCACTGAAAAAGTTAATGAACAATATAAAGAGATTTTAGTACCGGTAACTGATATTGGAAATGATTTAGCTCTAACCCTGGGTTTATTCTTGATATTGCCCAAAGCAGGACAATAACAGTAAATAAATAAGTAAATAAAAGCTTTAATAAACTCAGCAAGCTGTGAAGAATGAAAGACACTTTATTTTGTGAAAAATGTGATTTATAAAATAGAATTTAAAAGTCCATCACATACCAACAGACAATCTGGGTGTGACTGTTATATAATGCTGATTAATAATTGCACAAGTACTTTCATTGTTCCTTGAATGAATGATAACATTGTGCAAACACCTCTGTGACCTGCTTTTATTATTTCTTAATAATAAAAAGAGAAAGTGCTTGTGGCTTTAATCCAATACATGTAGCAGTTCAGTTATTTATTGAGGTATCTAAATATGATAAGTATGGGTGATGTATTTCAAAACCAGCTGAGGAAAATTTGGGCAGAAGGCACACCTTCAGCCATAAACACTCTTGGACATAGCTATCTTTCTCCCCTCATTTCATTTTGAATCACAAAAAAATATTATCAGGTTCTTTTTCTTGTTTCATTTTAAAAACTTTTTTTTCCTTCTAAATCCATTTGGCTTTATCTTTTTCTTTCAGTTTATTCTCCATTTATTGGTTACTTTTTCACAATTGAGTTCCAATTCTGTTTACTTCAAGATCTTCAAACTTGTGGCCATGCCACCTAACACAGCTATTGTTTTTGTTTAGGGCTAGGGATCCATGCTAGAAACCAGGAAATTTTGAGTTTTAATCAGGCTAGGTCACACTTGCCAACGGATGCAAAATGTATGCAAAAAGGACACAGCGGACAAGCAAAATTTCGAGGGTGGCTCCATCCATTGTTATCTGCTCTCAAAACTGCCCCAAATTTGCATAAACAGAACGGAAAACAACGGAAAGGAACGGACGGGGGTAGTACGTAGCAAGGATGGTAAGCGGATGTTCATAGGAAGCC
>BLBF01000006.1:53001016-53088177 GCA_015471245.1 Laticauda colubrina | reverse complement strand
GGGGGTAGTACGTAGCAAGGATGGTAAGCGGATGTTCATAGGAAGCCTAGCGGATGGAAGCGGATGACACATCTGAAGGGCTTCCGGGGGAGAATAGCGAAGCGGATGCGTAGCGGAAGCAGCGGATGTGTTGCGGATGATGCGGATGCATCATTGACACCTATAGGATGCGTAGCAGATGCAAAGTGTTCACTGCGCATGCGGGGAGGATGAATTGCGTCAGTTCCGCGGATATAAAAGGATGCAGCTTGCAAGCAGTCAGCATTCAGAGGAAAGACCTGCTGCCATAGACATCTTGAAAGAACACCATGGTTCGACAGTCAGGGAAAAAGAGAAAGCCTGTGCCTACTCCTGCCAGCCCTGGTAAGAAGGACAGAACCACCATCCCACCCCCTGGTGCTGACTCTGAAGCTGCTGGTGCTTCTGCTGCTGCTGGTGGTGCTCCTGGTGTTGCTGCTGCTGGTGCTTCTCCTGCTGCTGGTGGTGGTGCTTCTGGTGCTGCTGCTGGTGCTGCTGCTGTGATGGACCAGCCCCAAGGCCCTCAAAGCCCTGCTGCTGAAGGCCCTGAAGCCCCTGCCAGAAAGAGGAAGAGGCAAGACAAGGAGAAGGGAGAGAGGAAACAGTACTCCATTTCCGAGGACCATGAGGAGGAGGTGCTGGAATGGCTGAGGGAGAACGAGTACCTGTGGAGAAAGGGCCACAAGCTCTATCGCGACACCAAGAGGAAGCAGGCAGCATGGAGAGACAAGGCAGAGAGCCTAGGCTACACTTCAGATGTACTCCTGCGATTGTGGAAGCACATGCACACCTGGTATGGCAAGCTGCACCTGAAGAAATCTGGCCAGGCCTCTGTCAAGCTCACTGACCGGGAGATGTTCGTCATGGCCAGTTGCAGCTTCCTGGAGGGTGAGATCCGCCACCGAGGAGCAGCCCCTCTGTCAACCCTTTCTCTCAGACAGCCCACAGAGAGCCACTCCTCTTCTAGCCAGGAGACAGCTACCGTGTCCGGGCAAGTGTCTTTGGAGGGCCCCACGGCAGAGACCCCCCCAATAGCTGTACTCCCCATGCCAGAGGACGTGGAGGATCCCCTGTTTCAAATGGAGCAAGAAGAAGCAGCAGCCAGAGACCAACCCACACCCACACCCAGCTCCACCTCCACAGAAAGCAGGAAGAGAGGCAGACTGAAGGGCCAGAGCCACACTGTTCTGCTGGAGATCAGGGACACCATCAAGACCAGCACAGATCTTCTCTCTCAGCTGGTCCACAGCAATATGCCATCCTCTAACTGCAAGCCCTTCATCACATACGTGAGCCACACCCTCATGGACCTGCCCAAGGCCCAGTACCAGGTGATGAAGGAGAAAATCACAGCACTGCTGCACCACCCTCCGGGCCCAGCTGAACCTGCTCTGACCCACTCCAGGTCTGCTCCTCCACCCCAGGTGATGTCACAGCCCTTCCATGGCTTTCAACAGCCCCTCACCTACCAAGGCTATGAGTACCAGGACTTCCCACACCAGAGGCCTCCCTTCCCAGTCCAGGCCCAGGTTCCTCGCATGCCACAGATGCCACTCCTCACCCAGCTGCAGACCAGACAGCCCCACTACACTCCTCCTTCCTCCACCCCACAGCCAAGCCCCTCAACAGAAAATCTATCTTCAGTATTGTGCCTGACATCCCAGGTCCTTGAGGAAGGGCCTCTCAACCTCACGGGACTGAGTCAGCTCTCTGAGAGCTTCCTGAACACACCATCCCCTCTTGTACTCTCGGGGCCAGGCACCCCAATGGCGCCTCAGACCAGCACTCCAGCAACAGCCACCTCCACAGTCCCTGGCCGCTCGACAGCTGAGACCATGGACATGCCTCAGAGTGACTGAGAATAGTGCCAGAGACTGAGTTCTTACCTGTTCAAGACACTTTACTTGGTTCATTTTGCTTTTTTAACAAAGTCATACAGTTTACTTAAGACAGTTGTTAATAAAGGTTATCTTTGCTTCACACACTTGGTTCATTTTATTTACTCAATAAAGTGTTGGTGAAAACTTTGAAAAAAGGGTTAGGCCTTTGCATGCTTGTGGGATAGGTAAGGATAGTTGTGGGATAGGTAAGGATGGCTGTTGGATTGGTAAGGATAGCTGTGGGATGGGTAAGGATAGCTGTGGGATGGGTAAGGATAGCTGTGGGATTGGTAAGGATAGCTGTGGGATGGGTAAGGATAGCTGTGGGATTGGTAAGGATAGTTGTGGGATGGATGAGGATAGTTGTGGGATAGATAAACCTCCAGTGCAAGCATTGTGGGACTATATGGTCCACCCTCCCAACTGCCACAACTTTGGCCCTATATTATCAATAACAATTTATTCATTGATCAACACATTTCAAAATAAACAAAACTCCTTTTAATGCCCTATTCATTGTAAGGCCACTCAACATATATGGCACAATCTCATCAGTGTGATGAGACAGGCTGAAGGAAGCATCCATTAAGCATCTACCATCCTGTCTTGCCACTCCACTGCTCCAGCTGGGTAGTTGCACCAGTGTTTCAGGAGGTTGTGCTGCTTCTTCCCACCACGTGAAGCTCTGTTGGGGCCTTGTACATCCACAGTGTCTATCAGATTTCGTCCTTGCCTCCATTCACCAGGCTCCATGTCCCCATTCCCTTGTTGACGGTCCACAAGCCTGTTCTGCAACACTGGGTAGCGGGTGCGCATGAGATTGTGCAGGATGCAGCAAGCTTCCATGATGCTCCTCACAGTTTCTGGGTGATGCTGTATGGTGGTGAGAAGTACCTGGAACCTGTTGGCCAGGATGCCAAAGGCGTTCTCCACTACCCGTCTTGCCCTGGACAGCCTGTAGTTGAAGATCCTCTCTTCATGGGTGAGGCATCTGGAAGTGTAGGGCTTCAAGAGGTAGGTTCTGAGGGAGAAGGCGTCATCACCCACAATGAAGTAGGGCACATCTTGTGTGTCATTGGGTAGGGGGTCTGGATCTGGAAAACCCATGATGAGGTTGCGTTCCAGCCCATCCTTGAGGTCACTGGTATTGTATACCTGGCTATCTGAAGCTGAACCGTTGCCTGAAGCATCGATGTACATGAACTTGTAGTCAGCATCAACCATGGCAAAGAGGATGATACTGAAGAAGCCCTTGTAGTTGTGATAAGAGGACCCTGAGTTGGGTGGAGCTTTGCAGGCCACGTGCTTCCCATCTATGGCTCCAACGGTGTGGGGAAAGTTCCACCTCTGATACCACTCTTCTGCAAGTTTCCTCCAGCCTTCTTCAGTGGTGGGGCACTGGAGGAGCTCCTCCACGTATTCTTCGATGATGGCCTGCACCACTTCTCTGACCACTTTGCTGATGGTGTTGTGTGGCACCCTCCAGGCATACTGCATGTTTCTTTACGTGGTTCCAGAGGCCAGGTGACACAGAGTCAGTGTCACCTTCAGTCCAGGGTCCAGGCTTGGACGGAAGTTGGTGCTCTGCTTGGTCAACCTGGGTCTCAGATGCTCCACAATTTTGTCAAACATGGCTGGTGGCGTCCTCATGACGTGCTGGAATGCATGAGAGTCTTCATTCCTCAGCTCCACCATCAACTGGTCATACAGTTCAAACTTCACTCTTCTCATGATCCATCCTCGGACCCACACAGCTCTTGGACGTCTCTTCTTCTCCTTGCATATAAAAGGTGAAACAATCAGAACAGGGTTTGGTTCTGGTGATGAATGATCGCAGCTACCATACGGACTGTGTCATGATCCATGGTGGACAACAATCGATGATGTGGAAGAACAAGACCAAGGCTGAACAGGTCTGTACACCACGGCTGCTGGACTGATAGTGAGATCCAGGTGATTTCCTCCCCTTTTTTATAGGAAATGTCGGTTTTCCACTAGGTGTCCTTCCACATACTCTAGGCATACTCCAGACATCCTAAATATCCGAGATACATCCCATATATGAACATTTTGTCTGTTTTAATGCTTTATATATGAGATGCATCCGCTTACATACTTTCTATTTTCGTGCTACTAACGCTGTGTGGACGTTCCGCGTACCTTTCGCTTCCTCCCTCTTTCTGCTTTCAGCTGCAGTGGATGTGAGTTGAGGGGATGTCCAGAGGATGCCAAAAGGATACAGTGGACGTGTAATGGATGACAATGGACATAGAACGTTTGTTGCCCGTATGTGTCGTGGATATAGATCGTATGCAGCGGAAAGTTCATCCACTCAAAAAGTTTTGTGCAGCTCAAAACTTTTTGAGCGGATGAAATAGCAATAGACGGATGTTTGATGGATAGAGTGTTTGAAACACATATGCAATGAGTACACAATGGATGCATCGCGTTTTCCAATGGATGGCAAGCTTTTTTGTCCATTTTACATCCTCTTTGTATCCGTTGGTGCAGTGTGAAATGGGCTTTAGGCATGAATGCCAGCTGAGTGATCTTGAGCCAATGATGGGATTTAAATAATTTAACAACCAGTCCTCTGCCCTAGTGACTGGCTGACTGGGTGTGACTGGGTGGGCATGGCCAGGAGACATCACAGCAGATGTACACTAAATGTTGACTTTTAGCTACGCACCTCCACAGCAAAAGGCAAATTTTGAAGCTCCAGGTAAAGAGGAGTTATTTTAGGATGAGTAATCATAGTTTGCATGTTGGAGATTCCTGGGAAACTATTTTAAAAAACATTTGAGGGAGGGGTGCAGTATAGCCCTTCTCTGCCTGAGGCTGTAGAGACCCAGCGTTAATCAAAACACTTTTTCTGAAGCAACTGATTAACACTGGCAGAGTAAGCCACTAGTATATGAAAATAAGAGCAAACTCCACTCCCTCCTAATACTGATTATGTTACCTACTTTGGTAATTTGCTATGAAACATTTGCTAGAAAAAAATCAAGATCAGAGAACACAAAGGAACCCACAGTTCAACCCTGAGCTACAAATATTCTCTTCTATCGATAAACACTTTTTGGTTAGAGGGACTCAGAGCCCGCATTATATGAGATGTCTCCCAGTGGATTTCATTCTAAATTTTGATATAATTTCTGTACGTAAAGCATATAGAATTATAATGGCTGAGTATTTGATCCTTCATACATAAAAAAAAAAATAGAAAGCTAAGGGATAAACAAATAAAACACAGATTTGAAAAAAGATAAGGCTCAGGAAAGAAGAAGAGTAAAAGTTGTAAGAGCAAAAGAGGAAAAGAAGGAAAACTGAAAAAGAATGACTTCCAACTTTCTTTGATACAGATCTAAGTAAAAATATATATCAAACTCTTGCTCTAAGATTAACATTATTTCCATAATCCCATAATCCCTCCCTATCAAAATCCAGATCACAAAAAGTCCAGTAATAGTTCATATTGCTTTAATCACTATTGTTAACAAAAATCACAACTGATTTATTTAAGTGCACCAAACTCTAATTCTACTTCAATTTCTTCATAACTTCAAATTCTACTTCCAGCGAAGCAGCAAAGTGGTGCAGATGAGCGGCAGCTCCATGAAGTCCTGCTGATTTCTTCAAGCCCTTAGGCTCTTAGGAGCCGAAAATCACCCTGGATGGATGGTAAAGGCAGAGGGATGCTTTGGTGTTTGCAAGGAGAGTAGAGTCTCCTTGACTGACCCAAAGAAAATCCCTCCATCTGAACCAAAAAGAGAACTGCCAGTGAACAACAAGACTCTGCACATGCCTTAAATGCCATAAAACTCTAAAGGATAATGAAAATTCCATCAAACGTTCTATGTAACAAATACACTCATCATGACTGCTTGGGATTACCTGAGTAAATGATTCAATATCTAGAATCATCCAATGAGTTTCCGTACCTCTGCAAATCATGCAGACCCAAACTGGTTCTGTTTGAAAGAGTTGATACCATAGAAACACGAGTAACATCCCTTGACACCATAGTAGCATCCCTGGACGCTTTAAAAAAAAGATTATCCAACCTTGAAAAAAAAGACATAACGCAAAAACCTGTACATCCAATTGCTACAAACCACATCTGTACCCAACAACCACAACACAATCCACAACACAATCCACAAAAAAACATAAATCAGAAAAATAATGATATCCCAATCCTCATCAGAGACACTGTTGAGCGCGAACGGAAACGTCCAAATGCTATCTTATTTGGTCGAGAGAACATCAATCAATGATGACATCACAACTGTCCGAAACATCATCAGTGATTATCAAGCATCAACCATCTCCTCTGATGAAATACTTGACATTTCCTGCATTGGCCAAGAGCTCAAAACAGATGGCTCTGTGGCCCCATGCTTCTGCAGGATCAATTGCAAAAATGAATCAAACAAACATAAATTCATTTACACTATAAATTCACTTGCCAAAAACAACACCAACCATAAGAACCTCTGTTCTCGCCCTGACCTAACCATACAGCAATGTGCCAACTCCCGTGTACTCCGCACAGAACTCAAAAAACGTCTAGACAATGGAAAGAAGGACCTGTACATTGACTACCATGCTGACTATATCAAAAGTAAGTCACACAACCCACAACTCAGCTTTAACCTTCAACCACAATCCTACTTCAACCAATCCACCATCACCCAAGACTAGGCACACATGCCCCTAACCACCTCAATTCCAACTACAGCTGGCCTTAAATGCAAGCTACTCAATGCAAGAAGCCTTGTGAATAAAATACCTGAATTTCTCCTGTTACTAAATATGGCCAAATTTGACATCATATTTGTCTGTGAAACATGGCTTAATGCATCTCTCCCTGACTCCATTACCACAGTAAGAGACTATCATGTTTACTGATCAGATCATGAAATTCATAGAGGAGGTGTTGTTGTTATCTTCTATAAAAAGTCCTTACATCTAAAAAAAACATCCAAGTTATCCAGGAGCTTGCTCTTCCTGAGACCATCATCTGTGAACTATCCTTAAATATCACATTTTGATTCTTACTGTTACAGAGCACCTGATTATGACATTGAACATGTAAACAAGCTAAATTCACTACTATCATGGGCAACATCCTGCCCACAGGATGCCCCTTATCTTTCTTGGTGACTTCAATCTACCTCATATTAAGTGAACTCTAAACAAATGTACAACTGAACCCATACATGCACCTTCTACAATGCTGTTAAAAATCTGAGACTGGAACAACTAGTAACCAACAATACTATACTGAACAACTGCCTCAGTCTCATCTTCTGAATAGTTTGAATTTAATTTACAGAATACAAATTAAAGAACTCTTTTCCAACAGTGACCACATGATTGACTTTTGTCTCAACATAGACCCACACAAAAACAACTCCCAAAACAAAAACAAAAAAAAAAGACAGATTACCCATAACAATAAGGAAACTTCAATCCCAAAAGAGATCACTCTGGCGGAAAAACAAATCTGGTCACATTGCCAACTTCAAAATACAAAAATGTATGCCACCAGATAAAGACTGAATGCACTAATTATTACATTCAACAAAAGGAAAACTTTCTACACACCAATTCCACTCACGCTATTTACAATTTTGTAAACAACAAACTAAAAGACTCAAGGTCCATCCCACCCCTGAAAGGACCTAATGGTAAAGACTGCAACGACGACACCATTAAAGCCAATATCTTTGACATATTCTTTGGCTCAGTATTTGTAAACAGCAATGGATCATGCCCAGTATTTCCTCGCCAAACCACAGAAAACTACAATGATCTAATACATATCGATTTTAAAAAAGACAATATTGAAAAAGCACAATGCAATCTAAAACCATCTCTATCTATTGGATCAGATGAAATATGTGCTTACTTCTTAAAAAAGCTATCCATTGCCATAGCAGTTTCTCTAAGCATAATCTTTGAAAAATCTTTCAGGACCAGTCCTTGCCTAATCTATGATCACAAGCCACGGTCATCCCCATCTTCAAAAAGGGAGACCCCAGCCTAGTTGAAAATTACAGATCAATCTCCTTATGCTGCATCACCTGTAAAGTCATGGAATCAATTATTAACCAATCCATTATCCTCCACTTAGAGACAAAAAAACTACTCTCTAATAAATAATTTGGTTTCAGAAAAAAGTCATCTGTAACTCTTACACTGCAAAAACATACGGACTACACAACTTGATCAGGGCAAAACAATAGATGCAATCTACATAGACTTCTGTAAAGCCTTTGATTCAGTGGTACATGACAAACTACTCCTAAAACTAAAATCCTGTGGTATTTCTGGACACCTGCATAACTGGATAGAAGCATTCCTGACAGACAACAAATGGTCAAAATTGGGAGTGTCCTATCAAATTCTGTACCTGTCAATAGTGGTGTCCCCCAAGGCAGTGTTATAGGACCAACTCTCTTCATACTCTACATAAATGACCTCTGTGATCACATTAAGAGCAACTACGTTCTCTTTGCTGATGATGTAAAGCTGTTCAATACCACAGACAATACTGCTACCCTTCAAAAAGACCTTGACTATGTATCAGAATAGTCAAACAAATGGCAACTTCAAATCTCAACAAATAAATGCTCTGTCTGATATATTGACAAAAAAAATCAGAAAATAAAATTGGTTCCTACTTATACATGAGCAATCATAATGTAAAATCCCCATACCCAACTCACCCTAGAGCAGGGGTTTTGGGCCTGGAAGGCCTTCTGTATCATCCTGGCAGCCAAAACGGGCACATGGGGGGACTCCTGTGAGGAAAGGGGTGTGGTAGGCAAGGCCAGCCAAATGTGAGATTAGCCAATTCTCCAAACTGGGCAAAAAGTTAACCGGTTCGCCCAAACTAGTGCAAACCATCTGAATCCCACCTCTGGGCCAGTCCCTCTCTTTCTCAGCTGAACCCACCTCTCAGGGTTATTGATGTAGGGAAAATATGTTTGTTCATTGCCTTTAATTATTTATTAATAAAGGCAGGATAAAATATGTCCATTTAAAAATATATTAAACAGGATTTGTACAATCAGTTATTTTGCCTCCAGGATCTCTATTGGGAGAAAAAACATTGCTGGCTCAAAATTGACCACAGGTCTGTCTTCTGTTTCTTATCCAAACAATTCGCTCCCTCACCATTTGTTAGTTAGCTACAGATTATGGCTCTAAACATAAATATTAAAAATGTTAAATATTAATAACATTATTATAGTATTAATACACTTTTGTAACCTTTTATCAAAACTTAACTGCAAGTCATTCTCTTGACTCTTTATAGGAGATTGGGGGGGTGCGCAACAGTTATATATGGAATCATTTATCTTAACCTCCTTTTCTACAGATTTTCAACAGTATAAGTTTATGATCTGGCCTATACACACAGAAAATTTACAGGTAATTAGTAATTCATCCCAACATTACTAGTATAGTTCAGCTTGAGGATGTCTTACTTCTACTGGATATTAATTCTGCTGGAAAGATATGAGATTTCTTAATGGCCAACACTATGCTCATTGCTCCTAATTCTGGTCACCATTATTTAGCAGTGTTGATGTCTACTTTTTCCTCTCTTTTAAATTTTATTTTCATAGGTAAAGTTTATATTGGTCTTCCAGTTTCACAGGTAAAAATGCATGGCTATATTCTTCTTTCAAGATGCCGAAATATGGATCTTTTCATTTTTAATTTTGTCACTCAGTTAGATTTTCATTCATATAAAGAAAACTTTTAATTTGATTGATTGATTGATTGATTATCTTGTCATTTTTTATTTTTAAACATCATAAATTTATCACATAAATATATTATTGCAACATACAAGATTAGTATAGTTCTTAAAAGATTTGCCATATTAATTTTGAAAGCATAATTATAAAATTTAACCATCTTATCAAATATTTGTCTTTTACAAATATTTTATTACTTCTGCTCTTATTATTCCCATTATGGCACTGATTGCTCACAGTTTCTTGAAAGAAGATCATTCTCTCTAAATGCACACACGCACAAATTCTGACAGAATTGTAGCCTTTTCCTTGGAAATATTGGATTTCATAGACACATCATGATAGATTTGGAGCCTTTTGAAAGATCTGTAAAACATTGCCAAGGAGCTGTACTTTGACATGGGAGGCTCTATTCCATTTAGAAAAAAGACAGTTTGATTCATACCAGTAAATGAGTGAAAGTTATGATCAACATCAATATAGCATCAACCACGCCCATCTTTGACAATCTTTTTTTTATTTGTGATCAGGGAGGTTGTCTTAACCTTTTCATATAATCAGTTTCCTTTCAAAAATTTTATTCTATTTTTAGATTTCACTCTAGCAAAAAATAACAGGTACTCATAAGTGTCAGTATTGATTCTAATGACTTATTGACTGCACCTCTTTTGGATGTGATCTGAAATATAATTTTGCAGTATGTCCCATCATATATTTGGAGCATGCTCATGAGTTTAAGTAGTGATTTTGACATTTTTTTCTTTTCTAATTTTCTAGCTTTTCTCATTGAGATGGGTTTTATGTTCTAAAACTATGTGTAATGACCGGCCTCTCGCCCCTGCAAAAAAAAAGTATACTCTTGAAAACTTTGTATTTCAAAAGGAATCTTTTATTGAAGAGGGGTAAAAGCAAGTCAAAATTCAAAGCAGGATCTGAGGTCCCTCAGGGCATGAAACTAGGATAAAGGGAATTAGAAACTCCTCCCAACAGTCCAATGCAGAGGTGGTATTCAATAGGTTCTCACCAGTTCTGGAGAACCGGTAGTGGAAATTTTGAGTAGTTCAGAAAACCGGCAAATACCACCTCTGACTGGAGATTTTACAGTATGCTTCCCCTGCCATGCCCACCAAGCCACACCCACAGAACAGTTAGTAAAAAAAAATTGAATCCCACCACTGGTCCAATGTGGATTCCACCAATCCGCAGGTGTGAAGGTGTTACTATACCAGCATCTCTGAGGAAGCAGAGAAGAAAGTTTCTCAGAGTGTTTTTTCCAGTGCTGCAATCCACATGGCCCCTTCTTCCTTAGCATTTCTCCAAGAGATGAGAATTTTCAAGGCATTTGTGGTGCCAGGCAATGGTTATAAATCATGTAAAAGGTTGTACAAATGATAAGGTAAGAAATAGGCTACATAGAGAAGAAAAGCACTAAATGTATCAAATCCACCCCTCCCCCTTTCTTCCATCGGAGAATGGCAGATGCACGGATCTGACACTATGTTATTAAAATGTATTTCTTTGTCTCAATACCTCCTGGTTTTTTTATGCATAATTTCATCATTCCCAATGTCCCATTATAGATATAACTCTATAAGTAATTGTATTACCCAAGCACAAGCTGGTATGTCTTTTGGAAGAGAGGTTTTTTCCCCTGAAAGATAAGCTTTGTATTATATGTATGAAAAAAATGGATTGTTTGCCTGGAATTCTGGGATTTAATGACCCCATTGGTTATTTGTGAACACAGTGACTCACCTTTTCAATGACTCACCATCTTGTCTCATAATGTGCTTATTCTGGCAGGTATAGTTTCAGACTGTTGCATTGAGGGTAGTGAAATAAGGGTAAGCCACATCAAGAAAATGAGCAGTAGAGACACATTAGATACACACACACGTGCGCACATGCATCAACCCATGTCCTCAGTTATAAAACATTGCTCGATACAGTTTTCTTGTTGATCATGCACAAGAAAGTTGATCATATTTATGATCATTTGGAGAACCATAGTTATAAGAAAGCAACCATTTTTCTTAAAAAGGAACCAGAAAGAACTACATTACACAGTTAAAAACACATTGTGAATGACAACTCAGAGGAATTGAGTTAAATTTATTTCTTTCACTTATAGTAGGACCATTTGTGTTAATTTTATTTCAGGTTGATCGCCAGTCACAGTTCATTCAGGGTTATAGAGTTATGTATCGACAGACATCAGGCCTGACTTCCTCTTCTGCATGGCAGACTGTGGAAGTTAACATCCCCACAGAACGGAGTACTATCCTTATCAATTTGAAAAAGGGGGTTACATATGATATCAAAGTTCGTCCATATTTCAATGAATTTCAAGGGATGGACAGTGAATCAAAATCTGCACGTACCACTGAGGAAGGTAAGAAAATTATGAAAAGAATAATTAGATGTTTGCAATTATTGAGTGTCCTATGCTACAGCAAATATGCATAAAGTTTTGCACAAGCAAAAACAATATTTTCTTCACAGTGTGTATCTACAATAGACAAAGCAGTCAACTTTGTGAGTAATTTAAAAGAGACCTGTATTTGGTTTTACACTTCAGCAATGTCTCAGTACCTATTTGCCAATCCTTTTTTTTATGATAGCCTATGAGGCTTGAGTTGAGAGAACACATATTTTGCTGAGCATCACAACTGCCATTTGATCCCAGGTAAATAAAATAAATGAATAGATTACCTAGAACAATCAAAGGGGTAGATTGACCCAGATTGGATCTTGCAACATTATCCTGGGACACGTATAATTTCCTCCATTCGGGGTAGATAAAGTTCTTTATGAAGAAAAAATTCAGTTAATCATATAAAAAATTGATTAACATATATGATTAAACTATCATGAAAATGTGGATAAATATTAAAGTTTATAATTGGAATAAAATTAATTAACAATAGAATCAGGATTGATATTAAATTATTTCTTGTAATCGTACCAGTTTCAGGGGTACAAATATGACAATAATCACGAAATGCTTAAGATTGTTTTTAAATGAAGTATAGATCTATACCAAAATAAGTGTATCTGGGAAGAAGTTTATTCCTAGTTAATTTTGGACAGTGATAAATATTCTTTAATTCCTGCAGACAAGACCTCAAAATGATAAACATAGAAATACTATATAAAGGTTTGGGCATGTATGGTTATTTTTATCTTCCTCATCTGTTCTTTGGCAACTTAACTTGGGGTGAAGGGGATATTCTGTGTTTAAAATTACAGAAAAGATACTTTTTTATATGACTAATGATATTGTGTGAAGAAATAGCAGAGGGTAGAATAAGTACAGTTCCATGGTTACTTTCAGAATAATTGTTTAGTTTGTCACAAAAACTATCAGTATTTTTCTTTTCTTTTGTTTTATAAATATTGGTTGTCTACTTTTAGTTTGTTCTTGCTTTCCTGCTTTGTCCAACTGTCAACTGCTTCTTTTTAATTTTTTCTAAGTTGTTTTATCTTGGTTGCCTGTTTTATAAGAAAGTGATCTGTACTTAACTCTTTGCTTACATCTTATGTAACAGATTTCTTTATCATCACAAAATCTGTAACTACTGTATCAATTGTAATATCTGGATGAAATAGTTTGAATGCCAATTCTTAAAAGAAAAGGAGATGTCTTTGTAATCCTGATGACATCTCTATGTCAAGAGTACAAATAGATCTAATCTGGATGCCTTCAGATTAGAATTTATTTGCACACCTACAGGCTCTCTGTGTGTTCAGACCTACCTAATCCTACACAAGAAGCAGAGAAAAATATAACTTAATAATGATCAAACAAATTGAAGACTATAATGTTTTTAAAATGTATTTATTTTCTTCTGTTTTCTGTATGAGCTCTTATTAAAAATAAAAACAAAAAGAATTGTTTTGTTATTCTAAATCTGTATGTTATTTGGAGAGTTGGTCCATTTTTATTGTAACTGCTATTTTCCAGATGAGTAAAGCAGTAATTGTGCATCATTGTAAAGCAAAGCTTTTTAGGAATCTTTATGTATAGATATGTTACACCCGTAGTCTGTAGCTGTTGTGATATTAATGTAACCTTCAGCCATTCTGCTTCTGGGTGTCTCCTTCATTACCACAAAAGACTATAACAAATTGTACTGTCAACAGTTAAATGTCAGGTGTTGTTGTTATTTTTTTAAAAAATAAAAGCTTGCAGTATATCTATATGCATAGTAGCCTATTTACAGACTTACATGTTTTTTTTTTTAAAGGAACCTTTGTTAAATTTAAAAAAATCTTTTAATTATCTTTGTAATTATCTTCAATTTATATTTTCAGGCAAAATTCCAAGATTTGTAAGGTTTATTCTTCAGACAAAAAGAGCAGTCTCTTTGTAAACATCTCATTTTATAATATCATCCATGTGTTTTTTGGAAGTACTTTTAATATAAAATGTTGAATAACAATTTTGAAGATATTTTACAAAATTGTTACTGTTTTAGTACATTTCTGTCAGCAAAACAAATCTCAAAATACTCCCCCAATTCCAAGTAAACCAAATTTTCGAATAAATGCTTCCTGTGAAGCCTATCCTGCCTAATGATTTTAAAACAATTGGCCTCTGGTTCTGTGAAAATAATAAATGGAATTCTGTTTTGTTCCACCCTGAAAAATATGAGTAGTGATTGGCCATTTTCATATCTGGGGAAAGGAGTTGAGCAATGGAATAATTGACCTATAAAGAAGTAGGCATGGTAATACCTACAAACCAGTAGCAAGGGAAATGAGAAGGAAGTTTTCAAATGATGTTTTTCATTGAAATCCATTTAATAACAGCAACACCTGCCAAGGAAGTATTTTAATTTATACTGAGATAACTGTTATTATACTACTATAATGGTACAGATCAAGGTTGAACTGTTAGATATTACTTATGGGTGAATACAAAGAAATATGCAAATCACATTAATTAATATGATTTGTATTCCTGTGTCTGCATCTTAACTACTTTGTTTGAAAAGCCGGAAGGTTAATCTTTTTGTCCTGAAGTTATTCATTATTCCTTGACCATAAGGCATGTAATCTGGGGTTCTTTTATTTTTATTTCACTATTAGAGTTTTATCTAAACATCTGATTTGTACTTCTGCAAATCTTCATGTTCTACCAAGCCTATGCAGTTGGTTTCCTTCCTTACATAGAGAGCCATACTACATTCTGAATTTGGAATAACAAATCTTTCAAGAGTTCTGTGCACGTCTATAGCTTCAAGTTAGTTATTTTAACACCAATTGTGTACATATCACCATGTCTCTTTTTTCTATTTGTCCCATTCTTTTATAGCCCCTAGTGCTCCTCCACAATCTGTTACAGTTCTGACTGTTGGAAACCACAACAGCACCAGTATCAGTATTTCTTGGGATCCACCTCCTCCAGATCACCAAAATGGAATCATTCAAGAATATAAGGTGAGACTAAAATGCAGGATAAAAAGAACACCTAATATTGTGCATTATTTCTTCAAATAAAAATAATATGTGAGTTCCGATATCAGTAATACTAATATTCCTATATTTCAGACATGCTTTTCCAGGCAATATTATATCTCTTCCTTCCTCCTCCTTCTCTTCCTCCTCCTTCTTCCTTTTTTGCACCAAAGCAAAACAAAAAATGAAAAAATTTATTCCTTCTTCTTAGTACTGGAATTTTTACCAGTTTTAAAATTTTAAAATTTTGGAATTTTACAGTAAAATAAGAAATTAAGACTATAAGTAGAAAAAAAACACCTTTTGGGGAATCTCTTATTTTAAGCCCCTGTCACACTGCACCAACGGATGCAAAGAGGATGTAAAATGGACAAAAAAGCTTGCCATCCGTTGCAAAACGCGATGTACTCACTGCCTTCGTTTTGCTTCCTCTCTATCCGTCCAGCATCCATTTATTGACGTTTCATCCACTCAGAAAGTTTTGGGCTGCTCAAAACTTTTGTGTGGAAAATGTATCCAATGCGTCCATTCTGCATCCGCTAGGCATCCGTTCTGCATCTGTTCTGCATCCGTTCTGCACCCGCTATATCCGCTAGGCATCCGCTGCGCATCCGCGCAACTCGCATCCACTCGGACGCAGGGAGGAAGTGGAACGGACGCAGAACAGATGCAGAACGGATGCAGAACAGATGCCTAGCGGAAACAAAGCGTTTAAAACGGAAAAAACGTTCGCAGAGGGGACCTATCTCGGATATTAAGGATGTCTAGAGGATGCCTAGAGGATGCCTAGAGGATGCAAAGGGACACCTATACTACCTATAAAAAGGGGGAGCAACTCGTCTGCATCTCACTTTCAGACCAGCAGCCCAGCTGTGCAGATCTCTGCAGCCTTCATCTGACTCTTCCTCTTCCACAGCATCCAGTCATGACAACCATGGATTGTAACACAGTCCTTTTGGCAGCCACCATCCTTCTGCAACAGTGCGAAGCCATCTACAGGCTCTGTGAACTCTACTACAGGAAGAAAAGGAGGCGGCCAAGAAGCATCTGGGTCCGAAGATGGATCGGGAGAAGAGCAGAGGACGGACTGTACAACAAGCTGATGGTGGAGCTCAGGAACAAAGACACTTGGGCATTCCAGAACTTCATGAGGATACCTCCAGCCATGTTTGATGAAGTTGTGCAGCGCCTGATACCCAGGTTGACCAAGGCAAACACCAACTTCCGGCCCAGCCTGGAACCTGGGCTCAAGGTGGCACTCACTCTGCGCCACCTGGCCTCAGGGACCACCAACAGAAGCATGCAGTACGGCTGGAGGGTGCCACACAACACCATCAGCATTGTGGTCAGAGAAGTGGTGCAGGCCATCATCGAAGAATACCTGCAGGAGCTCCTCCAGTGCCCCTCCACTGAAGAAGGATGGAAGAAAGTTGCAGAGCAGTGGTATCAGAGGTGGAACTTCCCACACCGTTAGAGCCATAGATGGCAAGCACGTGGCCTGCAAAGCACCACCCAAGTCGGGGTCCACTTATTTCAACTACAAGGGCTTCTTCAGCATCGTCCTCTTTGCCATGGTCGATGCTGACTACAAGTTCATGTACATCGATGCTTCAGGCAGCGGCTCATGTTCAGATGCCCAGGTATACAACGCCAGTGACCTCAAGGAGGGGCTGGAAGGCAACCTCATCATGGGCTTCCCAGATCCAGAACCCCTGCCCAACGACACGCAAGATGTGCCCTACTTCATCGTGGGGGATGACGCCTTCTCCCTCAGAACCTACCTCATGAAGCCCTACACTTCCAGACTCCTCACCCGTGAAGAGAGGATCTTCAACTACAGGCTGTCCAGGGCAAGGCGCATGGTGGAGAACGCTTTTGGCATCCTGGCCAACAGGTTCCAGGTACTTCTCACCACAATGCAGCATCGCCCAGAGACCGTGAGGAGGATCGTGGAAGCTTGCTGCATCCTGCACAATCTCATGCGCACCCGCTACCCAGTCTTGCAGAACAGGCTCATGGACCTCCAGCAAGGCAATGGGGACATGGAGCCTGGGGATTGGAGGCAAGGGCGAAACCTGATAGACACTGAGGATATGCAAGGCCCCAACAGAGCCTCACGTGAAGGGAAGAAGCAGCGCAACCTTATGAGACACTGGTGCAACTCCCCAGCTGGAGCAGTGGAGTGGCAAGACAGGATGATAGATGATTAATGGGTGCTTCCTTCAGCCTGTCTCATCACACGGATGAGATTGGGCCATGTATGTTGGGTGGGCCTACAATGAACAGGGCATTTAATAAAGAGTTGTGTTTATGTTCAAATGTGTGGATCAATGCTTACATTGTTATTGATAATAAAGGGCCAAAGGTGTGGCACCTGGGAGGGTGGACCATACAGTCCTACTATGCTTGCACTGGAGGTTTATCTATCCCACAGCTATTACCCATCCCAAAGGTATCCCTGCCCACCCCACTGCTATCTTAACCCATCCCACAAGCATGCAAAGGCTTAAACCAATTCTAAAAGTTTCCACCAAGACTTTATTACAAATAAAAGAAAATTCCCAAATCTCACCCAGGCGAGGAGCGCTTCGCTTGCTCTGCAAAGCTGCAGCTTCCTCACCTCTCAGAAAGCAGGAGGAACCGGCTGCAGCCTCCTCCTCTGCTGCAGTGCAGACGTTGACCTTGCGGGGAGAGAGAGAGAGGAAGAGATCCTCTCGGGCGAGCACCTTCCCTTGGAAGGCGGCGACGGGCGCGCCTGAAGCCAAATGTCTCCTCAGGGGTCCGGTTTGTTTCCTGGTTGCGTCAAACACCACGGCGTTGCTCTAATGCCGCAGCAGCAAGGGAGAAGGGAGTAATTTATATTATATTATTACTTTAGGGTATGTATAGAACATATCTATCTTCCAAAGGAGACAGGTAGAGTATAGTGAAGCCTTTGAGTGGCAGGAGTTACATGAAATGACACCCTGTCTACTTCATTAGAGTTTACAATCTAATTGAAGCACAGTTATATTACAAGATTTGCCAGAAACCATATAAAAGTAGATATAGGATAGGAATGTTTTATATAATTATTTTAATTAATTATATAAAATAACCTGTAACTTGATGCCTATTATTTATATTACATGAAATAAATTTTTTTTGAATGTATCTATTTATGATGAGATTGATATTTACCATGTCATTTTTCTCCAGAAATGCATTTATTGTTACATATTATCAATCTATTCACTGGTTTAATTAACATGAGTGTTGGTGGTTTACAATGTGTAACAGGATATATAGTTTGCCATTTTCAGATTAGAACTAAATTGCATGTAATTTGAGGCCCAGATAAGATTATGTTGCTTGAGATTCTGGACAGAACAAATTATATGGGGACTCTCATTGCTATATTTAATTATATATGATTTACATCAATCTATTCTGGAAAATGATCAATGCCCAGGTCTTTTCACAATGGTAGCATTTTTTTAATTTATAGCTTATAGAAACTGATGCTTTCAATGAAATGCTAATGGTTTAGGATTCCTTTTTTTTTTTCTATGTGTATTGTTATTTATGCATGTATTAATGGTGTTCTTATTTTGAAATGTTTTGACTTGGACTTAGACCATAAATAGAGAGGTGTACAAGGTAAAATATAAAATAATAATTTAATAATGGAAGACAAACAAATATAATTTTTATGAAACTAAAATATGTATTGATCACTCCTGATTCAACATAAGAAAGCGACTGTTATTTCATACTGAGGTCTAAATTACCATGTGGTTTTTCAGCACCATTTTTTTACTGTGAAACTATTCTTCATCTATACAGATGCTTAAACAAACACATTTTTATTTCCTCTGAGAAAAAAATATACTGCTACAATATTATATTTGTCTTTCATATTTGACAATATCACAGATCTGTTAGAGCTCAGGAAGTTCCTTATGCTGCTTTATGAACATGTTTTTTTCCAGTTTCAAACTTCAGTATAACTTAGCAAAAATATTTTTTTCTTTAGAATTCTACTATCTTGGAAATCAAACTGATTGTGATTAGTTCACTGAAAACTCAAACAGAAATTAGTTATTCCCCTGAATACATGTAAGGTGTGCAATTAAAATTGGTTTCAGTTCAAGACATTGTTTGTTAATTATGAACAACATTGACAGACTATTAGTCTCCTTTGTTCAGAGTATACAGACTGAAGACTAGAAATCTCAGGCAACAAAATTAACTTTACGTGGTGTTTTAAGATACAAGATCTTGGGCTAAGTATCATATGCAGAGTATAACATAATGCAGGCACAAAACTAGGTACCTTCATATCCAAACCAGAATATGAATGATTTCCTTATAGTACTGTTGTTGTTGTTGTTGTTACTATTAGTGGAAATTTTAGATTTGAGGAGTAAATCTGAATTCTCTGGTAGATTATCTCTAGTGTTTCATAATTTAAAATAATTGAAGGTGGGCTATTTTGCATTTTTAATGCAATGCAATGATTAAATTGGTTTTTAAAAAGCACTTCATATCTACAGGACACAGACACACAGACAAATATATATTAAAAAGGAAAACAAAAACTAACACCTTTTAATTTAAACTAATAATCTATGTACTATAGATTAAGGATGAGAAACCTTAGTAATAATATGTAAGAGTCCACAGCATGTAACATTTTATCACCCTATAAGTATTATTTTAGAATACATTAGGTGAAGATAATGTAACCTTTTAAAGTGAAATTAATTATTACTGTAAAGATATAGCTTATAGGGTATAGGTTTTATTTTGTTATGTTTTGATATCAAATAATCTCTTCAATAACTTTTCAAAATAAATCATTCCCTTTTGCAATATACATTATGCTTTAATGGGAGAGAAAACAGGCTACATCCAGATAGAAATTATTCTTGTTTTCTCAGGAAGAAGTTAAATGTTACTTTGTCATATTTTGTCAAATACCTCTGTATTCCAGATATGGTGCTTGGGTAATGAAACAAAATTTCATATCAACAAGACTGTTGATGCAGCTATCCGGTCTGTAATTATTGGAGGCCTATATCCAGGGATTCAGTACAGAGTGGAAGTTGCAGCAAGTACTAGTGCTGGCACTGGAGTTAAAAGTGAACCACAACCTATAATAATTGGTAAGTGAATACCTGTGTCCTGCCACTCTGTTTAATTTAATTACATTTAGCTATGTCTTCCATGAATATAAGATGCAGCAATGGTTGAATATTTTCTATTTAGAATTTTTTTCTAAAAGTAAAACAAATAAGTGCCTGTATTTCTAAAATATATTACAAACAGCAATTATTGTGTGAAAATAACATTGCATTATGAATTTTTCACTTCACCAGTTTGATAGATTTATAAAATAGCTGACAAAATCTCTCTCTTCTGTCTGTTTTGATTACTACATTATTTTCTTACTTATGCTGCTGGTGCTCAAGGCCATGTTTAAAGAATGTTATCTGAGCATTTGAGGTTTACTGTTTATCAATTATTCTGAGCAGATGGTCTCTTCTGTTTTCTGCCAAAATACAAGGAGGTTTGAATCCAGACAAAGGGAAAAACTGGTAAATACAATGTCTTTCTTTTAAAGTTTTGTTTTTGTTAATCATACTGAATTAATTCCATGATCTGAGGCAAGCCTAAAAGCTTGCCTTAGAAACTTTACAATTGTATCCAATAGTGCTTAAAAGTTTGTGAGCCAATTTTAATTTTTGGTATTTCTACATAAATATAACCCAAAATGTGATTGTTATCCACACATATCCTAAAAGTAGATTTTAAAAACCCAGTTAAACATATGAGTCAAAAACTTTACACCTGTTCATTTTTAATTTAGAAGAATGATCCAAAGCAACTTCTTTTTCTGTGGCAAAAATATGTGAAACTTTGTTTCAGTCACTGGTCTGCATCCACACCCACCTCATCAACGTAGGAAGCAATATGTTCAAGTAATATTTTGATAACTGTTGGTCTATCCTGCACATCAATTTAGAGGGATTTTCAGAACAACTTTAATTCAGGGGTGCTTCTGGGCTTAAACTAAATAAACTATCCACTTCAATGCTTCAACAGCATTTCTTTAGGTTCATAGTCAGTACTCTGATGTGACCATTCCAAAGTATGAGTTCCTATGCTTTAACCCTTCTTTGTATGATTTGTATGATTGGGATTCTCATGCTGTATGACCTACTTTCTCTTGAGGTTCACTTCACTAGTATTTCCCTGTAGAATTCAGAATTCATAGTTCCATGTATGATGGTAAGCTATTCTGGTCCAAAGGCCAAAAAGCATAGGCTCAAACCATGATGCTGTCACTGCCATGTTTCAAAGATTGGATTTACTTCTTATGCTGGAATGTAGTGATTACTGTTTTCATTTAAGTCAAAAAGTTCTATTTTGGTCTAATTCTCTTACAGAACATTCTTCCAATTGTTTTCTGGCTTATCCACCAGTCTTTTGCAAACTGGATGGGAAATAATATTCTTTTGGGGGAGTAGTGGCTTTCTCTTGGAGCCCTACCATATCAACCCATCATTATACAGTACTCTCCTGGTAATAATCTCACTTAATTCTAACATTATTAATGCAGTTGTTTCTTAGATGTTACTCTGGGAATTTTTTGAAAAAAAATGGCTGGTTGACCAATTGAGGAAGGGGAAAATGTTGCTGAATTATCTCCATTTGTACAATTTGCCTGACAGTGAGTTAATGGAGTTCAACAATTTGGAAAAACTTTTTTAACCCTTTCCAACTTGATTAACATCAATAATTGTTTTTTGTAGATCCTCAGAAATCTTTGTTCAAGGATGGCATATTTTCATATACCTGACTTGTATAGATCAGATTTTGAGAATAATACTCAAAATTTTGTTCTTTAAATAAGGCAGTTGATTATCATTCCATTTATTGAAACACTTTAATTTTCTCTTCAAGTGAATTGATAATCCTAGAGGTTTGGTCATATATTTTTGGCACGCAGAAATATGCAGCTTTATGAAATTTTCTTCAATAAATAAAAGAACCAATATAATGTTTTGTTCATTTGTTTAACTGGATTCTCTTTATCCACGATTTGTGTGAAGAACAAGTCACATTTCAGGTCAATATGAAGAAATGTGCAGAAATATTGAAAATTCAAAAGAGTTCCTAAACTTTTAAGCACCATTTATCAAAAAATGAAACAAAATAAATAACGAGAAAATACACAAAATAATTTCAGATACATGCTATATTATATGGACCACAATCCACAAGACTTGTATAAGAACCAGTGTGAATATTAATATGAGTAGGGATGCTGAGTGCTTGGACAGAAGCATCCTGAAGAACCATTTACCAAGCTAGTGAGATGTTTGTGGCATTGGGTAATAGTTGGTGGTGGTGTCTTGGAGGAAAAGAACAGTGAATAGAAGCTTACTTCTTAAAGAAAACAATTTTAGTGTGCTATATGAGTTCTATGTTCTAGTCCCTATGTTTGACCCCAATGACTTATAATTGGGTCATCAGTGATCCTGGATTTCAGTTGTTGTTATTGGATGCCAAATTAGTCTATTTTAAAGCATTCCTCAACTGTGATCCAATATTGAATGAGAAGGTTAACCTGGCATGAATTTCTAATATCTGGCCATACATGTGACACAATTCACAATCCCAAGGCAAAATGGTGGAGTCGCTATAATCATATAAAAGATCTGTTGTCTTTCAGAGGTACTGCTGCACTAATAACTTGTTATGAGAATCTTCTGGAGAACATAAGCTCAAGGGATCCTAAATCTTCCTTTATTTAATTATACTGGACTATTTTAATTGGATATCCAATTTTCCCTTTTTGGTGGAAGGTTGTAGAGAATATGGCCAATTGCAGATCCAGGCAGTACTGGACAAATTTATCTATACTTTTTTCAGGACTCAGACAATAATATAATACTGAAGAAAGCACCAACTGCATTTCTTGATGGCCTGTGGAGAGACTGCAAGGGTGAGGATTCTTCAATCCTGGCCTTCCTTCATCTCTCAGTAGTCTTTGATATCATCCAATACAGTATCCTCCTGGACTGGCTTCATGGGCTAGAGGTGGGAGACACAGTGTTGTAGTAGTTCTTTTTCCTTTATACTGGTTAGTTTATTTTTATTGAAAAAAGTTCTAGCTCTGGATTTGTAGTATCTCTAGACCTATTTAACATCTACCTGAAACCACTTGGTGAAGTCATCCATCAGCATGGGTTCCAGTATCTGTAGTATGCTAATAAAACTTATTTATACATCTCACTAGGCTTTCCTCATAATGCCTAAGGTATTGCATTGCAGATATTCAGTTGCCCATCTAACCTTTCACCAATATCCCCATAAAAAGAAATCTGCAATTAAAACTTGTAGGTAAGTCATAATCAGAAATACAACCCTTCCACAGGCTCTTCTGTACATAGAATTCCAAGTTTGGTAATGCAACCATGTGTTTAAAGATTTACAGAAAGCCAGTAAATTCAAGCTGATCTTATATCTGGATGGAAGAAGTTCCAAAGAACTGCAGGCACTATGACAGAAAAGGCTATCTTCCTGGGCCCTGCCTACTGACATTCCCTATTAGTTGGGATCCAAAGCATGTCTCTCCTTCTGATGGGATATTTAGATTCAATAGGAGAGAAGTGTTCCTTTCAGTAATGCTGACTGTACATTGTAGTTATGGATAACGAATGTTCTTGGTTTTGGCTTAACTCCCAGAACTCCAAATTGTGTGTTTAGGTTCCCCAGTTCTGGATTTGCATTCTTCCTGGCAGAACTGATGACCAATTGGGTCTTTTTTTAATTCTTACCTATAAAAGCAAATGGCAGCAAAAGCCAGGAAAATTTATACAAATCCTTCTAGATAAAGTATAGTTGGATCATGTAATCCTTGAAACAATTATTTATTCCTAGTAACTAATAATAAAACCAAAATCCAAAAGATGACTACATTGGGAGCTAAAACTATACTGTGAGCTAGAGATTCATTCAAATAACATAGTACTCAGTTCTTTTCTAAACATGAGAGTTGGGACCAACTCAATTTCTGGAAACAGTATATTTCAAAATTGGGGGGGGGATAACTTATGAGAAAGCTTGATTCATCCACATCCTATGCATTATTCTTGAAAGATGAAATCTCAGCAGCGCACTAAATGACAGAATAGGTTCAGTCACAAATGTAGTGGCAGCCACTACAGTAATCTTAAGTGTAGCAGTGTTTGCCATTTAGTCTGGCTAAGAAGCATGATGGCTCATGTGGTTAGGACACTGAGTTGGAGGTTAGCAAGTCTGTGTTCGAGAACTAAATGTTGGTATGTGGCAGGGTGAGCTCCTTGATGGGGACATGAAAGAAATCCCCACAAGCACAGCCTAGGTAACAGTGATGTCACTGGTTAATCTTTTCAACCTGGAAGCACCTTGAATAGTGCTTCCGATACAAATGGGACAGGGTGGAGATTAGTCTGGCTGCCTTATTATATAGTAGTTTTGTGGCTTCTGAGACAACTTCTTATATAATGTGTTGTGGTAATCCAATTACAAGGTGATAAAGGCATGAGTTAGCTATTCAGTCCAGGAACAGCCTTAAAGTACACAGTGGGACAAAAGCTTCTAACAACAAACTCTACCTGCTATTTATCTAGCAGGATCTTCAGATAACAGATGAATTATTTTGGGGAGAGCACAATCCCATCAAGAACAATGCTCTCAAGATAGATCTATCTTATTATCAAACAACTATTTCTTGTTGGTCAGGTTCAATCTAAATTTAGTTGTCTCCATCCAGTTCTTTATTGCCTTCAGCCACCATTCAAAATATTAGCATGTGAAGCTCAGTCTGAACTCATGATACAAGGTACTGTTCTGCTGAAAATGGAAAAAGAAAGCTAGACAAAAGTACATTTTAAAATGAATACATCAAAGAGAAATAGAAAAGTCATATGCAGTTCTGATTCTTCCATATCTCTTTGAATCCTCACCATGTCACTGGTGAGTTTGAATAAAGAGGAATGAAAGTTTGGCAAAGATTGCAAACATTTTAGCATTTCTCACTAAAAGTACAGGGTATAGCAGGGTAATTTACAAGCTATTTTAGATGTTTTCAGCCCAGAATTTAAATAGTTTAGGAAACAGAAAGGCTGGTAAATGTGAAAATCTTTTTTCTAGAAGAAATATGACAGGAACTACGGGAGAGTTACAAATAGATAGCAATAGAATAGAATAGAATAGAATAGAATAGAATAGAATAGAATAGAATAGAATAGAATAGAATAGAATAGAATACTGTGTTTTTCACATTATAAGGCCGGGCCTTACATTTTTTTGGCCCCCGAAAAAACGGCTAGGCCGTCTTTTCGGGGGTGACTTAATTCCCCCCCTTGCATCCTCGGGTGGGCGGGTGGCAACATCTTGGGGTTTGGGAGACCTTTTCCTTCTCCCTTGCTTGCTTCTCCTTGTTTGGCGCAGCCACGTGCAGCCACGTCCTCCCTGCAACCGGAGCCCCGAGGAGACACTTGGCTTCAGGCGCTCCCGTCGCTGCGTTCCGAGGGAAGGCACTCACCCGAGAGGATCTCTCCCTCTCTCTCTCTCTCTCTCTCTCCCCACAAGGTCTGCACTGCGACTGAGGAGGAGGAGGCTGCAGCCAGTTCCTTCTGCTTGCTGAGAGGTGAGGAAGCCGTGGCTTTGCACAGCAAGCGAAGCACTGCTCGCCCAGGCAAGATTTGGGAACGAGGGGCAGGAGGAGGCATGCACGCACCTGCGGCTCGCTTTCCCAGCTCTTCCCAGCCCACTCAGCTCTGGTGCGGCCCTGGTGGGATTAGCGGAGGGTCCGGCGGGGAGGCGCTTGCTGCCTTGGTGAGAGCTCTGCCACCGGGAAGGAGGGCCCCCTGTCTTCCCTTGGAACGCGGCACTGGGAGCGCCTGAAGCCAAGTGTCTCCTCAGGGCTCCGGTTGCAGGAAGGAGCCCTGACTGGCCGCATGTGGCTGCGCCAAACGCCGCGGCAGCAAGGGAGAAGGAAAAGCAATGGTGGCGGAAGGTCTCCCAGTATGAAGTGCCCCACCAACGCAGGCAGCACCATATCCAGGCATGCAAGTACTTCCTAAATGCAAGCCCCCCGCCATTCCCCCCCATTTTGCATGTTTAATATGGGCCTTAATTTGGGGGGAGGGGATTAAATCAATTTTATAAATTGAATGCCTATAAAACATGGTGGGGCTTCCTATTGGTGGAGGTCATATTGTCGGAGAAACACGGTAGAATAGAGTTGGAAGGGAGACTTAGAAGTCTTCTAGTGAACCCCCTGCTTAGGCAGGAAACATTTCAGATAAATGGTTATCCAAGCTCTTTAAAATTTCCAATGTTAGAGCATTTACAACTTCTGGAGGCAAGTCATTCTACTGATTAATTGTTCTAACTCTCAGGAAATTTCTCCTTAGTTTTAAGTTGCTTCTCTCCTTGATTAGTTTCACCCATTGCTTCTTATCCTGCCCTCAAGTGCTTTGGAAAATACAACTGAAAGCCTGGTTTTGTGAATCGATAGGTTTGCTAACAAGGATTGCCAATCCCTTCCATAAATAAAATTATAACAGAAGGACCTTAATCTGAAAGCTAAAATTATAACAGAAGGACCTTAATCTGAAAGCATTTAGAAGCTTTAGACTACTAAAGTAGATGTCAAACATAACAAACAATAGAATTTATTCTTAAAAGGGTAAAATAGACCAATTCAAAGTAGCAGTCAAGGTGGAAAAAAGTGAGAATGCATTTTCTTTAAATACAGTGAGAATACTGCCTATGTTTGTTATAAGGGTCTTTTTCTCCCCGTAACAATTGTGCAGATTCCTACTGTTGGTGTAATAATTAGAGAAATAGATGTAAATTTTCACAATTATAAGTACAATAAAACTTGAAGTGTTTAATTTTTGGTCCAGCAAATTAGCTTTATTCTTCATTACTGTCCAATATATTTCATTATATTTTAGTCTATAGAAACAATGAAGCGTTACAGGTCAGATACATCCCTCATCTGTATTCTAATTAGCTAACCTGACAGTACTGATTCAAAAACACCTGGAGTAAATGAAGTAATTTAGTGATACATGATTTCACTTTTTCTCATTTTTTCTTCCACACGGATCTGTATTTTATGTTTATGATTAAATCTAACAAAAACTAATTCTAAATTAATTAATGTGTTTTTCTCCAAAACCAAACACATTAATATTGTTGACCGTAACTGGAAATATCCATCCATGTTCACTTATTTTCATCCTCTAAAATCACAAAGCAATGTTATTCTATCATTTAAATGAATATCTAATTTTGTGCATGTAAGTACAAGGCTCAAAGGATAGAACAGTTTTACAGACTACTAATTAAAAGTTCATTGATATAATTGGGACTTTGTCATTTCTAAGGATATGTCATAAACTTTAGAGCTTTCTGAAAATTGCCTTGAGAATTTTCTACCCATTCAGCCTATTAAATAATAGAGGATTCTGAATTTGCAGATGATGACATTTGTAAAGTGAGTTGCATAAATGGAATAGCATAATTTTTTGTCTCAAGTCCAGCATAGATGTAGACCATTTTTTTTCAAGTAACTAAAAATAAAATTAAGATTATTTTAAAACATAGCCACTGGTCAACAGGCTGACAGAAGAATATATCCTGCAATATGAACAGCTATGCATTGTTTTTCACTTCTACCCTTCTGTTTGAGTTCAAGAATTTATTTTGCTCTTACATAGTATAGTTATCGAGAGTTGCATCACGAAAAGGTTTGGGAACGGTTCAATAGCTTTACAGTGGTAAATTAATATTTGAAAGTCTACGGCATCCAAGTAGTGCCATTTAATTTGAGATACATTGCTTATTTAGTTTTTAACTTGGAAATTATCAAATTGCTCTTTAGCATTGTGAAGCAGCAAAAAAAAAACAACCACCTAAATATCCTACATATAGTATAGTTCCATGTCTACATAAACCACGGAAGGAAAAGGCATAAGATCATTACAGCCCCCTGCTACTGAAATGTAATCTCTAAATTACTTATAATATATGCTTTAGATTCATATTTAAAGTTTTTTTCATTTAAAAGGTGATTTTTACATCTTTCTTGTAGGATCCATGCTTACTATAATACATTTATTTTTTAAATGAGCTAGAAAGTAGAAAGCCACCATATTTTTCATTACCCTGAATAATCATTAGGAAAAAATACTTAAAGGGTGAATTTCATACTTATCTACCTATCCAAATGATCAAAAACTTTTAAAACATAGTCATTAAATCAGAATGTTTCTTTATTTTAAATTACCAGAAACTGGCTCATTTTATATAGTCTATTGGTCTAATATGTTTTTTAAAATATATTCCATTTAAAGAAGTTGTGATTTCTGTGTTTTGCTGGTTTAGGCTACACATTACTAAGTGCAGTAAATTCAGTAAAGTACTTCAAAAGATACTTATAGAAGGAGGAAAACAAACAATACTGTTATTGCAGAATAATGTTCCTATTTTCCAAACCCTTCTTTGTAAATCACTTTGGCATTCATTATAATATACTACAGGATGGAATTGGGTGGAATGGTAAAATAATGTCAAAATTGGAATTACTTTATAGCAGCAAAAGTTTCTTCTTGAATTAGGCAGCTTCAATTTAAAACGTGGTTTAAAAATGTTGACATAAAGAAGCAGATTTTTTCTGAAATAAAACTCATGCTACATACAACAGCTATTCATTTACAGAAAGTAATTTTCTTTCTCTGCTCCAGCACTGAAATAGAATTTGGAAATATCTAGTCTTTATCATAATTTGCATCCAGTTTAACAAATAATCTTATTTGTTCTTATTTAAGATTAGAACCAATATGCTGACATGACATGGTATGGCTTTATTAGATATAAACTTCAAATTTTAATAAATTTGAAAATGATATGGTTTTCAAAGCAAGACAAATGAAAATGGTATTTGAATTGTTTGAAATTTGATCATAGTTTTCACATATATTCTATAGCTTAGCTTTTGAGAAAAGAGATTTTATTAAGAAAAAATATTTTAAGAAAAAGCAATATAATGAATTATTTAATGAATTTAAGAATCTGAGAGCTTAAATACATATGTATTTTAATAAATTATTAGTTTATATTCATTTCATCATCAAGGAAGCAAATTCCATATCTTTAAAATGATACAATTACACCTTTTTTCAACATACAGAATTTATTTGTACAGGAAATGGCTTATTTGGGGATTAGACAATTTAATGATTACAAAGTTGACCATATTCAGTGGCAGACTGGAAAGGAGCCTAATTCTGCTGAGCCATTCAAACAGCAAATTAATCCTATTAACCAAAATGTAGCCTATATACTTTGTAATTTACTTGCTAATGACTTTTAGACTGGGTGTTCATTATATGAACATTTTTTTCCAGTAAATGGGAAGAAATTAGTAATCTCTAGAGATTTTGTGATTTCCAAAACAAGAAAAATAAAACCGTGCTTTGTAATAGATGCTATTTGTGTTATTCATTATGTAAAATAGTTATATAACATTACTAAATAATAGTTTAGATAGATAAATTACTTTTAAATTTTAAATGTATGCAATTACAATAATGTAAAAGTTTTATATATTCTGTTTTTATTTATGATTTCACCATTATTTCATAAAAAGCTAATGAATCAATATGTGGAGGGTTAAATGTTAGTGTCCCCTCTATGCATATATATCATCCAACAGTAGATATGACGGATTATATTAAATAGAAGATACCAATAATCTGCAAAATTATTGTTTAGTGGATTTCCATACAATTTGTACAACATACAGAGTTTCAGAGGCTGTGAAGCAGTACTTATCAATTTATATAATTGCCTATCTCACACGCATGAATAAAATAAAATACATAAAATAAAAAAAAATAAAACCATATCACATATATTATCAAACTGCCATCCACTTATCTAATTGATGGTTCATATTATATACACTTGGGCACCAGGTTCAGTCCCAATATCAAGTTTTCAGGGCCAAAAGGCCAACATGTTCCTGGATAGACTACTGTGGACGGAATGATGTTTTTTATCAGCCAACATTCCTTAACTGATGGCTAAGTAAGTGCCTCCTGCTGGATCAGGTAGAACAAGTAAAAACAACTAAAAAGAAACATTTCCATAAGTAATGCCATTCAAAGCCAAAAAAGGATTTAGAAGTGATTACCACTTCTTAAACTGAACCTGAAAACCCACTTGAAGCCAATGCAACTCACAAAATAGTAGTGTCTCATACACTGAATAACAGCATAGAATAACTGTCTGTACTGCTACATTCTGCACCAGAGGAAGCTTCCTAATGGCTTTCAAGGGCTGCCCCTATGGAGTGTATTGTGGTAATCCAATCTACAGTGGAGATTATGAGCATAGAAGTGACTGTGAGCAGGGACCCTAGTTCAGAACATTCCATAAACATGATCTCTATTTTGCTCATAGTAGATAAGGTAGGTACAACATACATTACTATAAGGTGTTTTTTTAAAAAAAAAATCTTGAACACTTTATTTCAACATTATTAAACTGGATGGCTTTGTTTCAATTACTCTTTCATCCCAAACCACTTCACAGGGTTGCTGTTGTGGGGAAAACAGGAGGAGGAAGGAATATTATGTATGTTTGCCATTTTGAGTTACTTATAAAGTAAATAAAATCTAATAAATAAATAAACCCATAAAAGTGCTTCTTCACAGTATCCAGGTTGCAAAATAAAATTAGTGGTTATTTTAGTAAAAAATACAGTAATATACAACCGATATGAATGTACACCTTTAAATATCTCTAGAAGAAAAACATAGTTAAATTATTTTCTATCCTTGTTTTTAGTTAATTTGCAAAAATTTTGTTCTTTTTTCCCTAATAATGCATCTGTTTTAAAATTTGTCTTAGTGAGAATTTTATAGAAACTTCTTATATTTTTGACAATATTTATGTCCCATCCCCATTTTACCTGATACTTTTGTCAAAAAACAAGCTGCAACAGGGAAATTTAGAATAAGAGAGTTAAAACAGCCACAAATCAAAATATCAATGAAGGACTACAACTGGAACTTGAATTTCAACTGAGTCACAAAATTGAGTATATCTTTATATTTCACTTTGCACTTGCTCAGAACAAAGAAAAATCATTATAATATTAATTAAATTTATATCCTACCTTTTCCTTCCGAATTCAAGATTGTATTCATAACATTCTGCCCTCCAATTTTTTCCCACAATAGCTATCATCTGGAGCTAAAATGTAGCATCTGAAATGGAACCAGAACCACGGCTTTCCAGTCTTAGGTCAACTCATTAATTCCAAATTGTGTCAGTTTTCATGGGTTATATAAAATAGCCTGCTATTATATATTATTATTATTATTTTATTTATTTAGTCCAATTATTTATGTTATCCAGGAGGGCGTAATGAAGTCATCATCACTGAAAACAACAATAGCATAACAGAACAAATTACAGATGTTGTCAAGCAACCTGCCTTTATTGCTGGAATTGGTGGTGCTTGCTGGGTTATACTCATGGGTTTCAGTATCTGGCTCTATTGGCGCAGAAAGAAGAGAAAGGGCCTGAGCAATTATGCAGGTAAGAACAATAGTTTACAATAAATATTCAGCAGGAATATATCTAGTTCACAGAATTAAGGAGTTGAGTATATTGAATGTTGTTTATTCTGCTGTAAAAGAACAAGAATATGAAAAGCTTGAAGTGCATTGCTCTGCATCATATTTCATCATTGCTACCAGAAAGCTGTCTAATATTCACATAATAAGTACATCTGATATAAGAAGCCCAAGAACTTTAGATACACCTTTTTCCCAAAGTGAAAGACAAATTCAGCAGGCTTATTTATTTATCTATTTGCTAAAGTAAAGAAGGATAAAATAAATAAAGCTGAACTGATAAGCTCAGGTTACTAAAGATCAACTCATTGTATCATCATTATTTTCAATCATTTAATCATAACCAAATTAATTGATATGGAGACAATATGTCTTTATTATGTGATTTTACTTTCCACCATAAATGAATAAAAGAGGCTCAATACATTCAAATCCTGTCCTAATTTGTGTTAATTAAGTCATGATAACTGAGTTAGAGTCTATCTAACTTTGTTTGATCACACTGGATATATTGTAAATAAATATTTACTTACTTTTGATAAAACAGTATAAAACATTGGGGGCATTAAAGTGCGTGACACATTTTCTATTCATGAAAGAAATAAAAATGCATAAGGATAAATTTTGGAATCTCTTCTTGTGTTTTTCTATTATTTTGGATAACGTAAGGTTTTGCTTCCATGGTATGAAGACAATGTAAAAATGCCAAAATGTGTACCTTAGAAAATTGATTTACATTAAAATACTTTTTTTACATGGGCCCTGTGGACATCAACTTAATCAACTTAGTTCACAACTGAACTGAAATCAGTATAAAGCAAAAGACCTTTAATAACCTTCATGCTGCCTTCTGGATTAAGACTGTTCTGAAGCAAGAATATTAATATTGCATATTCCACTGCAGCTAAACAAGAAGGCTGTGAATTTATGTCCAATTTCAATAACATTATTTTTGAAGAAAAATATTATTCATGTTCTATTTGAAAAACCCTGGCTGTGTGCTATTCAGATCAGATTTTAGACTTGTTATTTTTTTCTTAATGATTACATACATTGAACATTTATGGTTATAATTTTAAAAGCAATGTTTGGTTTGGAGATTTCTATTTTCCCCTTTCCTTATAATAAATATAGCATTTTCAACTTTCTGTTTTTAAGGAAGTAGTCAAATTTTGTTCAAAAATTATATCATGAATCTAATTTTATTAGTTTTATTATCCAGAATGATTAAATAACCATTTTTTACATATTTAAGGGAGGGGTAATAGATTTGCTGCTTTATTTAGACATTTAGAAACATCAGATGTGCTAAATACATACTTCGTCAAATCTCATTATTTAATTGCTTGACATCTCAGCATGTTTCTACAAATAGCTTTGTAACATCTAACAATTTGTAGGTTTACCATATATGGAAAATATATACCCAGAATAAATATCTTTTAAAGGACGCAAAAAATTTGGTTCCTTGCTGGCAAACACATACTTTTAGTCAGCATAAAACCATTGTCAAAAACATAACACTATAGAATTTCTCTTCCAATATTTGTGTATATGGTATTAACTCCTGTAACACTTTAAAGTGTGTCATATTGTACACACTTGTATATATATTGTTAAATGTTGCATTTGCCTGATAATGAAAATTTATAATCAATTACATTTGAAAACAAAACATAGCATTATATGCTGCCAGCTTGCATGTCCATGTAACTACTTCATATAAATATAAAAAACCCATGCATTTATGATCAATCCTTTATTATGGGCTGCTACTAATGCTTAAATATGAATTGCTATAATTTGAGCTTGATTTTAAAACATGTAAAATTTATTTTTGAAAGACAGCCATGCCCTGTGATTGGCATTTCTTAAGAGTTTTATAACTCACAATGTATTTTCTTGTTTTGCAGTCCAGTCCTTCACCTTCACCCCTGCAGGTACTGTCCGTTAGTTCTTTCCCCAGGACCACACAAATGAATCTATTATAATTATTCAATTTATAAAAGAATTAAAAACTCTCATGTAAGAATTAGCATTCTTTCATACTAATGTGGTATTGTACCAGTGACTCTAAAATAATTCTATATTATAATATTAATATATCTCACCTTAAAATACCATGCTCACACTTTCAGCTTTGTTAATTTTTTATTCTTAATCTTTTATTTAAAAATAATTTAATAGGTATTGTTTGAAGTGAAAGCAGAAGACAGAGTACAAATGTACAAACTTGCAAAATTTTGAAGTAATTTACATTATAGTTTAATTTAGGTGTAATCTATATTATAGTTTCCTTCTTTTGTAGATTTTTTTGAGTTTAATTACATGGCAGATATCAAAAATCAACAACCTTAAATCCACATAGCAGGCAATAACTTATTCGCACACAACCAATTCTAATTAAAAATATTTATAAAATTATAAATATTTTATAGATTTATGAAATATGTCATACAAACAAAAAGTATTTGTACAACCAGATTCAAAATGTACTTCCTTATTTTGTCAAATTTAACATATAATTGAATGTAATAAAATTATATGAAGCAAAAATAATAGCACATAAAGAACTCTTCCTTGGTACATGCTGTATGTCATGGAAAGCAATCGGTATGTTACATCAATAATTATGTTTTAGTAAATGTTTGTTCATGTCTATTTCAAATAAATTCAGAGTATTTGAAGTGAGTGTTCTAAAACACACAAATGAATAGATACACTATATTTTAAAAGGTTTATATTTTACTTTTATTTGTTTTAAAGAATCATGATGGGTTTAAAACATTTGAAACTTACAATTTGATAGAAACAACCAAAGAGACATAATCATCAATCACAGATGATAAATGCAAGCCAACATGGTCTTCAACAACTGACTCATGTGGAACTTTCTGTCAAACAAATAGGCTTCTAAAATCTTTTGGCTAGAGAACCTTATATTCTTATGACTTCAGGATCTAAAGCTTCATTAAACATCATGTTCCGTCCGGAAAAACGCGAGGTAGACCGGGTTCCAACAACAAAGTCTCTATCAGTTAACAGCAGTTGAAAAAACGGAACATTGGCTCAAGCCGCGGCAGCCATTATATAGGGTTTCACCTGCCGGCTTGTAGCCAATGACAGGTATTTAATTTTGCCGCCTTTGAGCAGCTTCGTGGATTGGTTCCTATCGAACCAATCCCAATTCAGGTTTTTTAGCCAATCAGAATCCTGTATTAGGAGTCTACTATTCTTTAAACAGAACACCCCTCCCCTCTTGGTTTAGTCCTACGTGGTGACATAGTCGCGCAGGTAGGTGGGGCTTCTTTTGACTCGACTGGACTTGCGCGGTTCATTTCTGCTGAAGACTTCGACCGGTTCGGATGGGGTTGCTGTCTCTCCGGTCCTTCTCCATGGAACCACCTGGAAGGGTGAGTCAGCCATTTTACTGCCGCCTGAGTTTTTTAGGCCGGCAGTTTTGCCGCTCCCTCCTGTTTTCTCCGGTCAGGTCGAGCTGGCATGGCTGGCCCCTTTGAGTGGACTCTTCTCACAATTTTCTTCTAACTGTAAGTCTCTTTTTTGCTCTTTTTGTTTGTTATTGTATTCTGTGTTTAATTTAAATGGTTCTTTATTATTTTCTCGTATTTCCCCCCCCCTTGGTTTGATTTTCGTCGTTTTTTATTATTTGTGGTTGTGTGTTTGTACTTCTTTCTATGTTTCGGGACCGAAGCTGGTCTATGTGCCGCTTCCATTCCCTGCCGTTGTCTATGGTTAGTCGGTAGGACCAGGGGCCTGTAATTTGTGTGATTGTTCCTGGAAGCCATAATGGGTCCCCGGTAAAATTTTTTGCATAGACTAGGTCGCCGATTTCAAATGTCCTGAAACGGGTGGAGGAGTCGGGGGGGGGGGGTTTCAGGTGTATAGTTTGGGTGCAATCTGTCTAATTGCAACCTAAGTTTTCTTCCCATTAGTAGTTCCGCCGGGCTTTTATTTGTTATAGTACTGGGTGTGATATGCTGGAGGGTGAGTAGGCAATATATTTTATCTTTGACATCCCCAATGTCCATTTTTTCTAACCCTTCTTTGGTAAACCTGACCATTCTCTCTGCCCTACCGTTTGCAGCCGGGTGGGCCGGCGTGGTTAGGGCATGTCTTATACCTAGGGAGGCTAGGTATTGTTCAAATTGGATACTCATTAATTGTGGCCCGTTGTCAGACACTAGGACGTCTGGCAGGCCATGGGTTGTGAAGAGTTTGTCAAGTTGTTTAATAATGGTTTCAGTTGTCGTAGATGGCATAATTTTAACCTCCAGCCAATTTGAGTATGCATCTACGACAATTAGGAAGGTATGTCCCTTAGTAGGACCCACAAAGTCAATGTGGATTCGTGACCAGGGGCCTTGTGGGGTTTCCCAGTCCTTTATGGGTGCTTGTGGTGGGGAAGGCCTGGTTCTTTGGCATTTGTTGCAAGAATTTACCCAGTATTCGATGTCCCTATCTATACCCAGCCACCAGACATAGCTTCTAGCAAGGCTTTTCATTTTAATAATTCCAGGGTGGCCTTCGTGAAGCATACCCAGTACCTTAGTTTGTAATTTGGGAGGGATAACTACCCGATCACCCCACAACAAACAACCTTTTTGAATCGAGAGTTCGGTTTGTCTGGTCCGGAAAGGTTTAAAGTTCTCAGTTTTTTTATTTTCCGGCCAGCCTTTACCTACCCAGTTCAGTACACAGGCAGTCAATGGGTCCCTTGCGGTGGCTCTGGCGACATCATTTGCAGATATTGGTAGATCGGGGCATGTCTCTATCTGCAAGGTAGTCATCATCGGTGCCAGGTCTTCCTCTATAGCCTGTAATGGTGCTCTGCTCAACGCATCTGCATGGGAAATTTGTTTCCTGGGGCGATGTGTCAGAGTATAAGAGTAGGCTGCTAGGAATTTTGACCATCTAGTCATTCGCGGGGACAAAATGTTCGGTGTTGGCTTGTTTCCCGCCAAAATTCCCAGTAGCGGTTTATGGTCCGTTACTATCAAAAACGTTCTTCCATATAGATATTTGTGGAAGCATTTCACTCCGGCGACGTTTACCAGGGCTTCTCTGTCCAATTGACTATAATTACGTTCGGTTTTAGACAGAGTCTTTGAATAGTAGGCGATGGGTGCCTCTCTCCCATCTGGCAATTGTTGGCTCAGGATGGCACCGACTCCAAACGGTGAGGCATCGCAGGTCACCGTCAATGGAAGTGTGTTACTAAACTGGATAAGAACGGTGTTTGATGTTAATAAGTTTTTTTATTTTTTGGAAGGCTTTCTTTTCTCTATAACCCCAAGTCCAAATTGTTTTTTTATCCAGTAATCGGTGTAATGGTTCCGCTATTGTCGCTTTGTGGGGTAGGAACACGTTATAAACATTTATTAGTCCCAAAAATGCCTGCAGTTCAGTTTTGTTCCTTGGTTCTGGTGCGTCTTTAATAGCTTTGACTTTTTTGTCAGTAGGGTGTATACCCTCTCCGTCTATTAAGTAGCCCAGGAATTCGACGCGATCAGTCATTAAGCAGCATTTTTCTTTTTTTACTTTTAGGCCAGATTCTCTGAATTTAGTTAGTCGTCTTTTTTTTAGCTGGGTTGCATCTTTGGCCAAAATTAGAACGTCGTCGAAGTATGGTACGACCCCTTTTATACCATTCAATAGGCGTTCCATGAGGCTCTGGAAAATGCCTGGGGCTACACTCACTCCAAATTGGAGTCTGTTGCATTTGAATGCCCCTTTGTGGGTCACTATTGTTTGTGCTTCAGTCGTTAAGGAGTCTACTGGGAGCTGTTGGTAAGCTTGCGCTAGATCTAGTTTAGCGAAAACCTTTCCTTCCCCAAGAGAATGTAATAAGTGTTGTACGACTGGCACCGGGTATGCACTTTGTTGCAATGCGTGGTTCAGGGTAGCCTTGTAGTCACCACAGATTCGAACCAACCCATCTGGTTTAATTGGTGTTATGATTGGCGTTTCCCGTTTAGCATGGTCAACAGGTTCTAAAACCCCTTGGTCTATTAATTTATTTAGTTGTTCCTCTATTTTTGCTTTCACAGCAAAAGGAACTCATCTGGCCTTTAGTCTTCTAGGGGCTACCTGTGGGACTAGACTAAAGGAAATTGGGGTCCCCCGATACCTGCCTAGGGAGCTGTCGAAAACGTCTTGGAACTCTTGGATCAGATTTTCTTCCCAGTCAGTTGCGGCCACCTGGTCTACTCCGGTCATCCCAATGCCCAATGGTGCGAACCATTCGATGCCCAGGAGGCTTGGTCGATCTCGGTCGACTATTGTCAATGGTAGTACTTCGACATGTTGTTTGTAGGTGACTCGGAAATGTCCTAGGCCTACTACAGGAATTCGATTTTCTTGGTAGTCCTTGAGGGTTAATTTTTGTCTCTGGAGTTCTTTGAGTTTGATATCTGGGACCAGTTGTTTGATGGTGTCCCATGACACCATTGATAGGAAAGACCCAGAGTCTACCTCCATTTCGCAGGGACTGCCTTCTATTTTTACAATTATTTTTACTTTCTTCCCGCTTTCCGTCTGAGCGCCTCCGATAGTGAAAGTCTGATGTGTTTTTTCTCAGTTACTGGCTCGCTTGTTCCGCTTCCACTTTCTCTCGGTTTGTTTTGGCTCAGCTTGTGCGGGGGAGTTGCTGCGTCTGTTTGGGCTGTAATTTTTTTTATTCCTGCAGACTTTCTCGATATGCCCCCTTTTCTTGCAAGCTCTGCAAATGGCATCGAGGAATCTGCAATCGGCTCGAGGATGGTTTCCTCCACAGCCAGCGCATTCCCACCAATTTCTTTTTTCGCGCCCTTTTTTGTTGGCGTATAGGCGGTGGACTTCATCGTCTTCCTCCCCGGATTCTGACGTCTCGTCAAAATCTTTGTGGTGAGTGGTGGTGGGAAATTGTTTCTTCCCTCTGGCCAGGCTCGTTTCGTCGTTGTTCGCGTTCATCTGTTTCATTTTGACCTCCGATTTTTTCGCGGCTTCAGCGGCTGTGGCTTCTGCGATGGCTTCGGCTATGGTTATGTTGGGTTTATTTAGCAGCTTGCTCTGTAAATTAGAGTCTCTTAAACCCAGTATTACTCGATCCCACATCGCTTCATCTAAATTCAGAAACTCGCACGCTCCCCCTAGTTGTCGGAGGGCTGCCACAAAATCAGTGATGGTCTCGCCTTCTTTCTGGTCTCTTCGTTAAAATTTGTGCTGCTTGATAAGGTTTGACACCACCGGTGTGTAGTGAGCCTTTAGCATTCTTTGGAGCTCTGGCCAAGTCATTTGTTTCACATCTCGGGGCTTCGCTAATGCCGTGGCCATTTTGAAGATTGTGGGCCCACAGTGTGTCAAGAAAACAGCTCTCTTACGCTGGTCTGAGATCTCTTCCATCTCGTTACTTTCCAAATACATCTGGAAATGGTCTACATAGGATTCCCAATCCTCTTCATTGGGATTGAAGGGTGCGGGCGGCGCGTTATTTCCAGCCATTGTTTTCAGTCTGGTTTTATTGGTTTCCGCGTGCTCAGTCTCGTGTTTAGGATGATCCCATCCTCGTCTCCAGTGTTCCATCCGGAAAAACGCAAGGTAGACTGGGTTCCAACAACAAAGTCTTTATTAGTTAACAGCAGTTGAAAAAACGGAACATTGGCTCAATCCGCGGCAGCCTTTATATAGGGTTTCGCCTGCCGGCTTGTAGCCAATGACAGGTATTTAGTTTTGCCGCCTTTGAGCAGCTTCGTGGATTGGTTCCTATCGAACCAATCCCAATTCAGGTTTTTTAGCCAATCAGAATCCTGTATTAGGAGTCTACTATTCTTTATACAGAACACATCAGATTTTCAATTTATAGCCAATAAAGCTGCTGTTGAATTAAAGTAACATGAATTAATGAACATATGCTCATCAGGGCCTGTAACTACATTTTGATCTTATTAAAAGTTCTGGAAATTCTTCCGGATTTGGAGAATATGGTTGAATGGCTGACCTCACAAGTGAATTCTGTTTAATAATATAGAATGCTATTTTAGTACATAGAAGTGAATAACACATTTTTTGGTTATTTCATTTGTTTTGAATGCATTTTAATAAGATAATAACATAAGTAGTTACTGAATTATTTTTTGTTTAACTTTATAAAAAACTAATTTGCTTATGTCCTTCACCTTTACCAAACCATCTTTTACAGCAGCTTTTTCCATTTTTTCATTTTAAATTTAGCTATTGAGCTGTTTCTGATGTCTCTGAGAGCTCCATCTCTCTCTCCCTCTCCCTCTTTCAGCTTTGATAACTCACTTATATCTTGTTTTACTTATGTCTCTTGCAAACCTCAGCAGGAGATCACAAGTACTTACTGATAGTGCCCAAAACCTCACAGCATGTGGAAATGTCCAGTGTAAAGATATTAACAATATGACTCCCTTTAAATGATCCACAATAAAGCATGAAAACATTTGACTGTCTGTGCTAAGGTTTTCTGGCTGCTTGTTTTGAGAAAGAGAAATACAGTTTAGAAACATACCTAGCAGGAAAAATAGTATTACCTGTCATTGCAGTATTATTTATCAGAAAACTCTATTATTTCTTAATGGAAAATAGACTTCTTCAAGACAGATAAATGTCAACTGTTTAAGAAATAATATTTATCAAAAGGACAGGTTTATTTCATTTGGGACAGTTTCAAGGTCTAGAATTAGTTCTCTAATTGTAGATATATTCTATATTCAAATCAAAGTCCACCTCAGAGTTTAATACAAATACATTTTCAATAAGGAAATAAACCTAGTACGAAAACTGGATACTTAATACCATTCTGAACATTCTAGCCCATAAAACTGAACAGTAGAAAGACCATGGAAATCATCGATATCTGAACCATATTTGTGATATGCTATATTACTGGAATTATTAACTGCACACAAGCTGAACTGAACAGTTTGTACTGAAAAACAAGAAAATTGATCACTATTTACAATGCATTATATCTCCATAGTGATATTTATGAATTGTATCTGTCCTGCAGAAGTGGATGCCAGGGTTTTTTCATGTGAAACACATTCTTGAAGATGCACTAAATGGCTTAGTATATAAAGAAGGAGAGAGAAATAGAAAAAGATAAAACCTGGAAATTGGTCACAACTGAAAGTAATTGTATGCTTACTTTTGCCTGCTCAAGGCAAGCTGTTCAAACTAATGCAATCAAGGTCAGAATTCAAAAATCATCAAATGATAGTAATTCATATACTTAGCTCATGCATGAAGATCATGCAAATTTATTATAAACAACAAAATAATACAGTCAACAAAATGATTCATTGGAATTTCTATAAAAATCATCATCTGCCACTAACGAAAAATTGGTAGGTATGTATAGTTTAAAAAGTAGTACTCAGAGACAACAGAATAGAAAAGATAGAACTGGAAAAGATAAAAATAATACAAAGAACTACAAATAGAAATAGAATGACTCTGGAAAAATGTAATGCCAACACATCTATATTACCAGTTAAAAACCATTGGCATTGATAAATCATCACCAGTCAACTGAAAAAGACAGCTTTATTTGGATCAGTTTACATCTTGTAACAGTGCCCTAAATACTGTCAAATGACATATGTCTAACCCAGGTCCTTGGTAAGGACTCAATATGTAGACAAAAATGGCAAACCCAGTTTAAACATCTGATAATTGTGAAAATAATAATAATAAATATCTTGTGATTGTGTAGACCATAATAATAAGCAGTTTACATCATGTGATGATACCTTTGATATTATTAAACAACATCTGCCTACCCAGTGTTCTTGGGAAAGTCTTGATAGATGTACAAAAATGCCACATCCATACTAAACTCAGGGGCTGACTATTGCAACCAACCATAATAATAAGAAAATTTTCTTCATTCGTATATCCAGTGTGGTGCTAATCTACTGTTTATCAAAATAATAGTTTATTTTATATTATATATGACCAAGATGTTCTGCATGAGAAGCCTGACATTTAGTGGTTCAGTTCATAAGATTTTTCTTCCTCTCACTTAATGAAAAAGGCAGGCAAACAAAATAATAGCAGAGAAACAAGGATCATAGATAATCAGGTATTAATCAAGAAGATCTTGTCTATAATGGAGACTGTCTTATGAAAATGAAGTTTAAAGTCAGCTCACATCCAGATTTATGATGTTATATTGGTTGATGTAGAGATCTAGTACACATGTAAGTTTTAAAAACTGATTTATCTATCTTTTCAATTTTAGAATACAAAATTTGTTTTACACTATAAAAAACATAACACAATATATAATGAACATTACAGCAAAATTTGAGCCTCCAAGATTTTACTATACTGCTATATCACAGGCATATTCAGTTACCCAAAATCCTTATGTATGACACTCAATATTTTTTCAGCTCTTGAAGAACACACCTGGTTTATATTTGAATGGGAGTACATTAAAAAATCACTGACCTTTGGAAATTATTACCCTCTTCTCGTTCCAGTGTGCCCATAGAGTTATTAAGGGTTTGATTAAAATCATCCCATAGCTGAGATGAAATTATCTTTACCTAAATAAAATTATTGTTCAGTTGGACTGACAAAGAATATGGCATTTCCTTTTTCTGGCTATTTTTTATCTGTTATATAAAAAACAGAACATAAACATTATGTATATATCTTTTTATATATGCAATAGATATCTACCAAAACAGGAGTTAAATCCTACAGGTCCTGAATTTATTAATACATCCATTTTCAAGAAATCTGAAAATGTGTCATGACTATGTCAGTCTGAATTAAAGTGTACATTTTGGTTTACAAACAATAGGTATGCACATTCCTGGAAATTAAAGATTCTGACATAAGTAATAAATTAAATTCAAAACAAAAAGGAATCGCTAAATATCAACTAACAGTGTACATTAATATAATTTGTTTTGACAGAATCATCCACACAAGTAGAAGTTTTGGTAAAAATTTCAACACTGATTATCTTTTCTGAGGTAATATATTAAAGAAGATTAGTCTATATTCACATTTGAGGAAAAGCTTATCAGAAAAAGGAATGAGACTTGGCTGGCAGCATTGATGTTTTTATTTGTAGTTGGAAAATGTGGCCTACTAGAGATAGCCTTCCACAAAGCTCTTTTGCTGTGAAATGTCAGCTCTGGTTGTTTAAATTTTTTTTCTACCCTAGCCAGTATGAATGTTAGGTTAAACTTTTCCAGATGATATTTGTAAATATTTATGTATGACTTTATTTTCTGCTTTCTCCATTTTAACTGTGAAAGATTTAATTGTGTGGGGCATTTGGAGGTGCCATCCTCAGATCACAGGTTAACAATGATTGCTTAATTGTTGAATAAGCTCCTAATAACATCATGTTTCAAAAATATAATATCACTGTTCTTGTTTTAAAATTTCTATATTATTTTTTTTACAAAGTCTAATTCTATATTAAAAATGATCGCTCTTCAACATTTTAAAACCAATATAAGGCAATTAAAAAGTGACCATTTTTGTGCAAACGCCACAGGTAAGACAGAAATAGTATAAAGTTGAAATATATGTTTCCTTTTTTATCTTCATGATATTTAGTACTTCTATTAAATTTAGTTACATTTAGATTAATAGAACCTGCTTGCATGGTTATAATTTTGATGCACAATAAAGACGTATTCTACAGTATTTGACTGTTTACCCTTAATCTGTAATTCTAGAAATTGAAAAACAAACAAAGATAGAAACATCTAACGTGGTGCTTAATTCATCACGCCAGCCAAATTCTTTGTCATTTTCTCAGCTTGTTTAAAATTATGTTTAGGACATATGTCCAATAATTTTTGTAGGTGGGTTCCAAAAGAATTCTGATGCATATATATGTCTCCATAGAAACTATTTCAAATTCATGAAAATGCTGCACAGGGACACAGAAGGCAAGAGAATAAACCATTTTCCATGAGTTGGTTGTATGGATACTTTCAAAGACCCAACATACTGTCAACTAAATTTAAATGAAAGAAATTTGGATTTGGATAAAATACTAAATTATAAGATATATCCAGATGAAATTTCCTATTTAATAATGATTTATAAATATCTGCCAATATATGAGGATAATAAAGAAATGCAAATTTTCTTACATGAGGAACATTCAGATAACAGATAATCAGAGTTGGAAGGGACCTTGTAGATCATCTAGTCCAACCCCCAGTCCAAGGGGGAGACCCTACACCATTTCTGACAAATGGCAGTCCAATCTCTTCTTGAAAGTCTCAAGTGATGATGCTCCCACAACTTCTGAGGGCAAGCTATTCCATTGGTTGATTGTTCTCACTGTCAGAAAGGTTTTCTTTGTTTCCAGGTTAAATCTCTCCTTGTTTCCATCCATTATTCCTTGTCTGGTCTACAGGCACTTTAGAAAATAACTTGACCCCTTCCTCTCTGTGGCAGCCCCTCAGATATTGAAAGACTGCTATCATGTCTCCTCTGGTCTTTCTCTTTACCAGACTAGCCAACCCCAGTTCCTGTAACCATTCTTCATATGTTTTAGTCTCCAGTCCCTTAATCATTCTGGTTGCTCTTCTCTGCACTTTTTCTAGAGTCTCAACATCTTTTTTATAATGTGGTGACCAAAACTGGATGCAATACTCTAGGTGTGGTCTTACTAAGGCTTTATAGAGTGGTATTAGTACCTCACTTGATCTCGATTGTATCCATGTGTTAATGCAATTTAGGATTGCATTAGCCTTTTTGGCATGGGCTGCATACTTCTGGCTCATATTTAGCTGGTTATCCACTAAGACTCCAAGATCCCTCTCATAGTTACTGCTATTGAGCCTGGTTTCACCCAGGCTGTATGTGTACTTTTTGTTTTTCTTGCCTAAATGTAGGACTTGACTTTACATTGAATTTCATTTTGTTGGATACCACCCAGTGTTCTAGTCTGTCAAGATCCATCATACATTTAGAAAGTTTTTGACTTTACTTAGCATATCAGTCCAATTGTAGCTATTTCATATTCTACTTCATAATGATCTCTGATATTTTTTTAAAAATAAAAAATCATTTCAATCCCACAGTGTTTTCCACACCTTCAACTTTCTGACTATATTACTATGCCTCTATTGAGAACTATTTTATTTCAGTCAGTTCAGTGTTTCAGTTCTCATATTCTTGTCTTTTTGTACAATGTTGATTGTTATTAAAAAGCAGAAAAAAGGTCCATAATGGCTATTTTTCTTGCATATTGTAAAGCATCCATTCAATCTAATGTATCTAATGATTATGACTGACAATATAATAAGAAGCAATATTTAAGCTGAATATATATTAATTCATTTCCCGATAGGTACAGCATACCATTTAACATGAAATATATCTATACTGATGTTTAAGCATCAATTATTGTTTACTCAGTGGTGAGAGGCAATTAATTATCAATTCTTAAATTTATTCTGTGAGATATCTTAAAGGGACCTGCTTTGTTCTTATTGACATTTAATGGATATCATGAAGCCACTTGTAGAACTGATAACATGAACGTAATGTTTCCCCAGAAGGTGTAGATATTCTTGTTTTATATTCTAATATCTACAGAGATGATATTTCAGTCTTGAATCATTATAATTGTTTGACTGAGATTGTGGTCTGAGTGGTATTGCAGGGAAAAAAAATAGCTTATGTTATTTTTTATTTATTTTATTATTTATCAGTGTTTCTGAGAAAAATTTATATACTAATGGGAAAGTATATGGTAAAAAGGAAGGTAACTGGGGCCCTGGATAGGATTGCACCCTTGTGACGTCTCCTCACCCGAAGACCTCTCTGTGCTCCATGGTATACAGAGGAACTGAGACACATGAACTCGATCGAACATGGGAAAGAGCTGCTACTAAGGCCTACCTTGTGGTGATTCATGCAGCAAAGTGTAAATAATTCTCCATACTGATTGCGTCTGCAGATAATCACCTCTTTAAGGTGAGCCGTCTCCTCCAAGGGAAGGAGGAGATTTGCAGATTTTCTGGAAGACAAAATTGGTCCACTTTGTTGCCAGTTAGATGCTGGCATGGTTGCTGGTCTGGTAGAAGTTCCTGAGGCAGGTTCTTGCCCTGTTATCTGGGAATGATTTGACCTTGCTGCTCCTAAGGAAGTGGACAGAATCCACCAGATTATGTGTGCAAGCACCTGTGTTTTAGACCCATGTCCCTCCTGGCTTGTGATAGCTTCCCAGGAGGTGACAGACAGGTGAACTCTGGCAGTGAATGATGCTTCTCTACAAGAGGTGGTATCCCAGCACTTTAAGGAGGCTGTGGTGCACCCTCTTCTTCAGAAACTATCGCTGAACTCTACCCAGTTGGATAATTTTTGACCTGTCTCTTCCCTTTTTGGGGAAGGTTATTGAGAAGGTGGTCACACAGCAGCTCCAGAGGTTTCTGGATGAAATGGATTATCTCAACCCCTACCAGTCAGGATTCAGACCTGGATTGGGGACAGAAATGGCATTGGTTGAACTTTTGGATGATCTCTGGTGGGAGCAGGATGGAGGGTAGTGCATCCATCCTTGCTCTACTTCACCACTTGATGGCTTTTGAAACCATTGATCATGGGATTCTCCTGGGGTGGCTTCTGGGGATGAGAATGGAAGGCCCTTGTCCTCTGCTTTATGAAACCTGCAGATTCCGCAGGACTCGGTACTCTCTCCGCTCCTGTTCAACGTTTATATGAAGCCACTGGGTGAGATCATCCATCACTATGGACTGAGGCATCACCAATATGTTGATGATACACAGCTATATGTCTCAGCTCTTGGTGAGTTAAGTGTTGCTGTGTCCTCCCTCTTGCAGTGCCTTGAGGCTGTTAGGGGCTGGATGAGGAGCAATAGGTTGAAACTAAACCCTTACAAGACCAAGTGGCTCTAGGTTTGGGGTTTGTTGGCTCAGGGAGAATTGCCACCTTTGGTCTTGGATGGAGTGGCACTACCCAAACAAACCCTGTGAGTAATCTAGGGGTTTTCCTGGACTCACAACTCCTGCTCAAAGAGTAGGTAGTGGTCATGACCAGGAGAGCCTTTGCGCAACTGCGGGTTGTGCACCAATTATGTCCTTTTCCAGACCACCGATCTCTACTCACAGTCACTCATGCCCTAGTCACTTCTGTCTTGATTATTGCAACACGCTCTACATGGGGCAGCCCTAGAGGAGCATCCAGAAGCTCCAGTTGGTGCAAAATGCAGCGGCCTGCATGGTTTTGTGCAGACCCCAGTGTGCACATGTGTCACCTCTCCTGCAGGAGCTGCATTGGTTGCTGATTTGCTTCCAGGTGCAATTCAAGTTGCTGATTGTCACCTTTAAAGCTCTTCATGGCTTGGGACCAGGTTATCTGTGGGAACGTCTCTTGCCAGTCACATCTATCTGACCCATTAGAGCGGGGAGTGGGGAGGCAGGGAATGTTGCAGGTCCCATCCATGAGGGAGATACATCTGATGGGACCCAGAAGAAGGGTTTTCTCTGTGGTGGTTCCATCCCTCTGGAACATCATTCCCCCAGAGATTAGAACAACCTCCACTCCAGCATTCTTTTGGAAGGCACTGAAGACCTGGTTTTGCAAGCAGGCCTGGGGAACCCAGAGTGGGATGGAGCCCATCAAATGGCTAATGTATCTGTTGTTGGGGTGGGAGATGGGGGTGATTTTTTTCCAGATTTTGTTCTATTGTACTTTATTAATTTATTTGATTCTTTTTGTTAATTTTTATTGTTTTTTATTTTTATTTTTTGTTTTAAACGTGGTTTTTACATTGCGTAAACCACCTCGAGTTGCTATGGGTGAATAGGTGGTAATATAAATTAAATAAATAAATAAATAAAAAACATACACAGAGAGTTCAACATATGTCTGTGAATTCCACCTTATACTATATCTGAATGTAAATTGTGCTGCACTAATATGAAATATTTAATAGATATTGAATTTAATTAAATCTATGTAACCTATTGCATAATACTGTATTAAAGGATACAACAGAAATAGCAATTACAATATCATTTAAACTTACATACTGCTTCAGAATTCTTTACAGCCCTCTCTAATCAGTTAGAGTCAGCATTTTGCCCCCAACAATCTGGATCCTCATTTTACCGACATCAGAAGATGGAAGGCTGAGTTTTTGCCTCTTTTCAGCTGCTGATCTTTCTATTGGCTTCAAAGCATCTAAAGTCACATTTACTCTTTAGCAGCTGGCACAGAAATTTTGGCTGCCTTCTCCCAGACATGTATGATTTTCAGAACAAAATGCAAAGTATCCTGGATTGTCATTTGAGAAAATAATTTTCCTAAATATTGGGTTTTAATGGCTAACAACAACTTTGCTAAGAACATTATGATTGGATCTGAATACTATTTACTGAACTGATTTAAAATGGGTTTATGATATAGTCTTAATAATTACAGTAAAGTATCAATTTACACAATTATCAAATTATGTAATAAAGACAATACAGAATGTTTGTTGTGAAACTACCATTTTTTCAGTTTTCAGTTTTAACATGTTTTTCACTTCTTTTCTGTGATATTATTATGACCATAACATCATTGTTGTTTGTTTAACAATATTATTATTTAACAAGCACTAACATGTTAAGAGTATGCAATTTCATTTTAATTTAGCTAGAGAAATAAAGGTAATGCTTTTATCAGACCTGCACAGTTTCAGTGGCTTTGGGCTCAGTGTATTATAAGTCTTTCAATTTTAGTCAGTTGATTTTCAAAAATTGCTATAAACTCCATAATCACAAGAAATCAGAAATAAATTATCTGGTAAGCATGTCACTGAAAAAGACTAACTTAAATTAACATCATGCTGAGTTAACAGGAATTACCTTGGCTTTCACTATCCTTATACTTAGTTATCTCACTTAAAATACAATCCTCAGGTGGGTGGAACATAGGCCTTTTGACTTTATGAATTATCCTACATATTATAATTTCACTCAATATAAAATACTAATGTACTTTTTCTTTTCTTTTTTTTCTGTTTGAAACACAAACCAGTCACTTTTCAAAGAGGAGATGGAGGACTTATGAGCAATGGAAGGTATGCTTCCATATTTACTTCTATATTTATAGATCATACTTCTTTGGATTTCTCATATGTTTAGCTCATTTAATTTTCTTCCTTTTTTAGGAGCCAGAGACAGAGAGATGATCAGATATAAAAGTAGCAATTCTAGCAGGAATTAAAAGGATTAAACTGGCTTTTAATGATCTGTTGTACACTTAAGGAAATGAAGCCCAGATGTTTGATAACTCCCAGATGCCCAAGAAGAAATCAGTAGAAAATATCAGAAGAAATGTATTAATTTGTTTTCAGGATAGTTATTGCATTAATTAGGCATTAGTAAATGAAGTTGTTGTTTAAGAGACCTTATTGGCTTCCATTAAATTGCAGTGAATGAACAATTACACACAGTCGTTCACAAAATAAATGATTCACAGAAGATGAATAAATTGTAAATTGATAGGACTAGATTCTACAACTGTGGCCACTCAATTGAAATTGATAAAAGTTGATAACAGACCTATATATGCTCATATATATTCTCAGTGCCAATATGGAGACTGTAATTAGGATCTGGTAATAACTTCCCATCTCTCATTGAATCAATATTTTAGCAAAAAAGGGATTAAGTCTAATGAGAGTACATAAATGAGAAGCAAGCTGTGTGATCATCTTATTGCCGTTTCTATAGAAACTGATACTTCTCTCTGAAATTATACAGAAGGGGGTGCAAGAAAAAAATATACTGTCATAAATGTTATGTACAAACATCTGATGAAATACCTGCTAATGCAAAATTCTGATTCCCAAGGTTATTTTTGCTTTTAAAAATGTTAATATGTATACTTTCAATTTACTTGCTTCATATTTTCTCTCCATCTTTATTTATCTTGCCAAAGTTTCAGAACAAGATTAAACCTAATGTATATCTCACCCATTTGTTTCAGTCAATACATATTCTGCCTTCAGTAGTTTATAAAAATTGAAAATAAACATATGGAAGTCTGCTGTCATAGGTAGAACAGATACTTTGAATTTTCCATTAATCCCATTCAAACTTGCTTGCTTTTAAATTCATGCAAGAGCACTCTAGCATCTTCTAGATAACAGACATACATTTGGTGTGCAGGAAGTGAAAAAATAGTCACCAGAGGACTGGAAATGGTTGATATAGAGCAGTCACTTTGAATGATTATTCCCTTGAGGTAGCAATTTATCATTTCTTCCTGGCTTCGGTTCTTTCAGTGGTACAGCCTATTACTTCTTTTCAGCCCAGACAATAGAATTCATTGGGATTACAGCAAACTGTGTGAGGGTATGCTACCAGTTTCTACAGGCAGTGTGTCAGGTTTATACAGAATCCAAGTTTACTCTGAAGATTTTTAAATGCACAGACTTCACTGTTTTGATATAAAATTACTTTACAAATTTCACAGAAATGTTACAACTGTAAATGGAATGCCCCTTTCCATTTGCTCCAAAAACTTTCCAATAAAATTGTCTTTATTACAATTACATAGATTTCTCACATTAATACTTTATTATTGGATTTCTTTAGTCGGCCAGGCTTGTTAAATGCAAGTGATCCAAGTTATCCTTGGCTTGCGGATTCTTGGCCTGCTACCAGCCTTCCTGTTAACAACAGTACCAATGGACCAAGTGATCTTGGGAATTTTGGTCGTGGAGGTACATTTTCAAATTTCTTAACATGCATGATACATTGTTTCTTTGTACAACATGTTTGTTAAAAAAAATGATGATGGAAATATAAACAATGAAAATAAAAAGTACCGGTAATGATATATTGTTACACTATATATTTATACAAAAGCTTTCTATATTTCAAGAGATTTACGAAATAAAATATTTATTACATTTAGTCAATTTTTATAATTGCTGTCCTGACATAAACTCAAGATGACATAAATTAAAATAGCATAATATTGTAAAAATAAAGTACAACAAGATTCAAATCCATTACACAATTCATCAGTTACAAGCAAACTATCTGGATGTATTTGAAAAATATGAAAAGCTTATGGTGTGTGGAGGGGGGGAATGGGAGAAATAAAATGGCTCATCAAGGCTTTTGCAAAAGGCAGGCCTTTCAGATCATTGGGGGGCGGATTGTGATAGAGAAGGTAGGTCTCCTGTGTTCCACCAAATGATATTGCTGAAATGACAGAATCTGAAAAATACCTACTTTGTAAGATCTTATTAGATTGGCAAAGTTAATCAGAGACAAGTGATCCCCCTGTGCAATGAAGAGCTTTAAAGCTGATTGCCAGCCTCTTGAATTCCATCTAAAACAAACCCACTGCCACCCAGGGCAGCTTGCACAGTAATGAATTGTCACCAAAGATAGTCCCATGTAAAGCACATTGCAGTAATTTCAGCCACAGGGAATCACATGGTATACACATTTAAAAAATAAAAAAGACATGACCATGAGTAAGGTGATCTAAGTTTAAGGGAGAAGCTATGAATCTAGTATAACCCAAAAATCACACAACAGCTCTGTTTGAAGTGGTAATCCCATTCAGAACCAAACATAGAACATTTGACACCCAAAATTCCCAAAAATCCACAGCCACTCAATTTAGCCATCTGAAATCTGTAGTTCTAACCATATAAATCAAAACTCTTGCAATAATCACATTGATTGACTAAATATATAGCAACAGATACCAGATAACGTGGGTTCCAAGCATATGAGTTCCAGTTAGATTATGACCTTACATATCATAAACAAATGCATAAACAGAAATAATTAGTTAATTGAAAGTCATTGCAATCACTTTCAAATAGGTATAAAACTAACAATGCAGTATCCCAACCAGCAACCTGGCTTTAGCATTCTACTGTAAGTAATTCAGTGCAAGAATCTGAATTAAAGTACAGTATAAGTAATAGAGTCCACTATTAAAATGCTCCTATTTTTAATTTTTTTCTTTCTAACTTTTCTGCCTTTTTAAATCTTAAATCAATTAAGTCCCTCCCACTAGTCTGGAACAAGTGGGAGTAGCTCTTTATAATCTTCTGGGTAACATCTGTTCTGGTCCTTGAAAAGTGCAAACATATCCTTCCTCATTCTTGTCAGAGTGAAACATTCCCAGTTCATTCAGTCATTCTTTATAATTCCTTGATCATTCTTTTCTTTAAAACTATACAATTCATCTATTTGTCTGTGAGTGCTTCTCAGAAATGGAAAGTGCTCAAGGTGGGCCTTCTCTAGAAAAATAATTAGCTTTTAAACTGCATTGAGTCTGCAGAGTCTGTGATATAAAAATGCTATAAATGAATATGATCATTTTAATTTGGACAATTGATTTCTGATTCATTATTTCTATATTTGTCTTTTGGCTGCCCTATGAAAATAATTTATATTTTTCATAAATTTTGTTGTCAAAGTACACACAGGTCACGGTATATCAGGGTATTTCATTTCTTTTCCTCAGCATATAATTTTCACAAATTGATCTTGACTACACTATTCACTTTTTCATGTGAGAATTTGGTTTATGCCTTTTATTGAAATAAAATGAAAAATAAAAAGAATTCATACTGCATTAGGCTAATCATTAATATTTTGGTAATTATTTTGGATAAATAATATTTGCCCATTTAATTTTATAGTAATGAATTGTATTTCACTTAGTGGGCTAAAATAATTTTGATGAAAAATCAAATCATTTCATCATCTAATATTAAATTTAAAGTAATTCTATGTTTTAGCATATTTCAAGTCTCAATTAGATGAAGTTCTTGAAAAAAAAAAAATCCAAAATAATTTATTATTCAGGTGATTTTAAAAATAAATACATTAAAGTAGCATTGACCAAGGCTCTTGAAGAATGACTGAAGGTATCTCTGTGTTCATTCAGTAGTTTGTGCAGTGCTCGCATAATGGAATTGGCAGGGAGGAAAATACAAGGAGATTGTTCTTTCTGGGATTTTTATCATATCCCTTGAGCACGACAGTGTCATTGGCACTGACATAAAATGAACAATTGGAAACAGTGTTCGGGATCGAAATATTCCAAGCTTCATTTTCACAGTTGAAGATATGGAGGAAATATGGCTTTTAAGCAGTGAAATGTGAAGGACAAGTGCAAAGTTTGCCAAAGATGCTGATAGAAAGGCATAGGCTATACATCATTTTCCCTTCACTGGCTCATGGAAACTGTCTCAGCCAAAAAGCAAATGTGCAGCATGATATATTTATTTTTCATATTAAAACCTTGATAGCTTAGTATTTTTTCTTTATAATGCTATTTTTTTCCTTCCATTTCTCTGTTTGCACCCCAGATGTGCTACCTCCAATGCCAGGGGATAAAACTGCCACAATGCTTTCTGATGGAGCCATTTATAGCAGCATTGACTTCAGTACCAAAACTAGTTACAATAGTTCCAGCCAAATAACACAAGCTACTCCATATGCCACAACACAAATACTGCATTCCAACAGCATCCATGAATTGGCGGTTGACTTACCAGATCCTCAGTGGAAAAGTTCAATTCAGCAGAAAAGTGACTTAATGGGATTTGGTTACTCTCTTCCAGATCAGGGAAAAGGCAACAATGGTGATTCTTGTTCTTAATTTTCTTTTATGAATATGTTCTCTGCATGGAAATAAAATTATGGGTTACCCACTACTGTTCTCACTTCCTTTAATGTATCTTGCATGTATTCTAAAACTTTACAAATTCAACTAATTGGATTATGCTATTTCAGTTTCTTTCATCTTTTTCCAGTTTCATAGATATGCACCGCATCCCATATTATACACGAGGTTAAATATTTAATACATTTTACTTATAAGCTGATAAAGAGTTAACTGCATGTTGTGCATGTGCTATAAACTAATCACAAGAAGGTACTATGACCTTTGCCCTTCAACCCTTAGCTTTGCTTTACATCCCTGACTACCGTTTGGCTGAGGGATTGTCTAATAGAATGCCACACAACCAGTCACAAGATTTCAGCACCACCAGCTCTCACAACAGTTCAGAAAGAAGTGACAGCCTCTCAGGTTGGTTTCAATACAATTTACATAAGAAGGAAATTTTTATTTTTGATTCAATTTTATAAACCTGAAAGACTCGAGATACATGATCAATTACTAGGAATAACTTTTGTGTAAATATACCTGAACGATTCATATATAATCATGTATGAATTGTTATTTTGCTTTTTTTGAAAAATATACTTTATTTGCTCAATTTAAAAAGCTAATTTAGAGAACATATAAATTATGTATGAATTGATTTCCTATATTTTTGAGCATGAATGAAAATTTTATTCCATAAAATTTTCACCTTTCTGGAGCAGTACTTTCTTTCTATAAAGTAATCACTTTATAGCTTTGGTTTTCTCTAAGGTTATTTATGAGGGTTTTTTTATTGTATATGCTATTATTGGACACATATTCTCATGTAGAATCACGATATTTCTGAGGTCTAGCATATCAATAAATTCAGTAGTAGAATTATATTGGAATTGAAAGATAAGCATTTAAAATATTTAGAATTAAATCCAAACATAAAGCAAAGGTTGCATGCTGGTTATTGTAGTGTAATTATATATGCCATCAAGATGGGTCACAGTACGACAGTATAAAATCCCACTGCAGTATAACAAATTATATTATGCATGCCATATTTTTTTAAAAAATCAAAATTTAAAAATGTGTGAAGTTATTTTTAGCATTTCTATTGTCTTGTCACTTTCCATTTTTATTATTCTTTACTTACAAATACGTGTATTTTCTGTAAGCCCTATATTACCTTTACCTATTCAGAATTCTTCTGTGTTATTGCCTAATTCTGTTTGATGTTTCATTCTTCTTTGGCATATAGCACATTATGACCAAATATAGTATGATCATTAGCTATTATTAAATCTGGACTTCCATGAAATGTGATGTAGTTTCATCATGGGTATGTGTATACATTCTCATCTATGTTTTTCCATTCCTCATTGTTCATTTCTCCATGCATAATCTTTTTTTTTTCATAATTGGGAAGAAGGCTATTGGAGTGAATATATTTAAAATATTACACTTATGATTTTTGCATTTTTAGCTGAATGCTGGAAACCTATTCCAGCAATAAACTGCTTACAGACTTTTTTAGAGTTTAACACCTATACTTCGCTTTGTGTCTGGAAATAAGCCAAATGAATCATATTTGGGGTTGTGTTCTTAATAACTGAGAAATTACCCTGAGAAACAGTATTATAAATACTCTGTTTTGAAGCACTTTGTTCTGGTGTTTTATGTTTCCTAACACAGACAAAATAAATCTATAAATATAGTTTTGACACAAGAACTTTTTAATTTTTATTCAACGTATGGTTCATTGTGATTAAGTTATATGGAGTTTGTTAAATGAAAAGAAGTAATGCTTGACAATTATACAGATTCTTTTCACGCCACACGACTCTATTATTATTGCTAACTTATGTTAGCTATAACATCTTGCTGCTGATATTAGTAAAATAAAAATAGAAAAAAGTTCTTTTCATGCTTTTATTCTTTTTTTACACGTGCCATCTGGAATCAAAATTCTTTCTGGAAATAGAAATATGTAAATAATTAACTTAGCTTCTTCATATTTTTGTAATTCTTGACTTTAGGTGGGAAAGGAGGAAAGAAAAAGAAAAACAAAAATACTCCCAAGACTCAGAAAAATAATGGGTCTACCTGGGCCAGTGTTCCTCTTCCACCTCCTCCAATACACCCACTTCCAGGAACAGAGTTAGAACACTATGGGGTGGATCCACAAGAACAAGGGTAATGTATTTTCCTATGAACAATTTTGAATCCATTATCTGACAGCTAAGGATGGGTTAAGGTTAGGGTCAGGATCAGCCATTTATTATGAAATTTGAAGAGAGATTGCAAATGTAAGACTGTTCACATACATTTATTACAATTGTGTTTTAATCCATCTGGCTCAGTAATCCTTGCTCCATACCCTTCCATTACGAATGCACATTTTCATCTCTCTACTGAAAGTTTAAGAGAAGATTCAATTTCAAACAGTCTTCCATAGATAAGGATATTCATTTTACATCCTTAATTGCTACTGGCAATGTCATTTCACTTCCAGTATGGTTTTTCTATTCTCCAGACTCTATTTCTCAAAGAAATATAGTGCTTAATAATTCACATCAATAGCATGGACCTCATATAACCATTCAAAGTTACAACAATGCTGAATAAATAACGGATATGAGCAGTCCTCAGCATTTTGACGATGCCAGCAACTTACAATCACATAATTGCAATATGGGCACTTGCAACCAGATTCCACCTGATCAATTGCACTGCCTTACAATCATGTGATTGTCATTTGCTATCTTCCCTGCCAGCTTTCCAAGAAAATCAATAAAGCTAGCAGGGAAAGTTACAAGCCATTAGGGTAAGTTTCCCCCATCTATGCACCCTTCCCCAGTCCCAGTTTGCGTTCAAACGATGCCAAGCACATACATCTTCTTCAAGCCTTAACACATCTTCCTTGTACTGTCACATATCCTCCATGAGCCTAGCTGCAATTCCCTCATATCCCCATATATACTTACACATCTTCATATACTTTTCTTGGCTTTGCCACATTTCCCTCACACTCTTGTTTACCTCCATTCATCCTTGTGTATCGTCCCTGTATCTTCCTCAAATCCTTGTACATCATCATGCACTCTCCCCAACTGTCAATGCACCCTGCACCACCCTCACCACACCACCTTGGCACCTTACACACACTTATACGCCCTCCTTAATATTTAACATTAATTGTTTGTCCGGTTATAAATAATACTGGCAAAACACACATCTTCATTTGTCCCATAGTTTGCACAATTATTTGGTTGCTTGACATTGCTGCTCATGTCAGTCAAAGAAAGGATATTTTAAAGACACTAGCAAGTGGTTTTTATTGTTGATTAGAACACTATCAGAAATATCAAAAGTCAGAATATTTTTGAAAAGGGAGGAAAAATAAAATCTTAGATTTACTGAAATAAACAAGTGACATGTTTATTCTAATTTTGCAACTGTATGCCAACACTTTGCTTACTGAATACCCTTTAGTTTATTTATTTTATTAGGTTTATATCTTACCTTTTTCCTGCAGGAATTCAATGCAGTAAACATTTATTCCCCCTGTGTGACACTTCCAACTTCATAACAGTAGTCTGAACATTTAGAATTTCATGGTTGAGCAGAGTTTTAAGTCAGGGTGCCTTTAACAATAAAGATGGATATCTACCATCTCTATTACATAATTGTTAAAACTTTAAGACTCAACTGTGAACCAAAATAATTTATTTTGTAGGTACAACAGTGATGATTGGTGTCCACCTTTACCTGTCCAGACATATTTGCATCAGGGAATGGAGGATGAACTTGAAGAAGATGACAGAGTTCCTACACCCCCTGTCCGAGGAGTGGCTTCTTCCCCTGCAATCTCTTTTGGACAACAGTCCACTGCAACTTTAACTCCCTCTCCTAGAGAAGAAATGCAACCTATGCTTCAGGCCCATCTTGATGAGTTGACCAGGGCATATCAGTTTGATGTAGCAAAGCAAGCATGGTAAATGTGACCATCATCAAAATTCACTTGCATAAGGTTTAAAAACTGATAAGTCCTAGCTTCAACAGATAGACATAACTGTACAATAAATAAATAATTTGTTAGATCAATTATCTAATGGGTAGATGCAGATTATTTCCTCTTGACATAATCATGACATAAATGGCTTTATCACTCAAACTACCAACTAATGAATATATGTTTCTTGAATTATATGACCACTTCTTTTTTAAAAAAAATAAGATTATCTGTTTTATTTAAGGTGAGTTTTAAAATGGATCCCATTGCCTTCTCTATTTCAAAAGCCATAAAACAGATATATAAAATATCCTTCTTATATAACGACTAGTGAGTTGTGGGCGAAAGGTTATAGATAAGTAAGTAGGATTAACTGAATACTTCTTTAATTTTGCTTTTATGCTTGAATTGCTAGAGAGTAGAATAGGAATAAGAATAGAACAGAACAGAACAGAACAGAACAGAACAGAACAGAACAGAATAGAATAGAATAGAATAGAATAGAGTTAGAAGGGACCTTGAAGGTCTTCTAGTCTAAACCCATGCTCAGGCAGGAAACCCTACACCCTATACCAGTTCATAAATTCCATTCTGAAGCTACGTTATATCATGTACAAACTAAAACTATCTGTAGGAACGATTATGGAAAATTTGTGGAAAATCTGTATGGGTAAGTATTATGCTAGAAAACCCCTTGAAAATCTGTATGGGTAAGTATTATGCTAGATTGAAATTTTTATAATATATGCATCCGGGATTTTTTTTTCAGTTAATTTTAGAAGCTGTAGCTGATTGCATCGAGTTCAAAGTTGACTTGAACAATCATGACAAGCTGAGTGTATGATCTGGTATATAAAGCTACAAGAGGATACAAGACTGAGAAAAACGTATTTATAGTGTAACAGTTGCCCCAAGTTTTTAAAACATTCTACAATGTCAGACTGAAGTTTTTGCAGTATTTTATTTTTCAGCTTATAGGTAGTAGTAACTATATTTGAAAATGTGCTAACACATACGTAGTTTGTATTATTTTCTTTTTTAATTTGGTTTGTCAATTGCTTACAAGATAATAGGTATAAGTGAAAACATAGTTATGAATGCATGGATACATAAAAAAAAAATAAAAGAAACAATAGGACAGGGACGGTAGGCACGTTGGTGCACTTGTGCATGTCCCCTACAGACCTCTTAGGAAAGGGGTGAGATCAATAGTAGAAAGTCTAAGGTTAAAGTTTTTGGGGCTTGGGGAAGAAACCACAGCGTCAGGTAGAGTATTCCAGACATTGATCACTCTGTTGCTGAAGTCATATTTCCTGCAATCAAGTTTGGTGCGATTAACCTTGAGTTTGTACAGGTGAAACTCAAAAAATTACAATATCGTGCAAAAGTTCATTTATTTCAGTAATACAACTTAAAAGTGAAACTAATACCCTGTTTCTCTAACAATACGGCCTCCCCCAATAGGAAATCCCAGCATGTTTTATAGGCATGAATTTAAATTAAGCCCCTCCCCCCAAATTAAGGCCTATATTAAAATATGCGAAATGGGGGGGAATGTTGGGGGGGCTTGCCGGTAGGAAGTACTTTTGTTGCACAACCGGATATGGTGCTGCTTGCGTTGACCCCAATACGAAGTGCCCCACCAATGCCGAGGTCAACATCCAAGCCGTCCCCGCCCACCCGAAGATGCAAGGGGAGGGGGGGAAATTAAGTCAACCCTGAAAAGACGTCCTAGCCATTTTTTCAGGGCTCAAAAAAAAATAAGACCTGGCCTTATAATATGAGAAACACAGTATATGAGATAGACTCATTACATGCAAAATAAGATAGGTCAACCCATGATTTGTCATAATTGTGATGATTATGGCTTCCAGCTCATGAAAACCCCAATTCCACAATCTCAGAAAATTAGAATATTACATGCAATCAATAAAATAAGGATTGTAGATAGAACAATATCGGACCTCTGAAAAGTATAAACATGCATATGTACTCAATACTTGGTGTGGGCCCCTTTTGCAGCAATTACTGCCTCAGTAGGGCGTGGCATGGAAGCTATCATCCTGTGGCACTGCTGAGGTGTTATGGAAGACTAGGATGCTTCAATAGCGGTCTTCAGCTCTTCTGCATTGTTCAGTCTCATGTCTCTCATCTTTCTCTTGGCAATGCCCCACGGTCATTGAAACAGGTTTTGGTGCTTTTGGCAGTGTGGGCAAGTACCATGTCCTGCTGGAAAATGAAGTCAGCATCCCCATAAAGCTTGTCTGCAGAAGGAAGCATGAAGTGCTCCAAAATCTCCTGGTAGACAGCTGCATTGATCCTGGACTTAATGAAGCACATTGGACCAACACCAGCAGATGATCAACACAGATTGTGGAAACTTCACACTGGACTTCATGCATCTTGCAGTGTGTGCCTCTCCATTCTTCCTCCAGACTCTGGTTTCCAAATGAGATGCAAAAGTTGCTCTCATCAGAAAAGAGGAATTTGGACCACTGAGCAACAGACCAGGTCTGTTTTTATTTGGGCCAGGTAAGACGCTTCTGACGTTGTTTGTTGTTCAGGAGCGGCTTGACAAGAGAAATACGACAATTGAAGCCCATATCCCGGATCCATCTCTGTGTGGTGGCTCTTGATGCACTGACTCCAGCCTCAGTCCACTCCTTGTGAAAGTCCCCAACACTTTTGAATGGCCTTTTCCTGACAATTCTCTCCAGACTGTGGTCAACCCTGCTGCTTGTGCATCTTTTTCCTCCACACTTTTCCCTGCCACATAACTTTCTATTAATGTGATTTGATACAGCACTTTGGGAACATCCAATTCCTTTTGCAATTACCTTTTGAGGCTTTCTCTCCTTATGGAGGATGTCAGTGATGGTTTTCTGCACAACTATCTGGTCAGCAGTCTTTCCCATGATTGTGATTCTACTGAACCAGACTGAGAAACCATTAAAGGCTCAGGAACCCTTTGCAGGTGTTATGGCTTAATTAGCTGATTAGAGTGGGACACTTTGAGCCTAGAATATTGAACCTTTTCACAATATTCTAATTTTCTGAGATTGTGGATTTGGGGTTTTCATGAGCTGCAAACCACAATCATCTCAATTATGACAAATCATGGCTTGAACTATCTTGCTTTGCATGTAATGAGTCTATCTCATATATTAGTTTCACTTTTAAGTTGCATTACTGAAATAAATGAATTTTGCACAATATTCTAATTTTTTGAGTTTCACCTGTATCTATTGTTTGTATTATTGTATTGTTATGGTTGAAGCTGAAGTATTTATTGATAGGTAGGACATTGCAATGTATAATTTTATATACTATGCTAAGATTGGACCGAAGGCGGCGTAGTTCTAGGTTTTCTAGTCTAGAATTTTAAGTCCTGTGGCATAAGGTATTCTGCAACGAGTAGAGGAGTGGAGAACTCTTCCTGTGAAATATTTCTGGACTTTCTCAACTGTGTTAATATCAGATACATAATGTGGATTCCAGACTGATGAGCTGTATTTGAGTATTGGTCTAGCAAATGTTTTGTATGCTCTAGTTAGTAGTGTAATATTACCGGAGAAAAAACTACCTAAGATTAAGTTAACAACTCTTAACACCTTTTTGCTTATGCAGTTATAGTGGGCTGTAGCACTTAGATCATTAGAGATGGGTACTCCAAGATCCTTGACAGATCATCAACAAGGTCTTGACTATTCAGCCTGTATTTTATTTTCTGATGGAGGACAGAGCATTTATTTTTTGAGATTTGAAGTTGCCATTTGTTTGACCATTGTGATACATAATCAAGGTCTTTTTGAAGGGTAGCAGTATTGTTTGTAGTGTTGAATAGCTTTGCATCATCAGCAAAGAGAATGCAGTTGCTCTTAATATGATCACAGAGGTCATTTATGTTGAGTATGAAGAGAGTTGGTCCTAGAACACTGCCTTGGGGGACACCACTGTTGACAGGTACAGAATTAGATAGGATGCTCCCAATTTTGACCATTTGTTGTCTGTTTATTAGTTTCAGCCAACAAACTGATCATGAATGGTTGGGTTTGCAAAGTACAGAATCCAGGAATTTGACCTTTATTTGTTACAAAGAAGTTGTGACCTTAAGCATCCTTTCATAAATAGATTTCTCATCTGGTGATTATGATTTTCAAGTGAATAAAGCTTAAATATTTTTATCTGGTAATTGTAGAACTATAAGTTAGGTTAAAAAAAAATGTCATACAGCTGCAGATGTTTAAATTCTTAATTTCAACCTACAGTTTTATCAATTCCTAAATAAAAAAATAAACTATCTGTACAATATTCATTAGTACAATAATTATTATTATCTTAACATAAATGGTCATTTTACCTTTTCTGGCGATTCTCCTTTCAGTATAATAGCTCCAGTTTTACTCACTCGTTATATTTTTACAAGACGTAATAGAGAATTGCTGGAAGGCTACAGTACCCTATTGAAGTGAAATCCAGTGATGGGACATTCTCTCATGCAGTATTCATAAAAAAATGCAAGGCCCAAGATAGAAAGGATGAATGGATTAGAATGGGAGAATTAAAAAAATTGAATGTCCTTTCAATTAATATTTTCATGTGGCATAATTGTCTCTGACTTTCAAAATAACTGACATCTTGTAAAGTACAAGGCTTTTTCATGGAGAAATAATATGAGTATGTTAATCTTTGCACTTTTTGTGCAAATTAATGAGAACTGAGACTATAGAAGGAAATGTTTCTTAAAATACATTACATTTTTTAAATATTGAGGGTATCATTACTATGTGGAGCTTTATATTGTTTCATTTGCTACCAATTTACCTTTTCCTATACTCTCCTTATTTTACAAGCATCAGATGCAAGCACTTAAGGCTTTTTAAAAAAATAATAATAATAATCTGTCCAGTTCATATTCCCAAAGACTTTAGTTCTGTGAGGTCTAGGAGTATTTTTAAATGCTTTTAAAAAAAGAAACTGTGAATATATAGCTTATCCTGCAGAAACAAGCTGAGTCCCTTGTTCCTTATCATCTGAAAGCCTATGGAATTTGGAAGAATTGGTGCATCCATAGAGACTATATGAAAAGCACAGGTTAAGGGGTCAATCAATTAGTTTCTATACTGCATCTGTGACCTCGGAGAAACAGTGATAAATGCTAAAATCCTTTCATTTCTTGGCAGACACTTTCTTAAAATAGAGATTTTCTAGGTCTCATGTCATTATGGTCCTGCAAAAAGGACTGTCAGAAAAACAAGCTTGGACAATTACAAAGATTTTTTCTTTCCCTTCCTAAATTACATGTGTTCATGTTTCATAAAGTTGATGAAGAAATACTTAGTAGCAATTTAAGAATCAGTTTAAGTTTAGGAATTACCAGCTTTTAAAAAATCTTGTTTAAACACAAATCAGAAGGCATAGTAAACATGAGAGTGGTCACTGAAATTAAAGATATGTAGAGCTCACTGTAATGGATTGAGAGAACTTTCTAGCATTTCCTAAGAATTTTTTTTAACTGGAATATTCTTATCCAGCCTTTCTGTAGCGTTTTAGAAGTTGAAGTACTGAATCTTTTCCAATATTATCAAATTGACATGTTATGGAATTAAAATGTTCCAATGTGCACTGGTATGTTTTTATCACAGTACCGTAACCTTTACATGCAACTGTTTGAAATCTTATATTGTGTGTTGGCAAGATGCCTCCAAACCCAGCTGCCCTGCTGTCTGCCCATCATTTGTCTCAAACACTAATCTTACAATATATACAGATTTCTCTCACATGCTTTAAAAGGGAGGGAGTAATTAAACCTCATTAACCATCTGCAATTAATTTCCTGAAATTGATTCTTCAAGTAGTTATCTTAAATTCATGTTATCCATTTTCATCCCTTCTCAGAAGAATTTCCTGTTATTTCCCAAGTGAACAGAAACAGAAATACTTCCATAAGAATACATGGGGAAGCAGTGCAGAAAGGATTGAAGGGAGCGAGACTCCTGATATTTATTATGAGATGAGATATTGTTATGTTCTTACCTTATGTTAGGTTACATTGTGGCTGGATAGTGTAGTTGTTAGAATGTCACTTTTGATGAAGAGACCAAGGTTCAAATCATGGCTGGTACCGATCTTAAGGCTGGTACCTGTCACATAGGCCGACGGATGAAAAAAGTATGTAAAAAGAACACAGCGGACGAGAAAATGTTCCATCTGTTGATATACGCTCTCAAAAGTGCCCCGAATTTGCATAAACAGAGCGGACAACAACGGAAAGGAACGGACAGGGGGAGGACGTAGCCAGGATGTAAAGTGGATGCTCCACGGAAGCCTAGCGGATGGAAGCGGATGGCACATCCGCAGGGCTTCCGGGGGAGCACAGCGAAGCGGACGTGCAGCAGAAGGAACGGATGCAGAGCGGATGCAGAGCGGATGCAGAGTGGATGACGCGGATACATTATGGACACCTAGCGGATGCAAAGCGTTCACTGCACATGCTGGAAGGATGCATTGCATCAGCCCCGCGGATATAAAAGGATGCAGCTCGCAAGCAGGTCACCATTCAGAGGAAAGAACTGCTGCCAGACACATCTCCAGCCAACAACCATGGGGAAGAAGAGGAAGCCTGTGCCATCTTCTGCCAGCCCTGGCAAGAAGGACAGGGCCACCCCCTGGCCCTGACTCTGCTTCTGATGGGGCTTCTGCTGCTCGGGCTGACTCTGCTGGTGCTGGGGCTTCTGCTAGCGCTGCTCCTGGTGCTGGTACTTCTGCTGGGGCTTACTCTGCTGGCGCTGCTCCTAGTCCTGCTGGTGCTGCTGGTCCTGCTGGTGCTCCTGGTCCTGCTGGTCCTGCTGGTGGTGCTGGTGCTCCTGATCCTGCTGGTGCTGCTGGTGCTTACTCTGCTGCTGCTGATCCTGGTCATGCTGGTGCTGCTGGTGCTGCTGGTGCTTACTCTGCTGCTGCTGATCCTGGTCTTGCTGGTGCTGCTTTTGCTGGTACTGTTGTTGTTGTTGCTGCTGCTGGGTGGAGCAGCCCCTAGAACCTCGAAGCCCCTCTGATGAGGGACCAGATGGCCCTGCCAGAGGGAGGAAGAGGCATACATGAGAACGGGAGAGGAGGCAATACTCCATCGAAGAAGAACATGAGGATGAGGTGCTCGAATGGCTGAGGGAGAACGAGTACCTATGGTGGAAGGGACACAGGCTCTATCGAGACACCAAGAGGAAGCAGGCAGCTTGGATAGAGAAGGCGGAGAGCCTGGGCTACATTCCGAGGCCCTCCTCGGGTGGTGGAAGCACATGCACACCTAGTACGGGAAGCTGCACCTCAAGAAATCTGGCCAGGCCACGGTCAAGCTTACTGATGGGGAGACTAACGTGATGGCCAAGTGCAGCTTCTTGGAGGGTGAGATCCACCACCAAGGAGCAGCCCCTCTGTCTACCCTCTCTCTCAGGCAGCCCACAGAGAGCCAGTCCTCTTCTGGCCAAGAGTCAGCTCCTGTGTTCAGGCAGGTATCTGTGGAGCGCCCCACGTCGGAGAACCGCCCGACAGCTGCACTCCCCGTGGTTGAGCACGTGGAGGACCCTCTGATGCAGTGGGAGCAAGGAGAGGGCACTGACACCAGAGACCAACCCACATTCACCCGCAGCTCCACCTCCACAGAAAGCAGGCAGAGAGGCAGACTGGAGGGCCAGAGCCACACTATCCTGCTGGAGATCAGGGACACCATCAAAAGCAACGTAGATCTCCTCTCTCAGCTGGTAGACCGACATACCATCCTCAAACCGCAAGCCCTTCCTCACCTACATCAACCAGACCCTCATTGACATGTCTGAATAACAGTACCAGGTGATAAAGAAGAGGATCACAGGTCTTCTGCACAACCCTCCAGGCCCAGCTGAACCTGCTCCAACCCAGTCCAGGTCTGCTCCTCCACCCCAGGTGATGTCACAGTCCTTCCAAGGCTTTCCACAGGCCCTCACTTACCAAGGCTACGGCTACCAGGAGTTCCAGCAGCACAGGCAGCCCTTCCCAGTCCAGGCACAGGTACATCATACGCCACCTATGCCACCCACGCCACAGATGCCACCCACACCACAGATGCCACCCATGCCTCACCTCGCTCACCTGCAGACCAGACAGCCCCACTTCACTCCTCCTTCATCCAACCCACAGCCAAACCCAGCCTCAGGACATCTGTCATCGGCATTGGGACTGACACCCCATGTCATGGAGGAAGGGGCTCTCAACATCACAGGACTGAGCCAGCTCTCTGAGAGCTTCCTCCACACACCATCCCCTGTTGTCCTCTTGGGGCCAGGCACCCCAATGGCACCTCAGACCAGCACTCCAGCAGCAGCCACCTCCACAGCACCAGGACCCTTCACCCCTGAGACCATGGGCATGCCTCAGAGTGACTGAGAAGAGTGCCAGAGACTGGGTTGCTACCTGTTGACTTTATCTTTGTTTGGGACACTTTACTTGGGTCATTTTGCTTTTACAGTTTGTTATTAATAAAGTTTATCTTTACTTCACACACTTGGTTCAGTTCTTTTAGTAAATAAAGTCTTGGTGAAAACTTAGAAATGGTTTAAGGCTTTGCATGCTTGTGGGATGGGTAAGGATAGCAGTGGGATGGGCAGGGATACCTGTGAGATGGGTAATAGCTGTGGGATAGGTTAGGATAGCAGTGGGATGAGCAGGGATACCTGTGGGATGGGTAATAGCTGTGGGATAGATAAACCTCCAGTGCAAGCATAGTGGGACTGTATGGTCCACCCTCCCAGGTGCCACACCTATGGCCCTTTATTATCAATAACAATGTAATCATTCATCAACACATTTCAACATAAATACAACTCTTAATTAAATGCCCTGTTCATTGTAGGGCCACTCAACATACATGGCACAATCTCATCAGTGTGATGAGACAGGCTGAAGGAAGCATCCATTAAGCATCTACCATCCTGTCTTGCCACTCCACTGCTCCAGCTGGGGAGTTGCACCAGTGTTTCAGGAGGTTGCGCTGCTTCTTCCCGCCACATGAAGCTCTGTTGGGGCCTTGCACATCCACAGTATCTATCAGGTTTCGCCCTTGTCTCCATTCATCAGGTTCCATGTCCCCATTGCCTTGTTGGTGGTCCACAAGCCTGTTCTGCAACACTGGGTAGTGGGTGCGCATGAGATTGTGCAGGATGCAGCAAGCTTCCATGATGTTCCTCATGGTCTCTGGGCAATGCTGCATGGTGGTGAGAAGTACCTGGAACCTGTTGGCCAGAATGCCAAAGGCATTCTCCACCACTCGCCTTGCCCTGGACAGCCTGTAGTTGAAGATCCTCTCTTCACGGGTGAGGCATCTGGAAGTGTAGGGCTTCATGAGGTAGGTTCTGAGGGAGAAGGCATCATCCCCCACGATGAAGTAGGGCACATCTTGCGTGTCGTTGGGCAGGGGGTCTGGATCTGGGAAGCCCATGATGAGGTTGCATTCCAGCCCCTCCTTGAGGTCACTGGCGTTGTATACCTGGACATCTGAAGATGAGCCGTTGCCTGAAGCATTGATGTACATGAACTTGTAGTCAGCATCGACTATGTCGAAGAGGATGATGCTGAAGAAGCCCTTGTAGTTGTGATAAGTGGACCCTGACTTGGCTGGAGCTTTGCAGGCCACGTGCTTCCCATCTATGGCTCCAACAGTGTGGGGGAAGTTCCACTTCTGATACCACTGCTCTGCAACTTTCTTCCAGCCTTCTTCAGTGGAGGGGCACTGGAGGAGCTCCTCCACATATTCTTCGATGATGGCCTGCACCACTTCTCTGACCACAATGCTGAGGGTGTTGTGTGGCACCCTCCAGGCGTACTGCATGCTCCTGTACGTGGTCCCGGATGCCAGGTGGTGCAGAGTCAGTGCCACCTTCAGCCCAGGGTCCAGGCTGGGCCGGAAGTTGGTGTTTGGCTTGGTCAACCTGGGTCTCAGCCGCTCCACAACTTTGTCAAACATGGCTGGAACCATCCTCATGAAATTCTGGAATGCACGAGAGTCTTCGTTCCTCAGCTCCACCATCAGCTTGTTATACAGTCCGTACTCGGCTCTTCTAGCAATCCATCTTCGGATCCAGACACTTCTTGGATGCCTCCTTTTCTTCCCGTAGAACAGGTGAAAGAGCCTGTAGAGGGCTTCGCACTGTTGTAGAATGATGGCGGCTACCAAAAGAAGTGTGTGCTGATCCATGGTGGAGATGACTGGATGCTGTGGAAGAGCAGGAGCCAGATGAAGGCTGAAGAGGTCTGCACCGTAGGGCTGCTGGACTGAAAGTGAGATCCAGGTGATTTCCTCCCCCTTTTTATAGGAAATATAGGTTTTCCGCTAGGTGTCATTTTGCATCCTCTAGACATCCTGCAGACATCCTAAATATCCGAGATATGTCCCCTATATGAACGTTTTTTCCGTTTTAATGCTTTGTATGCAAGCTGCATCTGCTTTCATCCTTTCTACATCCGTGCTACTAACGCTGCATGTCCGTTCCACGTCCGTTTTGCTTCTTCCCTGTGTCCGTTTTCCGCTGGAGCGGATGTGAGTTTTGCGGATGTGCAGTGGATGCCTAGCAGATATAGCGGACGTGTAACGGATGATCACAGACCTATAATGGATGTTCCCCATATGCGTAGCAGATGTAGAATGGACGCGTTGGATACATTTTCCGCTCAAAAAGTTTTGTGCAGCTCAAAACCTTTTGAGCAGATGAAATGTCAGTAGACCGATGCTGGATAGATAGAGAGTATGAAAAATGGACGCAGTGAGTACAGAACGGATGCATCGCATTAACCAACGGATGGCAAGTGTTTCTCTCCGTTTTACATCCTCTTTCCATCCGTTGGTGCTGTGTGACAGGGGCTTTACCAATAGACTCCTTGGGCAACAACATGATTATGTTTCATCTCAAATATGAGAGTGACACAAACAAGGAGTATTGTGCCAGTACATACATTGCCCCAATTAACAAGGTTTGCATAAGGTATTGGGGAACTGTAGCACTCTGATGATAAGTGCACTACTGGAACAAACCATGCATAGACAAGACAAAATAATCTGGAATTGCTTCTACAGCAGTACAATAAATTTAATGAGAGGGGGATATATGAAATGCACGTGTGGATTATGGATGGACAGGAGACCTACATCCCGATTAACTGAGAAACAGTGCTTCAGAACAATGAAGAAAAAGCTCATCTCAAGATTAGAAATAGATCAACTATTACTTTGAACTCAACAATACTTGGAGAAAAACTGGGGGTGCAACTAACAACTAAACATAGAATGTCACTGCAACCTGCTCCTTTATAGAGCATAGCAGCTAGCATGAAGCAAAAGATCATGCATAAAGTAGTTGCAGTGAACCTTCAAAAAACCATTTATCAATGGTCAATTGGGAAGTACCATCAGATAGTATACAAGAAGATGTTAATAGAGCCTGTAGGAGATGACAAGGCTGAACCTAAGAGAGAGGTCAAGCACTTTGTCATTCTTGAGATCCTTTGCACCCACAAGAGATCTAAATGCAGCCCATTTTGAATTGATTCTTAGCTACATCCAATTTGCTTTGACTGCTACTAGTTTATTATTTTGACTGCTACTAGATTATTGTAGAGAGTGCTAGCATGCAATAAACTTGTATTCATTTGAACTGCCTTGCTTCATGATTACTTGCACCTAACAAAGTCCACATGAAAATTCCTACAACCACCATAACACAAACAAATGTACTGGCATATGCTACAGTTGTTATAATTCTGGTTTTGTACTTGGTTACTAAGTCAAGAAAACTAGCTGTACATAACCTCTCTGGAAAATGAGGTTAGAGACTAAGATTAAGGTAAAGAATAAAGGAAAATATTTGTAACTCAGGGTTGAAATAAGGGGTCCTTGGTGGTCTTTTCTTGCAGATATTTCATGACCCAAACTAGGTAACATCATCAGTGTAAGTAAAGAATGGAATTTGCTGTCTGTTTATATTCTAGTGGCTTACTCTATCAGTGTTGGTAGGGATAGTCTTAAGAAGTTCTTTGGTTGAGCTTTTTACTATTAGCTTATTTGGCAGCTCCTTGATTGGGGTAATGTTTACTTCTTGATTGTTAGTCTGATGTTCATCTTGGAGTAAATTGATACTCATAAGGGTGCTGATTGCTGGTAGAAATGTATTTTGGTCTTTTTGTTCCCTTTTGTGCTTGTAGATTGGCTCTTTTCTATGTAGATATTGTTTATGTCTGTGTGCCTATTAATTTGTCAGAGTAACAAGTCTCTAGAAATTCCCTAGTACTTTTGGACTTGTCTTGGTCTAGGATGGTCACAGTTTCGTAGTTGAAACTGATTAAATCTGTCCATATGTTGTGAAAATAAAAAGTTTTCATCATGTTTTCTGACTGTTAATTGGTGTTCATGGATGTGTTCTGCCAATCTTCTGCGTTTTTGTCCTACAAAGTGGCAGTTGCAGTTATTACACTCTATGTAACAGATGAGTCCTGTTTTCTTCCTTTGGGGCTGCTGGGTCTTTTGGCTTACTTAGAATGTTTTGAAGGGCTTTAGTTGGCTTGTATGCTATGCTGATTCTATGTGGTTATAGTACACTGTTGGTAATTTCTGATATTTGTTCTGACCCAGACCAGCAAACTTAATAAAACACAATGTCATGCCCTTGATAGAGTTGGACTCTGAGGGAGAGGAGGAACAGCCAACAGGGACTGGAGGTGTGGCTGCAAAGGTTGTAGAGGAGGCTGAGGAAGGGCAGAGGCCGGCTGGGCAGTCAAAGGAAGAACCAGGCCCATCCCTTCTTCATCTTAGGACATGCAGGGAGGAATGGAGAAGAAAACAACTTGGCTTATTAGTTGCAGCTGGGGAGAATAGTATATAAGAGAGGCAGTTACAACACAGCGTTGCCAGAAGCAAAGTGTATTTTATTTTGGACTGCAGTTATCTTGGTTGGCATCCTTTCAACAGACTATGCCTTGTTATCTCCTTGAATTTGATAATTATTTATCCTGGTCTGTTGTGGAAATTTTGTCACTGTAGTTTATTTGGTTTTTTATTTCATCTCTATCTGCTCATTAAGTTTGGACTGTATTGCTTTCTTTTGAAGACTATTTTGAGTAAGCTTTATCTCCATCTGAGAATTATTGAACAGTGGGGCCAAGTTGGAGGCATTAAAGGACATTTATTTATGTTTTGAATTTTGTTACATTTGTGTTAAACTCCTGGTCATCACACACAAGCTGAATTTAAAAGTAAAACCTTTTTTAATGTGATGCTGGGAATTACTCACATTCCCAGGCAAAACTCATCATACACAGTTTGTCCAGATAAGAGCATGTTTTTCAGTGCTGTCAAATGCTGCCAAGAAACAGACATCCAGTTAAGGCTGACATAAACCAACCCAAAAACCTAGAAAAAATGGACCAGAGCTACACAAAGGACTCAGAAATTAGTGAACTGCTTTGCTTCCTGCAAAGCTCTTTGTCATTGAGGACTGACTTTTATCCCTTATGAGAGGGACAATCACCTCCCAGCCTTACTCTTCTGCTTCAGCTGCTCTCGCCTTCTGCTTCAGCTGCTCTTGCCTTCTAGCAGCTCTGCGCACATGCGCACTTGGAACAGGCTCCCTGTGGTCCTCTGCTTCACTTCTGCCAGCACCCGAAGGCAGCACCCCACTCTTAGATGGTCCTGGCCCCATACTGCAATGGATACAGGACTCTCTTCCAAGTCCTCCCCAGACTCCCTGACTGGTTTCCTTTCATCCTCACTGTCTGATACCTCTGCCATCCTCACCAGCTGCCAGCAAACCACAACAATATGTTCTTGATGTGTAACAGTGTTATCCTTTTTATATCTTATGTTGGTTGTGCTATATTGGGTTTAGTGGTCAGGCATTTTTGCAACAACCCTGAACATCAGAAAAAGGAAAGGGAGTATCTATATAAATCTTCCAACAAAATGGATATCCACACTTTATCAAAAAAGCTTGATATTTCCAAGGAAGGGTACGTGGCCTTATTTTGGTCTAATGGCAGAACTACATCTTTAACTAGAAAACCTTGGTACTTGTTTTTCTTTCATCTCTAATCCAAACAATACTGCTGATTATTAACTGAGTTAGGGTCAAGATTTTGTCCTGAAATATGAACTCTTAAAGAACTTGGAACGATCTGACGAAACCTGAAAAAATATTTTTAAATGTCCATTTCATCAGTGGAATCAGCAATGATTCATAAATAGGGCTGTTCTCTTACAGTGTATGTAAGTGTGCATCTCTTACAGTGTGTGAAAATATGCATCCAAGCCAATATTGTCTCCTGGTGACTCCCAGGAAAAACTTCCTGCAGTTTTCTTGGCAAGATTTCAGAAGTGCCATTGCCTTCTCCCTAAAGCAGGGGTGTCAAACTCAATGCCAATGGGCCAAATCAGGCCTGGGTGGGGTACTTAAATCTGGCTCAGGGGCCCAACCTGGAACGATGAAGGGACTGTTTTATGGTGCCTCTAGTGGCTGAAATGGGTTGCATGTAGCCTCCCACACTTCATTTTCTCCTTTCATTGCCTCTTGCAGAATTCTACTGGCCAAAAATGGGCTGAAAAATGAGCACAAAACAGGCCATAAATGGACTCAAAAATGGGCCCATAACAGGCGAAAAACAGGCCAAAAAAGCCCTTAAAATTGCCCCAAAATGGTCCGTGTGGCCTGTTTTTGGACGGTAGGGTGCTGCATGAGGCCATAGAGGGTGAAAATGAGGCACAGGGGCCCCGCACAGACCCTTCCATGCCCATTTTGGCTGGCAGGGTGCTGCAGGAGACATCTGTCCTTCCCCACCCACCACCCACTGCCAGTCCACAGAGGAGAACTACAATGCTGATCCAGCCCTCAAAGAAATCCATTTTGACACATCTTCCCTGAAGCTAATGGAAAGTGTCCAGCCCTCCATCACCCAGTTGGCTTTGTGTCAACAAACCAAGATTAGAATTAATGATCTTCTGGTTTATAGATACCTGTGGAACATATATCTCTTCGTCTACTCCTTCATTGTACCAAATTTATTTTTTGCACTGCCTTTTCCTATGATACTTCCTCACAAGTTTGTATTGCAACCATTACAAGTCATTTGACATCTTGGGAGACCAATCAGTCGATCAGAATAGAGCTGGAAGGGACTTTGGAGGTCTTCTCATTTAACCCCCTGCCCAAGCAGGAGACCTTATATCATTTCAGATAGGTTGACGAGCACACACAAGGTTTTCATAAGTCAATAACTGGATGAAGAAAAAATACCTTTAAAATAATGTTCAAGAATTGGTGAATTTTGCTCCTCTTATTGGGGACTAGCCAATGTTTGGTTGATCTTTGTCTCAGAAGACTAAATCAGGCTCTCCAGTTCTGACTCAAAATGTATTAGAATTGTCTTTTTACTGTGGTCTTGAAGCCATTGATTGCCCTTCTTATTTTCTGTAGGACAATAACCCATGCAAGTTTCAATTATTAATGATTTTAATGTTTTATCTTAAAGTTGATTCTGCTTTTAATTCTATTACATATTAATACACCTTTGGAAGTACAACTGAGTGTTTATGTAAACTGAAAAAGTGAATAGAAATTCAGTAAAAAATAAATATCATACCAATTATGTATCAATAATTTTACTGAGGTAAAATTAATATTAAATATATTAAAAAGTTATGTTATTATTTTTAAATGATTGCATTATTTTCAGAAGTAGCCATAAAACACAGCTTTATCTTGATATCTACGTAAACATAATTAAGAATGCTATTATGTAAACATTTTGTCTCAGCTATCTTTTGAGCTCTAATAGTAATGGGAAAAATCCTGATATTTGTATCTTAATTTTTATACTCCCACAAGTGCATCAAACATATATTCAAGAGCTTTATTGTTTACTTTCTTTAAAATGATTTATCAAGACCATTAATGGTTTGAATAAAGCCATTATTTTTATTCTCTTGGATATACGATATTCAAATTAGCATACATTGTATTACAATGACAATAATTGGCTGTAAAATTAAGAAATAGACATGCAAGAAAAAATAAGTTTTAGAGTGCTTACAAATCCTTCAAAAGTGTCATTTTCTCCTTAAATATAGACTCATTCTGCATTACCATTAAAACATATTTCCAACTGATAGCAGGCAATGTTAAGGAAGATGCATAAATTACACGAATGGCCATAAATGGCAATATAAAGGATTTAAGTTCGGTTTGATAATGATCTCAGCTTTTTAAATGAATTGATAAGTACAATGCTTAATATATATATTTTCTCTTTGTTCTAGGCACAATCAAATCAATATTCAGCCACCCCTGACCCCAGCTCCCCCATTAGGATATGTTTCTGGAACATTAATATCAGATTTTGAAGCAGACATTCCAGAGGATGAAGATGAGGATGATATTGAAGAAGAGGCAATGGAAATCACAAGGCCATTACGAGATCTAGAGCATACTTTAGGCTGCAGCATGGACAGTCTTGACAGCTCTGTGACAGGTAGGAAAAGATTTGTGAATGCAGAAAAAATGTTATAAATAACAAATTGTGAGTTACAAAATCAAAAACAAGCAAAAAAAATAAACCAAGGAAACTCAATGTGAATTGATAATAAAATTACTATGGTGGAAATGGACAACATTCAATTTATATATGAATTTCATAACCTTAGAAGGGTTCAGACCTAGAGTAGCAATTTTGCCTTTGGAAGCCCAAGCATGCATAATTCACATATATGATTAAAGTTACTTTTGATGTGTTTAGTTATTTAATGTTTGCAACCATTCTGCTATCCAAACTATTTAAATACAAAGATTTAAAAACTAAATCCACTTTAAATCAAATCCAAGGCCTTTATCTGAAAGAGTGATTTCTTGGTGTACCTATATGCTAAGTATTTTGCCTCAATTTTCTTAGAACTTCTGGCATAATTTTCAAACAAAAATTATCCATGTTTCTCCATGTACCCCAAGTTAGCAATAGATCATATACTAAAACATCATCTTTTTTAATGACTGCTTGCTAACTCTATCATTATCTAGTGTATGTAATTGATCTTCATATTTATAATGTTGTAAGTTTTAGGTTTTAGAACAAAGAACATTAATATGTGTTAACCAGAGATGGTATTCAGCAGGCTCTGACCAGTTCTGGAGAACCAGTAGCAGAAATTTTAAATAGTTCAGAGAACTGGCAAATACTACCTCTGACTGGAGAGATACTCTAAAACTTTTTTACAGTATCCTTCCCCTGCCATACCCACAGAACCAATAGTAAAAAAAAATTGAAGCCCACCACTGCTTCTAACCCTAACCCTAAATCGAAGGGCAACAATATTGTTGGTGCCCACTTAGCCCGACATGTGAAACAAAATTTTGAAATTAAAATAGCCATATGAATGGTAAATGCATATTAAAGTACTTATTTCCAGAATTTCTTTTTATGAAACCAAGTGAATCAAATATGCATGGGTCTGTCAGTTATTATAGATGAAAACATAAATGTATAAATATGAGGTTTTTCATTTGTAATGAAAAATAAATTGAAACCATTTAACCTCTTTTTTTTGGAATTTTAGTTTTCTCCATCTGTATCATCCTTTATTTTTTTTTTTGTTGCTGAAAATCACAAAACATTCTCAGATTTATTTAAGCTGTTAGCATGCATTCAGAAAATTAAGTAGTTGTTCAAATTTGCAGAGCAATAAAATATTAGGATAAAATGGCATCTTCCTATGTTTCCATTATAGTTTTAAGTACTAAAATTAATTTATGATCAGTCATTTCATTTACATGCTATTTAATGCTAAATCCACCCTTGTAGATGAATCTGTATTCTTATATCCATTAGCTTGAGTATAATTCAGTTTTATAATATGATCTCTTAATTACTACTTTAATGAGATTAAAAAAAATATCATTTAGGTTCTTTGTTTTGGAGCACACTCAGGAGCAACGAGCATCTTATTTCTACCAATTACATCAAACTTTATAGAAAATAAATGTAAAAAAATAACAATTAAAATATTTATTTATCTAAACATTTCCATATTATGATTCTAATAACTTAATGGAAGTAATTATGATAACATGGTTACTTGGCAGGGACTCAAAAATGATAGAGCTATCAGTAACACAAATATTGCATTACTGAGTTCACTGGATAATTGTTTATTTATTTAAATGATTTATATGGTTACAAATGACAACTTTGGGTAGCTAACCTAAGATTAAAAACATAGAAGAATTCAACAAAGAGAAAAACAGGAAAGTACCGCATAGGTCAGGTCAAGTCATGATCGCCATTAAACAAACAAACGGAGCCTTATAAAAAGTGAAACAAGATCAGAGTCATCCATACCTTGGAATGTAAGCTGTTCTAAACAATAGTATACAGAACTGGAAAGATGATTTTGACACATATATTCAAGAAACACTACCAAGGCAAAAGAAGATGAAAGTATTTTAAAGTTAATCCATAACAACAAAATAACATTCAGAAGTGGCTCAGGGAGATGCAGTGAATTATAAGGAGGAAGGAGGTATGGCATATGCATATTATTATGCTATATGAAATTTCAATGAAAGTAGTATTAGCCTCCTTGTGGAACTGATTTCCCAGTGTGTCCCATCAAGTCAAATTTTGTCTATGGTAAGGACTGCAACAAAGAAAAATTATGTGATTGATGGCAGAAAGTGATAAATCTGCTTATTGATTGATTGGTTGGTTGGTTGGTTGGTTTTATATGGCTGCTCAATTCAAACAATGCACAGAGTACAACCAAGTCAAACAATGAACATAAAAAAGCAAAAAGAAATCACACATTAAAAAAACATATAACATATCAACCAAACTTAAAATTTAAAACAAATTTTATTGATTTTACAATTAAAAAACAACAACAACATAATAACACGTACATAACTGAAGGGTGGGGGGGGGAAGGAAAAAAGGGGATGGGAAAAGAGGACCGGAAAAACAAAACAAAAACAAAAAAAAACAAAAACAAAACAAAAAAGAAAACACAGAAAAGAGATTTGTTAAAAATATTCTTACTTTCGACAATTTGTGAGATCTTTTCTTCCTTTGGTTTTACTATCTCTAAACACTTTATCTTTACAAGAATTTATACATCACTCATATCAATTTATCTTATTCTTTCTATCTTATATTATAAAATTCATCTTTGTTCTAACCACTCATACCAATAATTCCAGCTATTATAATATTTTGAAGTTTCTTTGTTTTTTTGAGCTAATGTTAATCTGTCCATTTCTGCCCAGTTTGAAATTTTTTGGATAATCATCTCCTTTGTAGGTATCTGTGGATGCTTCCAACATTGAGCAAAAGCCAACCTAGCTCCTGTTAATATATGCATTGTAATATATTTTGTCTTTTTTGATATTTGTTTGTCAAAAATCCCTAGTAGAAAAGACTCTGGTTTATATTCGATCTGTTCTTTAGTAATATCTTCTAGCCAATTTCTTATTATCTTCCAATATTTTGGGGCTTCCATGCATGACCACCACATGTGGAAAAAAGTTCCCTCTTTCTTTTTACATTTCCAACATTTTGGACTCATTTTGGGGCACATTTTCGCCAATCTCGAAGGAGGAAGGTGCCATCTATAAAACAGTTTATATGCATTTTCTTTGTATGCTGCCGATTTTGTAATCTTATTATTACTTCCCCAGACTTTTTCCCATTCATTTAAAATGATATTACATCCTACATTCCTACTCCAAGCAATCATATTTCCTTTTACTATTTCTTCTTCTAATTCTACTTCAAGTAAACAATTGTAAAATCTAGTTATATTCTTTTTTCCTGATCCCATTATAATTTTATCTAGCTGCTGGGGTTTATTACTAATTCCAAATTCTTTTCTATCCTGGTTATATCTACTATGAATTTGTAAATATGCCCATTGATCCATTTTAAATCCCCGTTCTTGAAGTTCTTGACGGGATTTCAAATTTCCTTGTACATCTAATAAATCTTTATATTTGATCATTCTAGAAATATCCAAATTGTTTGGGTGAATCATTGCCTCCATTGTTGATAGCCAAATCGGTACTTTTAAATTGTGTTTTTTACGTATTTTTTTCCAATTAGTTACCAATGAGTCTCTAATTAAGTGTCTGTGAAAGTATTTCTGGGTAAATCCCATAAAAAAGCATGCCACCCCCTTTGTAAGTCGTGGCCTTCTAAAAATAAGATTCTCTTATTATTTAAGTTTACCCAATCTTTTAACCATACTAGGGTGGCAGCTGTGTAATACAATTCCCAATTTGGAAGTGCCAACCCTCCCCTGCTCCTCATATCCTGCATTGCTTTTAAATTTATTCTGGGTTTTTTCCCAGAATAAATTTAGCAATAATTTTATTGAGTTCTTTGAAAAATTTCTTATGTAATTTTATTGGAATCATCTGAAATAGATATAAAAATTTTGGGAGGATATTCATTTTAACGGTAGCAATCTTTCCCAATAGTGAAAGTTGTAATTTGCCCCATAATTCTAGATCCTTCTTTACCTGAAGCATCAATTTATCGTAGTTGTTTTCTTTAAGCGCCTTACAATATGCTGTCAACCATATTCCTAAATATTTAAGTTTCTTTGCACTTGTATTCCCATAATTCCTTTTAGTTCTTTTTTCTGCTTTTCTGTTAAGTTTTTAGTCATTAATTTTGTTTTTTTCTATTAATTTTAAGTCCTGCTATCGCTCCAAATTGTTCTATTTCTTTAATCAATTTTTGTCTTCTTTCAATTCATCAGCAAATGCTTGTAATTTGTATTCTTCTGATTTAATATTTTGTCCTTTTATCTCTGAATTTTGTCTAATCTTAATTAGTAATGTTTCTAATGCGAATATGAAGAGCAGGGGCGAGAGCAGGCAGCCTTGACTAACTCCTTTTTCTATTTTTATTGGACAAGTATATTCCCCATTTACTATAATATTGGCCTGTTGTGTGTTATAAATAGTTGTTATAATATTTTCAAATTTGGTGCCTAATTTCATATGATTTATTTTTTGTATTAAGAATTGCCAATTAAATTATCAAAGGTCTTTTCAGCGTCTAAAAAAGTGCAATCTGTTTCTCGGGGTGGGCTTCATAAAATTCAAAAATATCTAATACTGTTCTTGAGTTATTGCTAATCTGTCTAGTCGGAAGAAATCCATTTTGATCTTCATGTATATGTAAGCTTAATATTCTTTTAAGTCTATTAGCTATAATGGAGGCAAATATTTTGTAATCGGTATTTAATAGTGAAATCAGTCTATAATTGTTAATATATCTGGGTTCAGAATCCTCCTTCGGGATCAATGAAATCAGTGCTCCCCTCCATGAATCCGGCATTTTAGCTGCCAATAATACTTCATTAAAAATTTCCAATATAAATAGTCCAATCTGTTCTGCAATTATTTTATATAACTCTCCTGGGATTCCGTCAGGACCTGGGGCTTTGTTGTTTTTTTGGTTCTCTATTGCCGATTTCAGTTCAGACCATGATATATCTTTATTAAGTGTTTCTATCATTTCTTCTTCAATTTTTCTTCAAACTACTTCTGCTTTCAAATCCTCTTTTATATATACTGCAATTCCTTTCTTTTTTCCTATATCTGCTGGCGCACTAAATAGCTTCCCTAGTTTCGGGCAATTTAAAAATCTTTCGTCTTCTTTTCTTATGTGGGTTTCTTGTAAACATATTATATCAGCATCATGTTTAATTAGTTTCATAAATATCCTTTTTCTTTTTAAGGTCAAATTTAGACCATTTATGTTAATTGAAAGAAGTTTCTTCTCTTCTTCCATTTACTTAATTCTGTTTCACTCTTTGTCTTGTAATAACTCCGGTCTCTCCTAATGTTTGCTGACTTAAAGTTCCTTCTTTTTTATTTCTGTGATAGTTTTGGTCTTCTTGTGGGTTTATTTCCAATTCCTCCCTACTACTCGAATCTTCTGAACTTACTAATTGCTCATAGTATTCTTGGGCTCTTTCTATAGTATCAATTTTAATTTTCCTTTCTTTCCATGTAACAAGCATCCCTTCTGGAATTAACCATTTGAATACATTTTTTTTTTTGTTTAAATAAGCAGCCAAAAATTTGTGATCTCATCTTATTTCTCTTATTTTTCTCGGGACTTGTTTAAGGATCAAAATTTCTTTGCCCTTATGTACAATTGTTCCATCTCTAGATCTCTTAAAAATAATATTGCGGATACTCCTTCTCGTAAAGCGTATGTGAACTTCTCTTGGGCATTTATGGCGCCTCGCATAGCTAGTACTGACGCTATAGACTTCATCAAACTCTTTTAAAATGTCATCCTTTTCTTTATCTAATAGTCCAGCCAGTATTTTTGCCATCAATTATTCTAGGTCTTCATCCCTGGACTCCTCTACATTCTGGAATCTTAGGTATGTAGCCGCCTTGTCTATATCTAAATAAGCCAACGAGTCCTCCATTTCTTTGGTTACATTTTTTAATTCCTCATCTACCCTTTCCAATTTCCTTTCAGTTTGTTCAGTCCTTTTCTCTACTTCTTTTCTTGTTGCTTCATTTTTCTCCAAGGCCTGTTGGAGTATTCCAATTTTATTTTCTACTTTAGAAATATCCACTTTCATTTCATTTTTCCCATCTCCTCCCTTAATTTGTTAATGTGTGCTCTTGTTTCATTGTGGTTTTTTATCATTGTTTCTTGTAATTTCGCCATCGATTCTTGGAGTGTTAGTAAAATTGATTGAATATTAATATTTGTAATATTGGGTTGTTTTTCTACTGGTAATGTTTCTTCTATAGTTTTTTGGGCCATCGGCGAAGCTGTTGCCAATGTAGTTGTTAAAGTTGGAGCAGTTTTCCTGTCAGTTTTCAGGGCTGTGGTAGTTGTCGAAGTTGTTGAATTTATTTTAATATTTGTTTCTGTTGTTGAATTATATTAATTATATTATCCCAAATTACCATTCAATATTATAGCCTCAATATTATAGTTAATCTATGCAGAATTAATTTATCTATTAAACTATTTTTCCAAATCTTAAATCTAAATCAAGTAAATTTTATGAGTTTGTATTCAATTTCTATATATCACTATGCCACGTTATTTTACAATCTATATAATACCTATATATACACCATACATATAACTTTTAGCATACTCAATATTGAATATTAAATCCTATAATTATTGATAGTTACTTTACAGTATTCCTTATGTTCTTACTATATATTCTCTTTTTTATTATTATTATAATTTGTATATCTAATCAAAATATGATTATCCCAATTCTCAAAAAATTAATCAAGTCAATTATCAACAATCTAGACTATTATTCTATATTTCTTATCTCAATAAATAAATTTACAATCGTTATATAGAAGAAGTAATGGGAGCAGGAAAAGATAACACCCAAATGTAAATAATGAGAGAGACCAGAGGGGAAAAAAAAAAAAGAATTAGCAAATTTATAAAAGAGAAAAGAGCAATAAGAAAAGGGGGAGAGAAGGGGAAAAAAATCCCAAAGTCTGTCTTTATTCTTTATATCTGGTAAAAAAAAAAAAAAAAGAATATTACTATTATTATTTTCCTCCTTCAAATGCACCAGAAGTGGGGAGAAGGAAAATGCTGAATAATGACTACAGTTAATCAGTCAGTCTTCTTAATCTTCCAGTCCACCTATCTCCCCTTTTTAAAAGCATTTTAGGATAAATTTTAATTTCTTCTTCTTGACAACATCTCTTTAATTAAGGCAAAATTCCCCAGGAATCTATTAAAAGTCTATTAATTAAGTGTAAATATAATGTTACTGAGTCTCCGAGGCTTCTAGGCATCTCATTTCATCCGGCACCAATCTGTCCCCTTCAGTTCACCCCAGATCTCTTCATGATTTCAATACAGTTTTTTCAAAAGAAAATATCAACTTAGTAGTCAGATGAAAAGTTCCATATCACTTCCGATCTTAAAGTTTTCTCATGCAGTAACACAGCTTCTTTCTTCGCAATCCACACTTTCACTTTAGTTCAACAAATCATTTCGCCCACGCTCCTCTTCACCGCTTTCCAGCCACTTTCTTTCAGGCTTTCAAAAGTCACTTATTTAATCAATTGTCAGTTGGTAATCTTATCTCTTCATCTCTTCACCGTTCTACTCCCTCAGCCATACGTCTTTCATACAATCTCACAAGTTGTCACTAGCTCGCTTTTAGTATCGGTGACAGTCCGGACTTCGGAGCCTCCATTAACAGGAGGCTATCTCTTGATCGTTGGGCTCTGGAGGGCTTCTCTTTGCTGCTGGGGGGTTGCCTTGCCCACACAGCAGCTAAAGTACTCCCCACACCAACACAAACCTCTCTGGGGTTTGAGCACCTCAAAGGGTCACACCAAACATAGAAAAAGATTGACTGAAATCAGGAGCGGATCTCGGCCTCTCTCCTCGTCCTTGCCTGCCACCCCAAACTTAGAAGTTAAAGAACCAAAAAGGGATCCCATTCAATTGGACTCGTATGGAGAGCTGAGGAGGATGGAAGAGATGTTAACAGTTTTTGTAAAGAGAAACCAAGTTGGTCTCTATCATATATCAGGAGTGAATATTTCAGATCACAAGAAGAGGCACTAAATATATGATTCCTGAGTCCCATGAGATTCAAATTTTAAAAGGTGAACGGGGACCATATTTCATATAGCAAGTTCTCATTTACTGACTTACTGTTCAGCAACCATTTGAAGTTATGAGGATGCTAAAAAAATTATTGACCAATGACTGATAATCATTATAGTTGGGATGCTTTGTCCTGTGCATGATCTGTTGTTTTGCCCAACAGCCTTGCAGTGCAGAGTGATTGGAAAGGAAGGTATTATACAGAAGAAAGCAGGAACATAATGAGGAATATACCAGGCTGCTTGCATGGCATGTTCATGGCTGCTGGCAAAATGCATTGCTTTTAGTGTTTATTCCTCATTGTGTGCCTACCTATAAAGTATCAATATTACTACAGATATATAATGCATCATGAATAATAATTGTTTTTCCTATTTTGGAGGTCCAAACTGTCCAGATCAGCTTATGTTCAGTTAATAATTCCAACAATATATCATATCACAGGTATGATCCAGGTATTGATGGCTTTGATGGTATTTCCACCATGCACTTTTATCTTTAGAAGTTTTCTGACACTTTCTTTATTCTTTATTAATCACATTTTTAAATTGTCCCTGTTTGAAATCCAACTGTAAAATGACCAGAAGCTTGTAGGCTTTGTCCTGATGACTCCCTTATGTACTCCCATAAGGACAGTTCAGCATTTCAATTCCATTATTGTTCTTGCTTTTATCCCAATTAATTGCTACTATAGCACATTTTCTATTTTCCATTGCTGTATCTGTGAATAAAATTAATATATTTGTCAATGACTGGATGTCGATTTCTGATTTCCCATAAAGCTTCAGATCATCCATATAAAGGAAATGTGAATTTTTATTAGCATTTGTTCTTTGATAGGCAAAAAAAAAAAAATTCTTCAAAATCACTGAAAATGGGATCATTGCAATGATAAATAAGAAGTGATAATGAGTCAGCCTGGAAAATGCCTCTCCTAATGTTGACAACTCCATATTTTTCATTTCCAATATCCAGTATCTTTGACGGTTTCATTATTTTTTCAATAAACATTCTAAAGTTTTTACTGATACTAATTTTTTCCAAACTTTTAATGATCCAACTTTGTGGTAATGAATCAAATAGCTTTTTATAATCAATCCAGATGTCAGTTGGATTTTCCAAACCATTTTGTAAATCAGAAGTTGACCTTTTGTACTTCCGCTTTTTCTTTTATTTCCTTTCTGTTCTACTAGATTGATGTTGTTTACTTCCAAATATCTTTGAGTAATTTGAGCATTGTAGGCAAGCATTCTATTGGCATTATTAATATGTATGGTTCATCACCCAGTTAGCTGGATGCAGCACAAAAGTTTGAAACTTTCTCAGAAAATAAAATACTCCTTTGTTACCTTTCTGGTAGTTCCTCCTATAAAACAACATATGAAAATATTTTAAGAATGTTTTTATTTTTTTATTTTAGGGAAACCACATTCCACTTCTCAGAAACTTCGCCCAACCAGCCCATTTTCTACTGACAGCAATACTAGCATAATCCAGAATCAGAGTCAAAGGCCTAGGCCTAACCCTACCAAAAAACAGCCATCCTTGCCTTATCGTAGAGAAGGCATGGCAGATGGTAAGTTCCCTGGTTTAAAACTACTTCAACGGAATTATGACTGGGCTTGGTATATAAAAATTGTTCTCCTGCAAATTTAAGAACAATATTTACGCTTTAGGTAGAACTGTTATTTATTCATGCATACATTTAAAACTTAAGGACATTGCACAACTAAGTTTTAAGTCAACTGTTTATTTTATATTGTGTTTTTTTCTATCACACAAATACAGTAAATATATTCTCTGTGTTTTAGATCTGCCCATATAAAGCTTACTTGGTCAATGAAAGCTCAATATTCTCTTTAATTCTATACATTTACAGATGATATAATATTCTCCAGTTTTTGCAAGATGTTTGCCTTTTTAAAAACCATGTACTATAATTGTGTATGTATATGAAAGAAACTTTGGCCACTTATCATATAGTCTTTTACATTAAGGCTTGAATGCATTTTTCAGAAATTTAAGAGGTATTTGGTGCATTTGTTGTTAGTTGCAAAGTCTTATTCAATCCATCGCAACCCCATGGACAACATTCCTCCAGGCTTTCCTCTCCTCTACCATCTTCTGGAGTTCATTTAAGTTCATTCCTACTGCTTCAGTGATTCCATCCAGCCATCTCATTCTCTGTCATAGAAATTCTCTGACCTTTATTTCCTGCTTTTTCAACTGCAGGTGGATTATGTGACACAGCTACAGTTGAAGAAGCATGAAAAAAGGGCTTTTCCAACCACTGCTCACTAAGCTGTCTGGGCAGCTTAGCAGGTTGTAAATTGCACTCGCGTGACTCATACATGCGCACATTACGCTAATAGACAGAACCGGTAGTTATACCAGTCAGATCCCATCCCTGATTGGGCTCTTCTCCAGTGAATCCTTCCTTCTCATTAGGTGGCCAAAGTATTTGAGTTTCATCTTCAGCATCTGGCCTTCTAAAGAGCAGTCAGGGTTGATCTTCTCTAGGACTGGCCAGTTTGATCACCTTGGCACTTGCATAAGTCTTCTCCAGCACCATAGTTCAAAGTTTTGCTGCATAATTACCAGTATTTTACAACATATTCTTTCCTTGGGTGCAGCTAAAACTTGCAAAGCCTCACAGACACACTTTTCTGCATTTCAGCAAGTTATCCTAATCCTTTTAATATTAAATTATTGATTACACTTAATATGATTGCTTTTATATCCATTTTTCATAATCCTATCATAGGTATATGTGGAAAAAAGTTTCAATATTTTTTATTTGTCTTGACATATGTAATGGTTAAAGGCTTATCTTAGAGCAAATAGGTATAATTCTGGCTTTGTCCAACATTACATCTGAGAACATTACTATAAAATTTCCATCTTACAGGTTTATTTGTTTTTGTTTTTAAAAAGTAAAAGACTTCTTTGGGATATTGGTTCCTCTTGAGTGTGTAGATAGCTCCACTATTCACAGAGATGGTCCTCCACTAGTTTCTTCTGGGATTTCTTTTTGGGAGGGGGGAGAGGAATTGTCCCTCTAGCCTGCAGTCCTGAGATTTCTTGGAGGTCAGAAGCAAATGTCCAAATATGACTTTGCTTAGTTTTATCAAAATCAGCTAACACTAAGTAGGTGCTTTTATAGGTTTTGCAATGTGCAATAAGAAACATAGATTATCTAAGCCAACTAAAATTGTTTTTCTGATGAAAAAAGTCACCTGACTAAAATATATAAAGTTTAATCATTTTAATAGACAATATTAATAAAGCCCTTCATTTTTTGTTATATAGCTTAAAATGTTTCTCTGAATTCTATAAAACTATTTACATTTTTTAGATCTTCCACCACCACCAGACCCACCTCCTGGTCAGGGAATAAGGCAACAAATAGGTACAGGCCAACGTGGGGGTTCAAAAGAAAGAAAAGGAAACTCTTTAGAGCGACAGCATCCAACCAACATAGATGAAACAAAGAGTTCTTTGGATCGTCAAGCTAGAACATCACTAGAGTGGCAACGGCAAACCCAGGATTGGCTAACCTCCACAGAACTTCAAGGCCAGCAAAAGCAAGCCTTTGGATCAGGTGTGTAATTGTACATCTCAGAGTAGCTTAGGCAATTCCCTAAACCTCTTATAATGTACTATTAATTTGCTTACAAATGGTGAAGGTCAAGGCTTACATAGCAACAAAGGAGGTCAATTAGATTTAACATCCATTGTTATTTATTCTTGCAATTGTGAAGCATTGAATGCTAACTGCTAACATTCTGATTGTATGCTTTCTTTTCGGAATTAATGCTATTATTCTATACACATGAAGCATTAATCTTTGAAGCATATATTTGTTGTGTCTTTTAAGCCACTGATGTAGAATTTTTGCATGCTTAGTGCACTAAATATTCTTATGTTTATCAGCAAACACTGATTCATATATAATTCATGTAATTCAGAACAGATTTCAGTTACGAACTATGAACTAAATATTTAAATATTGCTTTACCAGCATGTTGTTTGTTTTCTTCTGGAATTAATAAAATTTAAATGTATTAATCTTGATGGAATTTTACTTCTAGGTGATATATTAAGGATTATATTAAATTTATAAATCTAATATAAGAACCTAACACAAAAATAGATTACAAAAGAAACAGAAATATTTAAGTTTACAAAAAGAATCAACTACCAAGAAAGAAGTAGTAATAAAAAGTAATTTCCACTTTAATCCCTAGCAAGTATATTCATCATTAACACCTTATAATTGTTTTTTAAAATACAACCATTTAAATGCATCCTCATCCTACAACTCATCCTATTTTCTATAAATTCATCTCTAAATCTTCACCATTCTTTACTAATCAGCAAGCATCCAGAAAAAAATTGAAAGAAAACCTAAGAACATAATTATATGGTACTCCTTTCCATTTAATCAAAGTATCCTTTATCTTCCTCTTTACTAATCAAATTATAATCCAAATAATAACATTCATTCAAGATAACTGTTAAGCATCATCAGAGGTTTCCTTGCTCCAGCCATCCTCAAATCTTGGTGAAGTTTTAGCTCCTATTTTTTCAGCTATTTTTATTTCTCATAAAATGAAGCAAAATATACATGTCCTAGAATAATGTTGCAGGATCCAATTTTGGTTGGTCACCAGGACCAGAGGTTTTGTCTTCTGAGCTTTTGGACTACTGCTGGAGCCCATCCTCTGGGAACTTCTCCCTAGCAGTTTTTATTTCTTCTCTTGGAAATCTTGTCATCTTTATCCAAGTCCATCTAATTTCCTTATACTAATTTCATTACATCTGTTATATTCCAATTTTAAAAGATAATCCAAGGAATGGAATGGAATAGAATAGAATAGAATGGAATGGAATGGAATGGAATGGAATGGAATGGAATGGAATGGAATGGAATGGAATGGAATGGAATGGAATGGAATGGAAT
>BLBF01000006.1:52981332-53001006 GCA_015471245.1 Laticauda colubrina | reverse complement strand
ATGGAATGGAATGGAATGGAATGGAATGGAATGGAATGGAATGGAATAGAATAGAAGCTTTGAGATCTTCTTGTCCAGACATCTGCTCAAGCAGGAAAATCTATACCATTTCAGATAAGTGACTGTCTACTCTCTTTTTAAAAATATCCAGTGATGGAATATCCACAATTTCTGAAGGCAAGGTGTTCAGTGGAACAGTAATTGTCCTCACTGTTAGGAAGTTTCTCTTTAATTCCAAATTACTTCTCTCTTTGATTAGTTTCCAACCATTGTTTCTTGCCCTCTGATTCTTTATAAAATAATTGGAGCCCCTTTTTTGATACATTTTTATGTGTCCTTAATTTTTAAATGATCATTCAGTTCTATTGATGAATCAAGTGTATCCATCTATTTCTTATAATTTTTAAGTACACCTTAAATTCCATTTTTGTTACCTTTAAGGGTTTCTATTTAATATCTGCTTTCTGTTTCAGTATAGAATCAAAAAGTCATGCATTTCTTGAATCCAAGAATCAAATATTTGTTTTAAACATTATAACATACACACACAAACACCTGAGAGAGAGGGAGAGAGGGAGGGAGGGAGAGAGAGAGAGAAAGAGAGATCTTATAGATCTTAAAAAGCTGGAAACACATGGTTTTCTTTCTTTTTAAACAAATTGAAGATTCACAAAGTGACTGATAAATATGCTGTTCCAAAGATTTTTATATCTTAAAGGAACAATAAAATAAAGTCTGAAGTGATTAAAAATATGGTGTTTGGTCAAAGCTTAAGTCCAGGAAAGGCTGCATTTACAGCTCAGAGCACAATGGAATCCATGAGTCCCAGCTGATTGCAATCAGCTTCAAAAACATCAGTTCCTGACATCTACTCATAAAAACAGGTCTCCAAAATCCGAATGGTTAATCACAACATGTTCCAAATTTTTTTTCAGGAATCTAGATCGAATATCCAGCAGTATTTTAGGCTATAATGTCTCTTGCACTCTGCAGATCAGAGAAAAATGTTGGGCATTGGTTAACTGTTCCTCACCAGAAGCCTGGAATTTTATTCGTACATTGTAACATATTTTATAGACCTATACTAAGAAACATTGAATGTGATCTTATAACAGAGTTCAATATTAAAGCATAGGGAGTTTATTGGTAACATTTTAGGTTTTGTATATAAGTCAATCAAATAATTTCCCAAGTACTAAATATATTTGGAAGTAATTCCAAGTCAGTAATTAAATATGCTGATTGTACAGTTCTTTATCTTAATTTAAAATTTATCATAATTATAGTGATGAAGAAAAGCATTTTTTGTACACTGAGCAACAATAGTTATGCGGTAATCAACTATTATCTCAGTTTACAAATTGTGTATTTTTTGTATTTATTTAAGCCTAAGGCACCATGTTTTGTTTTCATTATGAGCAGTTTAAGTTTAGAATGAATATATGACTGTTTCTTTTGAGCAAAATGTAACACCTGATTACTGCCTGAAGTAATCTTTCCAATTTTCTTGGCAAGATTTTTTTCAGAAGATGAGTTGCCATTTTCTGGAGGCAAATAGTCCAAGGTCACCTAGCTGGCTTTGAACCTAACAGATCTAGAACTCATGGTCTGGGTCTCCATATTTCTAGGCTGGTGCCTTAACTAATATAAGTCAATCAAATAATTTCCCAAGTACTATATATATATATATATATTTAGTACTTATATACTTAGTACTTATAATATATAAATATATATAAACAGGCTTATTTTGAGCAAAAGGGAGCAAAAGGGATGCATATATTTCTCTTTCCACACATTTATTTATATTAAAATATCAGGCAAGTATGTTAAATTCATCTGTACATTTAGCTATTTTGAATGAAATATATATAAACATTTCCAATTCCCCAAACTTAGTAGTTACTCAAATTTTTGAAATTGAATGTAAGCCCATGTCACACTGAACCAATGGATGCAAAGAGGATGTAAAATGGACAAAAAAGCTTGCCATCCGTTCGAAAACGCGATGTACTCACTGCCTCCGTTTGGCTTCCTCTCTATCTGTCCAGCATCCATTTATGGACGTTTCATCCACTCCGAAGGTTTTGGGCTGCCTAAAACTTTTGCGCAGAAAATGTATCCAGTTCGTCCGTTCTGCCTCCGCTACGCATCTGTTACGCATCCGTTACGCATCCGCTATATCCGCTTGGCATCCGCTGCTCATCCGCGCAACTCGCATCCGCCCGGACTCAGGGAGGAAGCGGAATGGACGCGGAACAGATGCAGAATGGATGCAGAACGGATGCAGCACAGAAACAAAGCGGAAAAAGCGTTCACAGAGGGGATCTATCTCGGATATTAAGGATGTCTAGAGGATGCCTAGAGGATGCCTAGAGGATGCAAAGGGACACCTATACTGCCTATAAAAAGGGGGAGCAACTCGTCTGCATCTCATTTTCAGACCAGCAGCCCACCTGTGCAGACCTCTGCAGCCTTCATCTGACTCTGACTCTTCCACAGCATCCAGTCATGTCCACCGTGGATCGTACCACAGTCCTTTTGGCAGCCACCATCCTTCTGCAACAGTGTGAAGCCATCTGCAGGCTCTGTGAACTCTAATATGGGAAGAAAAAGAGGCGGCCAAGAAACGTCTGGGTCCGAAAATGGATCGGGAGAAGAGCAGAGTACGGACTGTACAACAAGCTGATGGTGGAGCTCAGGAATGAAGACACTCGGGCGTTCCAGAACTTCATGAGGATGCCTCCAGCCATGTTTGACGAAGTTGTGCAGCGCCTGACACCCAGGTTGACCAAGGCAAACACCACTTCCGGCCCAGCCTGGAACCTGGGCTCAAGGTGGCACTCACTCTGCGCCACCTGGCCTCAGGGACCACCTACAAAAGCATGCAGTACGGCTGGAGGGTGCCACACAACACCATCAGCATTGTGGTCAAAGAAGTGGTGCAGGCCATCATTGAAGAAGGATGGAAGAAAGTTGCAGAACAGTGGTATCAGAGGTGGAACTTCCACCACACCGCTGGAGCCATCGATGGCAAGCACTTGGCCTGCAAAGCTCCAGCCAAGTCGGGGTCCACTTATTTCAACTACAAGGGCTTCTTCAGCATCATCCTCTTCGCCATGGTCGATGCTGACTACAAGTTCATGCACATCAATGCTTCAGGCTACGGCTCATCTTCAGATGCCCAGGTATACAATGCCAGTCACCTCAAGGAGGGGCTGGAAGGCAACCTCATCGTGGGCTTCCCAGATCCAGACCCCCTGCCCAACGACACGTAAGATGTGCCCTACTTCATCATGGACGCCTTCTCCCTCAGAACCTACCTCATGAAGCCCTACACTTCCAGACTCCTGACCCGTGAAGAGAGGATCTTCAACTACAGGCTGTCCAGGGCAAGGCGGGTGGTGGAGAACGCCTTTGGCATCCTGGCCAACAGGTTCCAGGTACTTCTCACCACCATGCAGCATCACCCAGAGACCGTGAGGAGGATCGTGGAAGCTTGCTGCATCCTGCACAATCTCATACGCACCCGCTACCCAGTCTTGCAGAACAGGCTCGTGGACCATCAATAAGGCAATGGGGACATGGAGCCTGGGGAATGGAGGCAAGGGCGAAACCTGATCGACACTCAGGATGTGCAAGGCCACAACAGAGCCTCACAGGAAGGGAAGAAGCAGCGCAACCTCCTGAAACACTGGTGCAACTCCCCAGCTGGGGCGGTGGAGTGGCAAGACAGGATGGTAGATGCTTAATGGATGCTTCCTTCAGCCTGTCTCATCACACGGATGAGATTGGGCCGTGTATGTTGGGTGGGCCAACAATAAACAGGGCGTTTAATAAAGAGTTGTGTTTATGTTGAGATGTGTGGATGATTGATTATATTATTATTGATAATAAAGGGCTATAGGTGTGGCACCTGGGAGGGTGGACCATACAGTCCCACTATGCTTGCACTGGAGGTTTATCTATCCCACAGCTATTAGCCATCCCAAAGGTATCCCTGCTCATTCCACAGGTATCCCTGCCCACCCCACTGCTATCTTAACCCATCCCACAAGCATGCAAAGGCTTAAGCCAATTCTAAAAGTTTCCACCAAGACTTTATTAAAAAAAAGAAATGAAGCAAGTGTGTGAATCAAAGATAAACTTTATTGAACAATAAGCTGTAACAGAAAAATGACCCAAGTCAAGTGTCCAAATAAAGTCCACAGGTAGCCAGCTACCCAGTCTCTGGCACTATTCTTGGTCACTCGGAGGTGTGCCCAGTCTCAGGGGTGAAGGGTCCAGGTGCTGTGGTGGTGGGTGGTGCTGAACTGCCTGGCCTTGAGAGGACAACAGGGGACGGTGTGTTGAGAAAGCTCTCGGACAGCTGGCTCAGCCCCATGATGCTGAGAGGTCCTTCCTCCATGCCATGGGGTGTCAGCCCCAGTACTGATGACAGATGTACTGAGGCCGGGCTTGGCTGTGGGGTGGAGGAAGGAGTAGTGTAGTGGGGCTGTCTGGTGTGCAGTTGGGTGAGGACTGGCGTGGGTGCCATCGCTGTCATCGGTGGCATCATTGTCGTGGGTGGCATCGCTGTCGTCGGTGGCATCATTAGCATGGGTGGCATCAGTGGCATCAGTGAAACAGGTGGCAACGGTGTCGCCTGATGACTCTGTGCCTGGACTGGGAAGGGCTGCTGCCTGTGCTGCTGAACCTCCTGGTAGCCGTAGCCCTGGTAGGTGAGGGGCTGTGGGAAGCCTTGGAATGGGAGGGACATCACCTGGGGTGGAGGAGAAGACCTGGACTGGGTGGGAGCAGGCTCCTCTGGGTCTGGAGGGTTGTGAAGCAGCTTGGTGATCCGGTCCTTCACCTGCTGGTACTGTGGATCCGCCATTTCCTTGAGGGTCTGGTTGACATAGGTGAGGAAGGGCTTGCGGTTGGAGGATGAGGAGTCACTGTGGACCAGCTGAGAGAGGAGATCTATGCTGGTGCAGATGGTGTCCCTGATCTCCAGCAGGACATTGTGGCTCTGCCCCTCCAGCTGTCCGACTCTCTGCCTTTCTGCGGAGGCGGAGCTGGGGAGGGTGGATGCGGCTAGGAGTGTGGTGGACTCGATGTCTCCTTTCTCCCACCGCACCAGGGAGTCCTCTACGCACTCCACCATGCTTACCACACCTGTCCACGGGTTCTCCGCCTTGGCACGCTCCACAGAAACCTGCCTGGAGACAGGGGCTGACTCTCGGCCGGAAGAGGACTGGGTGGCAGCAGGCTGCCGGAGAGAGAGGGTCGTGAAAGGGGCTGCTGGTGCTCCTCGGTGGTGGACCTCACCCTCCAGGAACCTGCACCTGGCCATGACATAGGTCTCTCTGTCTGTCAGCTTCACAGTGGCCTGGCCAGATTTCTTCCGGTGCAGCTTCCTGTACCAGGTGTGCATGTGCTTCAACCAGCCGAGGAGCACCTCCGAAGTGTAACCCATACTCTCCACCCTCTCTCTCCAAGCAGCCTGATTCCGCTTGGTGTCCCTGTACAGCCAGTGTCCCTTCCGCCACTGATAGTCATTCTCTCTCAGCCACTCCAGCACCTCATTCTCGTGCGCCTCCTCAATGGAGTATTGCCTCCTCTCCCATTGTCGCATATGCCTCTTCCTCCCTTTGGCAGGACCAGATGGGCCCTCATCAGAGGGGCTCCCAGGAAGTAGGGGCTGCTCCTCCACACCACCAGCAGCAGCAGCAGCACCAGCAGAATCATCATCATCATCATCATCATCCTCCTCCTCACCAGCAGGATCATAATCAGCATCATCATCCTCACCAGCAGGATCATAATCAGCAGCAGCAGCAGCAGCAGCAGGTACAGCAGGAACAGGATCAGCAGCAGTAGAGTAAGCACCAGCAGGGCCAGCAAATCCAGGAGCACGAGCAGGACCAGGAGCACGAGCAGGACGAGCAAGACCAGGAGCACGAGCAGGACGAGCAAATCCCGGAGCACAAGCAGGTCGAGCAGGACCAGGAGCAGCTTCAACAGAATAAGCACCAGCAGAAGCACCAGCACCAGCAGAAACACCACCGCCAGGAGCAGCTTCAGCAGAAGCCCCAGCAGAAGCAGAGTCAGGGGCAGGGGTGGGAGGTTGGCCCTGTCCCTCTTGCCAGGGATGGCGTCAGGTTGCTGAGGCTTTCGCTTCCTCCCCATGGTTGTGGGGTTGCTGGCTGGCAGGGAGGCTGGCAGGCACCAAGGCTGGCAGGAAGCCTGGCAGGAAGGCTGGCAGGAAGGCAGGCAGGCAGGCAGGCACCAAGGCTGGCTGGAAGGCAGGCTGGCAGGGCAGGCAAGGAACTTGAAGTGTCCAGCAGCAGGTCTTTCCTCAGAATGCTGGCCACGTGCAAGTTGCTTCCCTTTATATCCGGGGGGCTTATGTAATACTTCCCCCCCGCATGCGCAATTAACGGTCGGCATCCGTTCCACTTCTGTGCATCCGCTAGGCTTCCGCTGTGCATCCGCTTTATCCGCTAGGCTTCCGCTGTGAATCCTCTCTGCATCCGCTTCATCCACTGTGCATCCGCTCTGCATCCGCTGTATCCGTTCCGCGTCTGCTTCGCTGAGGCCCCCCGGAAGCCCTGTGGTTGCACCGTCCGCTCCCATCCACTTCCATCTGCTGGGCTTCTGTTCCGCATCCACTTTGCATCTGCCCTGCGTCCTCCCCGCGTCCGTGTTATCCGCTCTGGTTATGCAAATTTTTGCCCCTTTTGAGAACAGATAACAACAGATAGAACATTTTGCTCATCTGTTGTGTCCGTTTTGCATCCGTTGGCCAGTGTGACATGGGCTTAAGATTTTATGTACATAGGTAAGTCTATTGATTCCTAATGCACAAGCCAATTTCAAAATTTATACGTGTGAATCACACTATATCCAAATTATTTTCATTATGTTTCAGAAGAGACATTGGTGCCATATAGCAAGCCTACCTTCCCATCCCCAGGTGGTCACAGCTCTTCAGGTACAGCATCTTCTAAAGGATCAACTGCACCCAAAAAAACAGATGTCATGAAAGGAGGTCATCAGCGCAACATGAGCGACCTCATTGATGTAGGATATATTGGATTAAACAGTCAAGGACAGTTTCCTGATGAATTATGTAAGATTATTTTGCAATCAAGCAAATAAAAATGTTTAAAATTAGAACAGAAGGAAAATGTTTACTTTTCTGTGTTAGTGGATAGTCATGGGAAAACTATAGTTGATATCTATAGTATTATATAAACTATATAATCTATATAAATTATATAAACTATATAATCTATAATATTCTGTAATTAAATCACAATATTATGAATTTAAATGTATACACAGTATTTTCTATCTGAATATTAGTATAAATAGTAATGTGCCATATTTCTCATATGTGAGTGTTCTTCATTAGTTTTCTTGGGTTTGTAGGGCACAAAGACAATGTTTCATAATACTATATTATAGCCTGGTTGTTAAATAAGCAAGAAACAAACAAGTATGTAGGAAAAATGAAAACAGTCAAGACAAGTTAACTTTCTATCACTTTATAACAGATAACCAAGGACAATAACAGCTTCCACTAATGTGGAAGCTATATAACGTAATTGCTAAGATTCTTTGATTTAAACTTATAGATCTTTTTTATTAGTAAAAATTATTGAAAATAAAGTGATAGCTTAATTGATACACTTAGTTTCTTACATCTAAATCTCTTTTTATTCCATATAGTTTTGCTATGTTTAATATAAATTTAACATAATTTAATATTAATATAAAAAGCAATTATTTATTTCCTAGTATTATTACATATCTACATTATAAACACATAATATGCATGACAGAGAAGGTGGTCATCTAGAAAGAAAGAACAAAGCACTTTTTAACTATCCATTTAGAAGTTCTCAATTTTATTTAATTTAATCATTTTATTTAAGTATTTAACATTTCTGAACAGTAAACTTTTAACTACAGTAGAAGACGAGTGTTTACAGCATATAATTTATATTTCATGGTAAAGGGTTACACACAGACAAAACAATATAAAGATGGGAGTAATCTGCTCCCTGTGTTTGCGCTCTCCCTTATTTTTATAAAAATAGAATAGTTATATAGGCTATATAAATGAATAAACTTAAAAACTATGGATATCTACCAAAATGTGAACTTTCGATAGTATTACAATATACTTAGTAACAATGAAGAAAAGCTTTAAAATATGCAAATGGGGGATGCACTTATAGTTCTGTGCAATAAAGAACAGTCTAGACAAAATTGCATTTTCCTAATTTATTGTACAGAGAAAATGTATACAGCCTGAAAGAATAACATAAAATGCGCATAATAATAAGGGGTACTTCTTTGTTTTGTCCGTAAATGATTCAATAGAGTGAGCATGACCCTTTTTGAAAATTAGAGTGACAATGTAAAAAATTTCTATTTCGGCCCTACGTATAAGAACCTTAATATTTTGGAGATGAAATTCCAGTTGCTCTCTTATAGGATATTTTCTGTTGCATTATAAAACTTTGAACTTTATAAAATAACACTTGAAATCAGAAGTAATGTAGCTTGGATATTTAGTACATGTAAATTATATTTACAATTGGGTCATGATTATTTCATTATAGAAGAAATTAGGTCAATTTATTTTCCTCAGATTAAATTCTATTTTAATAATAGTTTTGCTCTACTTTTATTCCACTTTTTTCCAGAAATTTCAAATGTTAAGAAATATGCAAAGGTGTTAGACTGTCCAAAGTTTTTTCTCTTATTAAATTACAAATACTGCTTCCAATATTAATTTCAAGTATCAAAATATTGTAATATTTTTAATTCAAATGCACTGAGTTTAAAATGTTATTTTAACCTATATTTTTTATCAATATATGCTGAAATCATAAAACAAATGCATAAATCTTTAAATTAAAGTGTTTTAAAACATTATCTTGTTCTTGTTTTTTTGTTTAACAGAGTAGTTGAAAAGAAACATCTTCAGCTGCTTTCAAGGCCATCAAGTCTCAACTCATGGAAGTGATGACACTAAACAGTGCAATGAACATTTTCTTTATTTATGTACTTACTATTAAAGGAACTGTAAATGCAATGTAAAGAAACACAGCCACACATATCCCGCAGATATTCTACTCATGTTCTTCTTTTACACCTTTCACTTTAAACTCTTTCTTATTAAGCATATATATTGGGGAGGAAATCACCCTGCAGGATGAAATAAATTTCCTTTGTACATAATTTCTTTTTATTGCATTGCTATGCAAACTCACCTTCATTTAGCTATGTTCATATTATTGTCTGTCCTTCTTGGTCTGTTGTACTATATGTGAATTAATAGGCTGTGGTGCCATATAATAACTTTTAATTGTGTAACATTTTATGTTTGAAGTTTGCACTGCAATTTTTTGTTGGTGATAAGCACAAAACTTTTATGCCTCGTGTCATGAAGAAGAAGAAGATTGAATGTGAAAGGAGTCTATGTACTGTAAGCTATGTTGGATAATGCTGGATGTCATGAATTATGTTAGGTGGTTTTCCATTTGGGTGTAGAATTAGGAAGATGACTGGCAAAACTGATGTTAGCAAGAGTTGATTGGGACATCAGGAATGGAATACCATCTGAAATAGTAAACAATGTTGCTTTTATCGTTTAAAGAAAAAGGTCAAATGATGGAAGTATCAGTTTCAAGATCAGATTAGAACATGAAAGCCTCCTATCTTCTTAGTATCACTTTTTCATTTATTCAGTACAGTTGCACTCACTACAAAGGAAGGAAGTTAAGATGTTTCACTAAAGCTGTTTTTATGCTACTTTTAATTTTAGAAAAGAGTATTATAATTAATTTGCTCTTCCATCTGACGGTTATGAACCATATGAAGGTAGAGAAATACTTAGCAAGACATAAAGATGCAATTATCATTGAGATATCCAAGCTGCTTCCAAAAATCTACAGTATTCATCTTTTCAATACATGCAGTAAAGATGAAGATGTAGAGCTATGTCACTTGAAATCCATGATCTAATTTTTCTTATGCAACTAACACATAGTTTTGCTGTATTATTATCTGAAGCTGTAAGACATTGAAACCCAATTCATTTGTATTTAAATCTTGGGTTACAGTAATTTAAAAGAAAGATATGGCATATTCATGCTCAGTTTTAAATCAAGGTGTTTCTTTTTACGAATTCACTACATTACAGGAAACTGGTTTCAACAAGGAAAAGAAGACATCTTTGACCTATTTTTGATGATTAAATTTCAAGCCTATTCTTACAAAAACAATGCATGTTTATACACTTTTTAAATAAACCAAATTTGCTGTAAGTGGACATTAACAAAAGCATCTTGTCTCATCATTAATTTTCATGACTTTCTCCAGCTACTTGCCAGTTTTTCACATCTTTGTTAGAAATATTATACATGTATTCCAATGCATTAAATATTTTATTTGACGTTTACATCAAAAAGCTTATCTTATTCATTCACATCATTATTACAAACATTCATATGCACAGTTAGTTTCTATTTATACTTTGCCTTGATGATCATATTACTATTAAACAAAACACTTCTTGATCAAGCAATGAAATATGCATTCTTTTTCATTACATAAAGAATGTGATAAACTAAAATATTTTTAGTATAAATTGTAAATCAATATTGCAATTATTTCTTTTTATTTTAATTTAGTGCAGAATATTGGCAAATGAGAAACAAAGAAAGATGCATTGATTCAAAGTGCATGGAACTTAGGTAAAATTTTCGGTAATCGAAATGTTGGACATAGTTAAGGCCATTATTCTATCTAAATATAGAACATTCATAAATATAAAAAAACATTTTTCTATCCTGAATTGTGTATATTAAAAATGAATATATATCTGCTAATATAAGTAGAATGGATGCAAAAAATTCTTCATAAAGTTTCATATAATGATGATACAAAAAAAGCTGCTTTGAAGGAGAAAAGAACTCATTCTACTCACAGCCTACCAAAAATCATGATACAGCTATATCTAGTTTGGAGCAATTTTTAATGTATCTGTAGGCAAGGACTTTTCAATTAAAGATTTCACAGCATCAATCAGTTTAAAAGTAACGAACGATAATGAATTTCTATCATATATCACCTTAATTTGTATGCATTCCTTTCTTACTTTGAAATACTTGGAATTGTGATGTCCTGATGTAGCTAGGATATGGGACACAAGTCCATTGCACAAAAATATGTAGCTACCAAAAGTCTTTTGCAAGATTTGACATAACCCATGTATTCAAATGTCAAGCAGTCTTTGCCAATATTATCTGTGAAACCCTTTTTGTTAGTACTTAGGCACCAAATCTCATGAGTTTTCTTGTGAGAAAGTCACAATGCCAACAAGGTTATTCCCCTTAACCTCTACTTGAGAGATTTCTATGAACTAAACATGCTTCGTTACAGTCAGAATATACTTGCCTTGATTCTTGTTGCAACATGCAGTTTTATAATTGAAAACTTGTGAAAACTTTTTTTTCAATTCACAGAGTGACTACAACTAACATCTAGGAAAAAATAGGTATGTATCAGATTACAGAAAAATCTGATTTGTAGAAATTGAGAATGCATATTGGTGCATAACTGTTTCCAAAACAAGTGTGTATTTTGGACAGATTTGGCACTGCATATTTAAAATCCTATTCCAAAAGAAAATATAAACCAGGATTTAAATAAACATCTAGCGTTCACACTTTATTATGAATTGGATTTAAATTTCATTTACATATTACAGTAGAATTGTAGCCATTTTGATACCTAGATCCATGGTATTAACATTAGTATTTATCCTTTCTGTCCTGTTTGAAGTTAATAATTCCATGGCTATCATGCACTTTCATGCCAATCTTATTAGGTGGGATGCTAACAATACTGAATATGCTGAAATATATTCCTCTTGCTAAATTGAATGAGCTATGAAAATGGCTTCAACCATACATTTCCAAGTACTGTAAAAAAAAAAAAAAACAGTCTTAATGGCTTATCCTAAGTGCAATATGTAAATGATAGAGTCTTCAGAAATCTATTCAAGATAATGTGATATATCACAAGTTTTCAAGATGCAACATAAATTTAAATAATATAACAATATTTGATATTGTTGTTCAATAGCTCACTGTTTATGCCTTGAGTTTTATACAGTATGATCTTCCTAAGTATTTTTATTGGTTTTAGAAATATGTGTTGAGCTTTGGTGGAACACCTTATTGGCCAATTTTTCTTCACAATACAATGTGAATAAAAGTAGCCATCCCACACTCTTTAGTTAAATGTCTTGATTTTTTGAGTTCCAATTTTGTATCAGTAAAAAAATAATTGGTTAAAAATATGTAGTGCTATATCAGTTTATTATTCACTACTATAGAATTATCTTTACATTATTCATTATGCTTTTAAACAGATTTAATGTTTAACAGAAGCTATTATTTTATCTATTATTCTTTTACCTCTCCCTATTTCTCATTATGTAGTGTACTTCAAATAATCACAGAACCTATTTTTTAAAATGTGCAATTTGCCTTTTTTCTTTTTTTATAATTGAAGGAAACTTTTTTATAATTGAAAATATTTCTTATTCATAATGTGTCTAAAGAAAAGGAATGTGGTGGCAGCTCTTAAAACTGTTTTCTAGTTTTTTTTATATAAAATGATTCAGTTACAACAGTTTTTTCAGTCACATACACACAAAGAAGATGACCTCTTAATGTGTTTCATGTGTTAGTGAAGCAAAGTTTAATAGGCAAAAAGTTGGTTAATCGTAATGTTAAGTGTGTATTGTATACCTACTGGGGAAAATAAACTTCCACATTTCAAAAAGAATTATATGTTATTTAGCACTCTCAATATATGATTGCATGAACATAACACTTCAATTTTATTCCTAAGATAAGATGTTCTGTTGTGTTTTTCTGTATCCCTAAAGTATCATTTCATAGCTATTCCATGGAAATCAAGACTGAAAATTGCACCCTATGAAAAGTCTTCCTAGCAAACACTATAAATATGTCAGGAAAGCTGTTCTATCATCCTTCTCTGCTCCTGCTACAAAGTTACCTGATAAATTTTAGATAATGAAAATCATCTTCCTTAATTCAATTATCTGACTTGGAACTGAAAAGGTTTAAGGCTCTTGAATGCCGCTGTAGACCAGTCATGCATCGTCAGAAAAAAACAAACAAAATTGTGTCCAACTTTGCCACCAAACTCATTTCTTTTATAATGTGCAATGGGCTTTTACCATTAAAGAAAACATTTACAATCTCTCTCTTTCTCTCTCTCTTTCTCTCCCTCTCCCTCCCTCTCTCTCTCCCCCTCTCTCTCCCTCTCCCTTCTCCTTCCCTCCCTCTTTCTCACACATTTATATTCTTGAGAGGAAGGAAGGAAGGAAAAATACATCTGAAGGAAAAAATGGAAAATAGAAAAAAATGTTAAAAAGAGGGGGGAAATGCAAAAAGGCTGTGCAAGCTGGAAACCTTGAATGAATTCTTATTCATATGACATGCATGTACTCTTCTGTTTTAATGCATTAGTTATTCACTTTTACCTTTTATTGCGCATTAATTAGAATCACACACTGTGAAAGCACCAATACCACAGAATGGAAAAGGAGTGACAAAATAAGTAAACATAAAGGACTCAAATTTTCTCTTTTATCTGTAACTCTCATTTACCCAAGGCATTTTAAGAGAATGGATATTATATCTAGTTGGCTTAATTAACTTTTAGAAGTTTCTATAAATTGCTGGTGACATTTGTGCAAAGTACAGAACAGGGAAAATTGGCTCTTTTGAACTGATTCTGTCTATCCATGGTTGCAGTTTTGTGGGAGTACATACACAGTATTCTCAATATTACAACTTTATCAATGCAGTTGAGAATGGTTAGTTTGGGATCAGAAGGAAAGGAATAACGCTATTCTTTAACATATATTAAATATATCCATCAAAAATAACAGGTTCTAATAACATAGTATCTGCAGTTTCTGGCAAAATTGGTAAGTGACATGGTTACTAAGTGATGGTGAGAGATATACAGACTATGAAGACTACCATGAAAATTGACTACGGATCCCATCAGCTAATGAATTTGACTGTCGGGGTCCAGGAAGAGAGCTTTCTCTGCCACTGTCCCTCTCCTCTGGAATATCCTTCCAGATGTGAAGCAGGACTCCACTCTCCTGATCTTTTGAAAGACTTTGAAGACCTCCCAATTCTCATGGGTCTGACATAATAGCATGCAACCTTTGTGATGATTAGTGCTTTGAAGCCTTTCCTTTAACTTACTCTTGTTTTTACCTTTATCTTTTTATTGACGTATTGTATTTTTATATGGTTTTTATACTTTTAGAATAAAGGCTCCAGAGTCATTTTGAAAGTCAGGTGGGCTGTATTTAAACTTTATAAATAAATCTACTAAATATAGGTGAAACTCAAAAAATTAGAATATCGTGCAAAAGTTTGTTTCAGTAATGCAACTTAAAAGGTGAAACTAATATGTGAAATAGACTTATTACATGCAAAGCAAGATAGGTCAAGCTGTGATTTGTCATAATAGAGATGATTGTGGCTTACAGCTCATGAAAACCCCAAATCCACAATCTCAGAAAATTAGAATATTACATGCAATCTATAAAACAAGGATTGTACATCGAACAATATCGGACCTCTGAAAAGTATCAGCATGCGTATGTACTCAGTACTTGGTTTGGGCCCCTTTTGCAGCAATTACTGCCTCAGCGGGCCGTGGTATGGAAGATATCATCCTGTGGCACTGCTGAGGTGTTATGGAAGACCAGGATGTTTCAATTGCGGCCTTCAGCTTTTCTGCATTGTTCGGTCTCATGTCTCTCAAGTGTCTCTTGGCAATGACCCATAGATTCGCTACGGGGGTTAGGTCAGGCGAGTTTGCTGGCCAATCAAGCACAGTAATCCCATGGTCATTGAACCAGGTTTTGGTGCTTTTGGCAGTGTGGGCAGATGTCAAGTCCTGCTGGAAAATGAAGTCAGCATCCCCATGAAGTTCATCTGAGGAAGGAAGCATGAAGTGCTCCAAAATCTCCTGGTAGACGGCTGCGTTGGCCTTGGACTTAATGAAGCACAGTGGACCAACACCAGCAGATGACATGGCTCCCCAAATCAACACAGACTGTAGAAACTTCACATTGGACTTCATGCATCTTGCAGTGTGTGACTCTCCATTCTTCCTCCAGACTCTGGGTGCTTGGTTTCCAAATGAGATGCAAAAGTTGCTCTCATCGGAAAAGAGGACTTTGGACCACTGAGCAACAGATTAGTTCTGTTTTTCTTTAGCCCAGGTAAAACACTTCTCACATTTTTTGTTGTTCAGTAGTAGCTTGACAAGAGGAATAAGACATTTGAAGCCCATATCCAGGATCCATCTGTGTGTGGTGGCTTTTGATGCACTGACTCCAGCCTCAGTCCACTCCTTGTGAAAGTCCCCAACACTTTTGAATGGCCCTTTCCTGACAGTCCTCTCTAGGCTGCAGTCATCCCTGCTGCTTGTGCACTTTTTTCTTCCTCACTTTTCACTTCCACATAACTATCTATTAATGTACTTTGATACAACACTTTGGGAACATCCAACTTCATGTGCAATTACCTTTTGAGGCTTTCCCTCCTTATTGGGGGTGTCAATTATGATTTTCTGCACAACTGTCAGGTCAGCAGTCTTTCCCTTGATTGTGATTCCTACTGAACCAGACTGAGAGACCATTTAAAGGCTCAGGAACCCTTTGCAAGTGTTATGGCTTAATTAGCTGATTAGAGTCGGGCACTTTGAGTCTAGAATATTGAACCTTTGCACAATATTTTAATTTTCTGAGATTGTGGATTTGGGGTTTTCATGTGCTGTAAACCATAATCATCTCAATTGTTACACATCACGGCTTGAACTATCTTGCTTTGCATGTAATGAGTCTATCTCATATATTAGTTTCACCTTTTAAGTTGCATTCACTTATAAATAAAAACTCCATCTCTATAAGGTGGCTCTCGCAACCTTGCATTCCTAGTTCATGTGCAAATTCTTACAGGAAATAATATAATAAAAACAGGTTGTTGTTTTTTTAAAAGTGATGTAATACTGCTATTAGTAAATCCAGTGAAAAACCTGTAATCCAGTGGTGAGCTAGAAATTCATAATTGGTCAGCTTGACTAATTTTTCCACTTTAAATTGAACTTCTTTACAGAACTTCTGTAAAGTGCAGGACTAGCACACTTTTGAGACAGGACTAATTGTATCTTTATGAGATTTGACAAGGACATCAATAATGACTGATTTAGTCTTTACACAGAACAGAATAACAGAATTGGAAGGGACCTTGGAGGTTTCAAGCAGGAAACCCTATACCATTTCAGACAAATAGTGGTCCAATCTCTTTTTAAAAACCTCCAGTGTTGGAGCACCCACAATTTCTGGAGGCAAATTATTCCACTGATAAATTGTTCGGTCAGAAAATTTCTCCACAGTTTTAAGTTGGTTCTCTCCTTGATTATTTCCATATATTGCTTCTTGTCCTGTCTTCAGATGCAAAATAGGTTGACCCTGTCTTTTTTTTTGGCAGCCTCTTAGATATTGGAGTACTATTATCATATCACCTCTAGTTCTTTTTATTAAACTATACATACCCACTTCCTGCAACCATTCTTTGTATGAAGAATTTGTATGAATTTGTAATATGAATTTGTAAAAAATTGTATGAATTCTTTGTATATATAAATTCCAAACCAAACCAAAAGAAAAATATCTCTACCAATGACCTCCCAAACTCCTGCACATGTTTCAAATGTATTGAAACCATCAATGAAAGTGAAATTTACATCAAATGCTGCATATGCGATAATCTAGCCCACCCTGCCTGCTTAAATGCAAACAAAAGCCTAGCTGATATGGTTAAAAATTCAGATACATTTTTTATCTATGTCCATCATTTCTCCTAAGCTAAATAAACTGAGTGCCCTACCTGACGGAGTTGAAAGCATAGAATCACTCATTCACTCAGTAGAAGAACACCGAGCAACACGTTTTGAAACAACTATACAAGCAAGCCTAATTTCTCTTGAAAAAAAAAATACAGCACAGATAGGTGAGTACCTATCAGCTCAAAATCAAATCCCACAACAACCACAACCACTACCTCAACTACAATCACAACTACAACCAAAAATAACCATCAAACCACAGCCACAAACAATTACTATCCCTTCAAATAATTCCACAAATAATATCTCCTTCCTCATCAGAGACACCATGGAACATGAACAGAAATGTCCAAACGCCATCTTATTTGGTCTTAAAGACACCAACGAATTAGATGACATCACTAAAGTTCATGATATCATAAGCAACTCAAATACAACAAACATCTCTCCTGAAAATATCATTGAAATAACCAGAGAGAGCCATGTGTACAAATACAGTGACGGCTCTGTGGCCCCAGGATTTTGTAGAGTTGTATGCAAAAATGAATCCAGCAAATGCATATTAATAATACAATAAATGCCATTGCAAAAACCAATCCCAACCACAAAAAACTTCGTTCAAGACCAGACTTATCCATACTGCAAAGAATCTGCTCCCCTGAAGTCTGTACAGAACTCAAAAACTGTCTAGACAATGGAGAAAAGGACTTAACATTGACTACAGAGCTGATTGCAACAAAAGAAAGTCACACAACCCACAACTCTGCATTCAACCCCACCCCATCCAATCCAACATCACTCAAAACTAGACATGCATGCCCCTAACTACTTCTATTCCAAGCAAAACTGGCCGTAAATGCAAGCTACTTCATGCAAGAAGCCTTGTAAATAAAATACCTGAATTTTTCCTCTTACTAAATATGGCTAAATTCAACATTATATTTGTCTGTGAAACATGGTTCAATGCATCTCTCCCTGACTCCATTACCACAGTAAGAAACTATCATGTTTCCCGATCAGATCATGAAATCCATAGAGGAGGTGGTGTTGCTATCTTCTATAAAAAGTCCCTACATCTAAAAAACATCCAAGTTACCTAGGAGCTTGCTATTCCTGAAACCATCATCTGTGAACTATCCTTAAATATCATATTTTGGTTCTTACAATGTTACAGAGCCCCTGATTATGACATTGAAAATGCAAACAAGCTAAATACACTACTAACATAGGCAGCATCCTGCCCACACACTTTTATCTTTCTTGGTGATTTCAATCTACCTCATATTAACTGGATCCTTAACGAATGTATAACTGAACCCATAAATGCAACCTTCTACAATGCTGTTACAAATCTAGGACTAGAACAACAAGTAACCAACAACACTAGACTAAACTGCCTCGATCTCATCTTATGCAATAGTTTGAATTTAATTTATGAAATACAAATTAAAGAACCCTTTTCCAACAGAGGCCACAACATGACTTTTGTCATACGTCCACACAAAAATCATCACAATGACGGAATCCCCAATTATAACTTCAAAAAAGACAACTATGATCTTATAAACAATGATCTCTCATCCCTTGATTGGCAATTTCTATTCTCTGGATGCAATACTGTAGAGAAACACAACAACATATTTTTACTTGAAGTCAAAAGAGTTATCAAACTATATGTACCATTAACAACTCCCAAAACCAGAAAAAACAAATTTCCCAAAACAATAAGGAAGCTTTAATCCAAAAAGAAATCACTTTGGCGGAAAAACAAATCTGGTCACGTTGCCAACTTCAAAAGCCGATACAAAAATGTATGCCACCAGATAAAAACTGAATGCACCAATTATCACATTAAACAAGAAGAAAACTTTCTACACACCAATTCTACCGAGACAGATCATTTGTACCAAGATGTATAATAGCATCAACATCACAGTCCTTGCTGGCATTCTTGACTATCTTAAGAATACGCTTCTTGTCTCTGCTGGCAGTAGCTCCTGGTAGACACCTGACCTCTTTCAAAACCTCAATATTCTTTCCTAAATTTACATCCCTTACAACTGAGTCCTCAACCAGAAGGTGATGGCTTCTGTTTTTGGATGCCTTGCTCTTCTTGTGTGACTGATGCGTAATACCTGATTCACACTTTCTCCTTTCCAAAATAAGTTCTTCTTCTAGGACCATAATCCCTGGCTTACTTAAATTCTTTATCACAACTACCTTGACCTGTCACTTTAGTGTCCCTATTAAGATCAGCAAGGGCATTGTATCTGTTATGCTGGGACACAGCAAAAGTTTTGTGCTTATGGTCCACAGCTGCTAGATCCCACGGTTGTCCATACTGCCCTTTTCCTGTAGGATCTTTGTGGTAGTGGGGGCTGGTAGCATGGCAGCTCAATAGATGGCTGGATTGGACACCTAATTTCTGCTTGGAGAGCACAGATTAGAGATTCTAGACAGGTAATCTGTCCATGTAAAGTGGTAATTTTTTTAACAAAAAGGACAGTATCCAAGTTTGAAAAGAGTACTGTGAAAGACAGCTGTAAAACAAGTATTACACTGAACTAAGGCGTTCATTTTGAAATAAAATAAAATCAGAATCTCAAGCGAATTTATTCTAAATGTCTTATTGGTAGATGATGGATAGATAGATAGATAGATAGATAGATAGATAGATAGATAGATAGATAGATAGAT
>BLBF01000006.1:52944986-52980855 GCA_015471245.1 Laticauda colubrina | reverse complement strand
AGAAAGAAAGAAAGAAAGAAAGAAAGAAAGAAAGAAAGAAAGAAAGAAAGAGAAAGAGAGTTGTCTTTGTGTATCTCCTGATGAAATTATTCCTGTCTATTCATGTTCGTGAATGTTTATGTCTGGCTTAATTCAAAGAAACAGGAATTCTTATAAAACCCATATTAAAATTATGTTGAAAAAACATCTGCAGTAGCTACTCACTAATTTTCAAGTAGAACATTAAAGACAATGGCATCATTCCAAAATAATCAGCTTCTGGACAACTGCCATCTTTAATACACATAAAATGTTTTAACAGAGGAGCTCCATTCAATGCTTTATTTCTTGATTTTATTATTTGCTGCAAATCTTGTCTAAGATTACATATATATATGATAGCATCAGCTCAATTATTTCATACATTCTCATATTGTGGATTTGTCTAAAATATCATTTTCTTGTACATGTTTTTAAAGCTTGTCATGTTACATAAACATTCTCTCACTTTGTTTCCAAAAAAAATATAATATAATCAATCTAATCTAATCTAATCTAGATTAGATATTTATTTATTTTATTTATATTGCCACCTATTCATCCATGGAGACTTGAGGCAGCTTACACAACGTCAAACCATATTTAAAACAAAAAATAAAAAGCAATAAAAACTAACGAAAAGAATCAAATAAATTAGTAAAGTACAATAGAATGAAATTTGGGAAAATAAAAAACAAAACAAAAGCAAAACAAAACAAAAACCAACTCCCATCCCCCGCCTCGATGACAGCAGATCACACTAGACATTTGATGGGCTCCATCCCTCTCTGGGTTCTCCAAGCTCACTGGCAAAACCAGGTCTTCAGTGCCTTTCGGAAGAGTGCTAGTGTGGGGGCCATTCTAATCTCTTGGGGAATGATATGCCAGAGAGAGTGAGCCACAACATAGAAGGCCCTTCTTCTGGGTCCCACCAGATGTATCTCCCTCAGGGGTGGGACCTCCAACATTCCCTGCCTCTTCACTCTAATAGGTCAGGTAGATGTGACCGGCAAGAGATGTTTCCTCAGATAACGCGGACCCAAGCCATGAAAGGCATTAAAGGTGACAATCAGCACCTTGAATTGCACCTGGAAGCAAATTGATAACCAATGCAGCTCCTGCAGGAGAGGTGACACACGTGCACACTAGGGTCTGCACAAAACCATGCGGACTGCTGCATTTTGCACCAGCTGGAGCTTCTGGATGCTCTTCCAGGGTAACCCCATGCAAAGTGCACTGTAATAATCAAGATGGGAAGTGACCAGGGCATGAATGACTGTGAGTAGGGACTGCTGATCCAGGAAAGGGCATAACTGGTGCACAACTCCCAGTTATGCAAAGGGCCTCCTGGCCACAACCTCCACCTGTTCTTTGAACAGGAGTTGTGAATCCAGGAAAACCCCTTGATTAGACACAGGGTCTGTTTGGGATAGTGCCACCCCATCCAAGACTAAAGGTGGTAATTCTCCTTGAGCCAACAAACCCCAAACCCAAAGCTACTCAGTTTTGCAATGGTTTAGTTTCATCCCGTTGCTCCCCATCAAGTCCCTAACAGCCTCCAGGCACTGCAAGAGGGAGAACACAGCAATACTTAACTCATCATAGACTGAGACATACAGCTGAGTATCATCAGCATATTGGTGATACCTCAGTCCATGGACCATGGACCATGGTGATGGATGATCTCACCCAGTGGCTTCATATAAATGTTGAACAGGATCAAAGAGAATACCGAGCCCTGCAGAACCCCTAGTTTATCAAATAAATAATTTATAGATACCATTAGTTTATCTATCTTCAGTTTAACTATGGATAGAGTCATAACCATACCATCTGGTACAGAACTTGTTCCATTACCTGAACTGCATATCCATTTTCATATTCACTCCTGCCTTAATCACTATGCAAGAGGATTTTGCAAGGCAGTCCAGAAATTTTTCACAAGAAGAGTTCCCCACTCCTCTACTCATTGCAGAATACCTTATGCCACCAGACTTAAAATTCTAGACCTAGAAAACTTAGAACTACTCTGCCTTTGGTCCGATCTAAGTATAGAATATAAAATTATACATTGCAATGTCCTACCTGTCAATGAATATTTCAGCTTCAACCATAATAAACAAGAGCACACAATAGATACAAACTCAAGGTAAATCGCACCAAACTTGATTGCAGGAAATACGACTTCAGCAACAGAGTGGTCAATGTCTGGAATATTTTACCTGACTCTGTGGTTTCTTCCCCAAACCCCAAAAACTTTAACCTTTGACTGTCTACTATTGACCATACCCATTTCCTAAAAGGTCTGTAGGGGGCGTGCATAAGCGCACCAACATGCCTACCATCCCTGTCCTATTGTTTCTTTTTATTTTTCTTATATGTATCCATTTCATATATTAATAATGTTTATACTTATATGTTTATACTTATACCTGTTAACTTATAACTGCTTGACCAAACAAACAAACAAACAAACAAATAAATAAATAAATAAATTTGGAACTGCCCTTGAATACTACATCAAAGCTACAAATAGTCCATGATGCAATAGCATGAGAAATTATGAATATACTACATTACACAGATATACACATGTCTGCTAAATGGATGGCACTGGTTCTGGGTGCAAATGAGGTTCTAGGTACAATTCAAAGTGCTACTTGTCACTTGTAAAACCCTTTCTTACATAGGTCTGGTTGTATGCAGGACTACCTCTCTTCTTTTGTTTCTATCTACCCTATATGACATGATTGATTGGATCTTGCATTTTACATCCCACAACAGCAACTAATGTGCTCTAATAAACAATATAAATAATGTAAATTAAACAAAGAAAGAGATAAATGTGCTACCAAAATGCATTGGCAACCTATTTTTCCTTATGTCCCATAAATTCTTCGATGCATTGGCAACCTATTTTTCCTTATATCCCATAAATTCCTTGCAGCAACTGATTGCTTCACATCACCTTGTAGGGGAGATGAGTGGCATAAAATTTAATAAATAAATATAAATAAAAAGCAGTTTTCAAAGAAAAAAAATATATTGGGAAAGGACCCTTAATTTAAGAAGGAGGATTTTAGAGACAAATATACAGTATTTAAGGTAAATTATAATTAGTATTTAGATGTAAAAAATTACAAAGAATCATGCAGCAGACTAGGTATAGTCTGGAATTGGGTGGCATAGGGTAAGTTGTCTTCATGTCAATGGCAACATAGGGCAAGGTTTTTGGTTTTAATGTTTGATTTTAATATAGTTTTTATGTTGCTTTATTTCTAATATTGTTTTAATTATTGATTGGAAGCCACAAATAAATAAATAAACAAATAAACAAACAAACAAACGAACGAATGAATGAATGAATGAATGAATGAATGAATGAATGAATGAATGCCTTTAATTTGAAACAGTTGTTGACAACTAAGGGAAGTTTGTACCAGAAAAGGCAACAATTTCTAAACAGAAGAAAGAAAAACATATATTTAATTTCTTTAGCAGATTCTTTTGTATGAATAAACAGTAAAATCAGCTTCGAATCTATTGATCTAAACTTCCAGTAATGCCAGCCACTACTGCCATTGTGTATTGGCAATAATTTGCAAAATATTTTAGATGAGTCTTTAGATGAGCACGGTTCCCTAATAATAGTAATTTTTAATCAAAGTATTACTAAGAAATATTTATAGGAGTGTTAAAAATAAAAATTCTATAAGCTAAATAAATCAAGCTTTATTTTACTTTGCATAACTCCAACTTCTGAAAAAATTCTGATATATTTCCTCTTGGCAGCAATTATCAGGTAATCACCTTGAAATTTTTTTTTTCCTTGAAAAGCTTCAATTGCTCATTTTTTTTAATAGGCAGAAAACATAATAAAAAAGGGGAAAAAACATGTCTTTTTTTCTTGCCAACTGGATTTTTAAAAATCTTAATATATTGAATGTGTATCTCTCCCCCTACTCCATAGACTTCACCTCTTGATAACCCATCTATTTTATTTTATTACATTCTTTCAAAAAACTAAATTGCTGCAGCTAATCAGCTGGGAAAAGTAATAAAACTGCTTCCAGAATTTATTGCCTCTACTTTTAAAAGAAGCATATTTTCATCAGTTAAATCTGTACTTCTTAATGATGATTGTGGTTAGTGCATAGAATTTAGGAGATTTTGCAAAGGATAGGAAATAAATTTAGTTCAGTTACAATGCACTTTAATCAATGACCAAAATAAAGTTCTTTGTCCTTTGACTATTTACAATGGCACAAGGTATGTATATTTTCCCCTAGAGTTGTGGAATTTTTCCTAGATAAGTAAGTATAATGCTTTTTTCATTTTCTTTCATTTTGAAAGAATGCTGCAAAAATATTTGGGGGAATAGAATTTCTATATTAATAGAGACATAAATTAATTAATTAATTAATAAAGGCACAAATGCAATGTAGTAGTCTCAAGGTTATTCGTATGTCAACTCATGTCTTATTCCCTAACTTGGTGACTTATTATGGGAGAATATTGCTACAGAAGTATTGGAACATTGAAAAATTAACAACTTTTGATGTAAATATAATTAAAAGTAATAATAGCATGTAAGACCAGAGATATATCATATATTTTCCCAAATATTAACATAAACATCCAATTTTTAAAAAGCTACTGGCATATTTTGAAAAAATATTAGTAGTTTATTTAAGCAATATATTGATAGCTCTATGTACAGTAAGACTGAAATTTGCCAAAAGAGAAATCTATGTCTGTCTGTCTGTTTCTATCTATCTATCTATCTATCTATCTATCTATCTATCTATCTATCTATCTATCTATCTATCTACCATCATATCTATTATATATCTATTACCTTATAATTAAAATATAAATAGTAATATTGTGTCATCTGCCAAGTTCTGATGAGTTGTATTTATTACAATTTTCCACCATACATGTTCCATTGACATCTTCAGGTAGGTGAGTGATTTTAGACTGCAGTTTGATCACAGAAAGGTAGAAACTTAAGGTCCTGTCACACTGCCCAACGGATGCAAAATGTTTGTAAAAAGGACACAACGGACAAGCAAAATGTTCCATCCATTGTTATCCGCTCTCAAAAGGGGCAAATATTTGCATAAACAGAGCGGATAACACGGAAAGGAACGGATGGGGGGAGGACGCAGAGTGGATGGAAAACGGATACAGAGTGGAAGCCTAGCGGATGGAAGCGGATGGGAGCAGATGGCACATCCGCTAGGCTTCCGGGGGACCTCAGCAAAGCAGACGCGGAATGGATACAGCTGATGCAGAGTGGATGCCGAGCGGATGAAGCGGATGCACAGCGGATGAAGCAAATGCAGAGCAGAAGCCTAGCGGATGCAGAGCGTTCACTGCGCATGCGGGGGGGATTTATTGCATCAGCCCCGCGGATATAAAGGGAAGTAGCTCAGAAGCAGGTCACCATTCAGAGGAAAGACCTGCATCCAGACACATCGAGTGCCTTGCCAGCCTGCCCTGCCTGCATGCCTTGCTGTCAGCCTTGCTGCCTGCCTGGCTGCCTGCCATCCTGCCAGCCTTGGTGCCAGCCTTGCTGTCTGCCAGCCTTGGTGCCAGCCTTTCTGCCAGCCTTGGTGCCTGCCTGCCTGCCAGCCTTCCTGCCAGCCTTGGTGCCAGCCTTTCTGCCAGCTTGGTGCCTGCCTGCCTGCCAGCCTTCTTGCCAGCCTGCCTGCCAGCCTTGGTGCTTGCCTGCCTGCCAGCCTCCCTGCCAGCATCCCTGCCAGCCTCCCTGCCAGCCAGAAACACCACAACCATGGCGAAGAAGAGAAAGCCTCAGCCATCTGCTGCGAGCCCTGGCAAGAGGGACAGGGCCACCCTCCCACCCCCTGGCCCTCACTCTGCTTCTGCTGGGGCTTCTGTAGCACGGGCTCACTCTTCTGAGGCTGGGGCTTCTGCTGCTTCTGCTTCTGGAGGAGCTGATGATGATGCTTATGGCAGTGGTGCTTCTGCTCATGTTTACTCTGCTGAGGCTGCTCCTGGCGGTGGTGCTTCTGCTGGTGCTTACTCTGCTGAAGATGCTCCTCATCCTGCTGGTCCTGCTGGTCCTGCTCGTGCTCCTGGACTTGCTCGTCCTGCTCGTCCTGCTCGTACTGCTCGTGCTCCTGGTCTTGCTCGTCCTGCACATACTGCTGGTCCTATTCGTGCTCCTGGTCCTGCTCATGCTCCTGGTCCTGCTGGGGCTCCTGGTGCTTACTCGGCTGCTGCTGATCCTGGTGCTGCTGGTGCTGCTGGTGCTGCTGCTGATGCTCCTGCTGGTGCTGCTGCTGCTGCTGATGATGATGATTATTATGATCCTGCTGGTGATGCTGCTGCTGCTGCTGCTGCTGATGATGATGATGATGATTCTGCTGCTGCTGCTGCTGGTGGTGGTGTGGAGGAGCAGCCCCTACTACCTGGGAGCCCCTCTGATGAGGGTCCATCTGGTCCTGCCAAAGGGAGGAAGAGGCATATGCGGGAATGGGAGAGGAGGCAATACTCCACTGAGGAGGAACATGAGGATGAGGTGCTGGAGTGGCTGAGAGAGAATGACTATCTGTGGCAAAAGGGACACCGGCTGTACAGGGACACCAAAAGGAAGCAGGCTGCTTGGAGAGAGAAGGCGGAGAGTCTGGGCTACACATCAGATGTGCTCCTCGGCTGGTGGAAGCACATGCACACCTGGTATGGAAAGCTGCACCTCAAGAAATCTGGCCAGGCCACGGTTAAGCTGACGGACAGAGAGACCTACATCATGGCCAGGTGCAGCTTCCTGGAGGGTGAGATCCACCACCAAGGAGCAGCAGCAATCCCTCTCACGACCCTCTCTCTCCGGCAGCCTGCTGAGAGCCAGTCCTCTTCAAGCCGAGAGTCAGCTCCTGTCTCCAGGCAGGTTTCTGTGGAGCGTCCCACAGCGGAGAACCCGCGGACAGCTGTTTTAACCATGATGGAATGCTTGGAGGACTCCCTGGTACAGTGGGAGAAAGGAGACGGCACATCCACCACAGCCCTACCCGCATCCACCCACAGCTCCACCTCCACAGAAAGGCAGAGAGCCAGACAGGAGGGGCAGAGCCACACTGTCCTGCTGGAGATCAGGGACACCATCCAGAGCAGCATAGATCTCCTCCCTCAGCTGGTCCACACTGACTCCTCATCCTCCAACCGCAAGCCCTTCCTCACCTATGTCAATCAGACCCTCACAGACATGGCGGAACCCCAGTACCAGGTGGTGAAGGATCGGATCTCTGGTCTTCACAACCCTCCAGACCCAGAGGAACCTGCTCCCACCCAGTCCAGGTCCTCTCCTCCACCCCAGGTGATGTCCCTCCCATTCCAAGGCTTTCCACAGGCCCTCACTTACCAGGACTACGGCTACCAGGAGGTCCAGCAGCACAGGCAGCAGCCCTTCCCAGTCCGGGCACAGAGTCATCGGATGACACCGTTGCCACCGATTCCACTGATGCTACCGATGCCACCCACGACACCAACGATGCCACTGATGCCACCGATGCCACCCACGACACCGATGCCACCAATACCAGTCCTCACCCAGCTGCAGACCAGACAGCCCCACTACACTGCTCCTTCCTTCACCCCACAGCCAAGCCCGGCCTCAGTACATCTGTCCTCGGTACTGGGGCTGACATCCCATGGCAGGGAGGAAGGAGCTCTCAACATCACGGGGCTGAGCCAGCTGTCCGAGAGCTTCCTCAGCACACCGTCACCTGTTGTCCTCTCGGGGCCAGGCACCCCAGTGGCGCTTCAGACCAGCACTCCAGCACCAGCCACCTCCACAGCACCTGGACCCTTCACCCCTGAGACTGGGCACACCTCCGAGTGACTGTTAAGAGTGCCAGAGACTGGGTGGCTACCTGTAGACTTTATTTGGACACTTGACTTGGGTCATTTTTCTTTTACAGCTTGTTATTAATAAAGTTTATCTTTGCTTCACACACTTGCTTCATTTATTTTTTTTAATAATGTCTCGGTGGAAACTTTTAGAAATGGTTTAAGCCTTTGCATGCTTGTGGGGTGGGTAAGGATAGCAGTGGGATGGGGAGGGATACTTTTGGGATGGGTAAGGATACCTTTGGGATGGGCAGGGATACCTTTGGGATGGGTAAGGATAGCAGTGGGGTGGGCAGGGATACCTTTGGGATGGGTTAAGATAGCTGTGGGATGGGTTGAGATAGCTGTGGGGATAGATAAACCACCAGTGCAAGCATAGTGGGACTGTATGGTCCACCCTCCCAGGTGCCACACCTATGGCCTTTCATTATCAATAACAATGTAAGCATTGATCCACACATGTCAACATAAACACAACTCTTTATTAAATGCCCTGTTCATTGTAGGCCCACCCAACATACATGAAATGAGACAGGCTGAAGGAAGCATCCATTAATCATCTATCATCTTGTCTTGCCACTCCACTGCTCCAGCTGGGAAGTTGCACCAGTGTTTCAGGAGGTTGCACTGCTTCTTCCCGCCATGTGAGGCTCTGTTGGGGCCTTGAACATCCTCAGTGTCTATCAGGTTTTGCCCTTGCCTCCATTCCCCAGGCTCCATGTCCCCATTGCCTTGTTGGAGGTCCACAAGCCTGTTCTGCAACACTGGGTAGCGGGTGCGCATGAGATTGTGCAGGATGCAGCAAGCTTTCACGATCCTCCTCACGGTCTCTGGGCGATGCTGCATTGTGGTGAGAAGTACCTGGAACCTGTTGGCCAGGATGCCAAAGGCATTCTCCACCACCCGCCTTGCCCTGGACAGCCTGTAGTTGAAGATCCTCTCTTCACGGGTGAGGCATCTGGAGGTGTAGGGCTTCATGAGGTAGGTTCTGAGGGAGAAGGCGTCATCCCCCACGATGAAGTAGGGCACATCTTGCATGTCGTTGGGCAGGGGTCTGGATCTGGGAAGCCCATGATGAGGTTGCGTTCCAGCCCCTCCTTGAGATGACTGGCGTTGTATACCTGGGCATCTGAACATGAGCCGTAGCCTGAAGCATCGATGTACATGAACTTGTAGTCAGCATCGACCATGGCTAAGAGGACAATGCTGAAGAAGCCCTTGGAGTTGAAATAAGTGGACCCCGACTTGGCTGGTGCTTTGCAGGCCACGTGCTTGCCATCTATGGCTCCAACGGTGTGTGGGAAGTTCCACCTCTGATACCACTGCTCTGCAACTTTCTTCCATCCTTCTTCAGTGGAGGGGTACTGGAGAAGCTCCTCCAGGTATTCTTCGATGATGGCCTGCACCACTTCTCTGACCACAATGCTGATGGTGTTGTGTGGCTCCCAGCTGTACTGCATGCTCCTGTAGGTAGTCCCTGAGGCCAGGTGGCTCAGAGTGAGTGCCACCTTGAGCCCAGGGTCCAGGCTGGGGTGGAATTTGGTGCTCTGCTTGATCAACCTTGGTGTCAGTCGCTGCACAACTTCGTCAAACATGGCTGGAGGCATCCTCATGAAGTTCTGGAATGCATGAGTGTCTTCGTTCCTGAGCTCCACCATCAGCTTATTGTACAGTCCATACTCTGCTCTTCTCCCGATTCATCTTCGGACCCAGACGCTTCTTGGCCACCTTCTTTTCTTCCCGTAGTAGAGTTCACAGAGCCTGTAGATGGCTTCGCACTGTTGCAGAACGATGGTGGCTACCAAAAGGAGTTTGTTACGATCCATGGTGGAGATGACTGGATGCTGTGGAAGAGCAAGAGGCAGATGAAGGCGGCAGAGGTCTGCACAGCTGGGCTGCTGGTCTGAAAGTGAGATCCAGGTGAGTTGCTCCCCCTTTTTAAAGGCAATATAGGTTTTCCACTATGTGTCCCTTTGCATCCTCTAGGCATCCTATAGACATCCTTAATATCCGAGATAGGTCCCCTCTGCGAACGTTTTTTCCATTTAAAATGCTTTCTTTGCGTGCTGCATCTGCTTTCATCCTTTTTCCGTTCGTGCTACTAATGCTGCGCATCCGTTCCGCTTCCTCCCTGCATCCGTTTTCCGCTGGAACGGATTCGGGTTGCGTGGATGTGCAGCAGAAGTCTAGCGGATATAGCAGATGCGTAACAGATGCAGAACGGAGGTCCCCCGCATGCCTAGCGGATGCAGAACGGACGCATTGGATACATTTTCTGCTCAAAAGTTTTGAGCAGCTCAAAACCTTCTGAGCGGATGAAATGTCAATAGACGGATGCTGGACGGATAGAGAGAAAGCAAAACAGAGGCAGTGAGTACAGATCGGAAGCATCGCGTTAACCAACAGATGGCAAGTGTTTTTCTCCATTTTACATCCTCTTTCCATCCGTTGGTGCAGTGTGACAGGGGCTTAAGCAAGCTTCATTAGAAAAGCTGGCATTAAACAGCCATAATATCAATTACATAGCTTAATGGTTAAACATAAATAATACTGTATTTGATATACAGTCTGTATATCAAATCATATTGAACACAAGGTACTTTATTCTAGTAGCTATTATTAAGACAAAAACTAATCATCAGTGACTCTAGGATAGTTGGCATCAATGTAGGAAATTATTCCATTAGCTAAGATGAAACAGAGTATTAGGTTTGCCACTACATAGGCAATGACCAATGCATTATTTAGACATGTGAGCTGATCAAAAATATGAGACTGCAACAATAACTTAACTTCCACTACCAGTACACTATTGCTTCAAAGATGAATTTATTGCACATATGAGCTGAAGTATTGATCAGGACAAATTTTATTTAAAATTTAGTGGGGTGTGAAATTACCCCGATTTCTTCTGCAAGTGTTTTTCTTTGGTGGATGTTTGCATTTTGTTCTCTGGAATCTGAATTCCAAAGCACAATAGCAGAAGATAAATTAAAATTTGTGGCTTGCCTGGGAAATATTTAGGCTTTCCTATGCTTTGAAATAAATAATCTGTTTAATAAACAAGACACTTTCCCCTTAATAACAAGTAAAGGCCTGTTATGGCTTTGAATGCTAATAAGACAGTTGAATACTAAAAAGCAGAATGGTCAGACACGTCCAAAGGGACACGATTTCTGAGTCCTCTTGAATCTGAACTGAAAGGGGAAATGCCACGTCACAGTTGGTGTTAAGATTGCAAAGCCAAGCATTAATCTGACACAGTTCACAGAATTACTGACTTAACATCCCACTATCTCATCTTTTTCAGAGTTCCCCTGCTTTTTGTGAAATTTATTTTTTAAAGATCATGCTTCTTATGACTAGTTTCTCTAATTTGAATATAATAGATATGGTAGTGTGTTGTCATGAAATGCATGGAAGTGATGGTACCAGCATTTCATAATCTTTAATATTTATTATTATTTATTTTTATAGAAAAGAAATGCTCAGTTGAAAATTGCAAATTTAAACATTCATTGTTATTTCAGAGCTATAACAAAGGCGTATTAGTAGCCATCTTTTGTAGATCTCTAAGCAAGACAGTTTTAAGTATGGTAGCTGAAAAATACCTGTGAGACTTACTTTTAAGAATTAAATAGTAAAAACTATTTTATTTAAAACCACAGCATGAATCTAAACTGACATCATTATCTTTTTGCACTACAGATTTTCCTAATTTTTCAAGTATCTCAATAAAACAGTGAGAGTAATTTTGTAAAACAATTTTCTTTCAAACCTGTAACACATATGAATATTAAATGAGTCTGTACTCAGTATGTGACAAAGATTCACATTCATGAGGATTAAAGATAGAAATAAAGCTGGCTAGTCACTCAATTGCTACATTATAAAGATAGTAACTAATGAACCACATTGGAAAACACTCTCCAAAGGTGATTTATATTTATATTTTTCAGTAGACAGCTCATAATGCCAGGCTTCATGAAGCAATAAAGCCAAGTTGGAATATTTGAATTTCAAAATTAATAAATAACAAAGTATTTAAGACATTCTGATTTTGGTATTATTGTCTGATTAATTGTTAAGCAGACTAAAGGGATTAAATGGTCATATTTATGTGATGATTAGTAATAAATAAGACAAAGCTTTTGTATATACCAAAGGGAACAATGGAACTTCATGAAATACTGGCAAACTGTCCAACTGCTTTGGAAAAGACTAAGAAGCATAGCATCTTTTCCAAGGAATCAGGAAAGTCATAATCACATTGATTATGAATGTGCATAGTAATACATATAGGTGGTGGATTTATTGTTAAAACTTAGGGGAAAAGATACTAGGAGATCATATAGAAGCTTCTTCGCAATACATTAAGGAAGCATATATTTATAGTATGTATCAGATGGTCACATACTATATAAAGCAGTTAAACAAATGATGCTGCAAATGAGGTGATGATGGTAGTTGCTATATTCCATTTTGCAGTGGAATCACAGTTTTGAAATATGGCCTTTTAAATTTACCTCTTTGTATTACCCAAATAAATGACAGGCATTCCTTCGGCTATACTTCCTACTATGCATGATCATATCAAGATGCTTTATTTACTTTGGTATGATTGTTCCTTTCCTTATCATCTTGTTTAAGTAGGACTTTAGGTGAGATGATATTGTAGTCACAACTGAATGAATAGTTGAGAAGACTGGAACCTCTTCAGATAAGGAGATGAAAGACATCCGCTCCTCACTTACTTCAGACAACTGTTCCTCAGGAGGGGACCACAAGATAATGGATTTCCATGGGTTTAAATGCTGGGACACAGAAAAGTCACAAAGAAAAGCCATCAAACTCTCAGCCATGGCAAGCCATTTTGAAGGAAACTGGCTAACCTTACTTTATAATCACTTCTTGAAATTACTTATTGAGCTGTTTTAAGATTTCAAAACAAGTTTTCAAAGCCTCCTGATCAGTTTATCTTTGCTTCAGATTAAAAGAAAAAACAACTAAGCTGAAGAATTTAAAGAATATAAAGCAAATGGCTAAGTAAGACTTCAATCCAAGAAAGTTATAAATGAACTAATGCTATACCAGTGCTTCACTATGAAATTTTGTGATTGGGCTTAGTTTTTGGGGAGGAAAATAAGGGGGGAAATTGGGCCTCTGCCAGCATCCATTTGGCTGGCATCCTGTCAGTGTGTGAGAGAGTGTGTGAGAGAGTTGAGGGCTGTTTGGAAACTGAAGCAGCAGCTGTGTATGCAAGGAGACAGCAAGGAACCTGGGTGTGGCTTAGCTGAACTGTTCTGTACCAAAGCTGAAACTCCTCTCTTCTGCTTATGTTTTGCATTTGGAAGGTGGGGAGGGGAGTAGAACTCCTTAGCATCAGAGCGTGTTAATAATGATATACAAAATACTAATGCTCTGATGGTCATTTCAAAAACTCATTTCTTAGTGAGCACCTAGAAGCCAAGAGGAACATACAAACCAAATTTCAAATTTGTAGTTCTGGAGATTTTGTGATGATCACTTTTATATACAGTATATAGATTAAGGACCCAGACAAATTTGGAATTTAGACTTTTGCTATGAGGATTTTGGAGATAATTTTATAAATAAACAGCACCTTTATGGGAAATAAATTTCGTTAACCTTAATTATGGTAGAAATGGGGCACTAGACTAAAAATTCCAGACATTTAAGTTAGAACATGTATAAACAATTTTGTCTGCAGAATGTCTTGCAAGCCCATTTCCCATCAATGAAGCAGGAAAAAAATGTCTTTTGACACTTGCTCATCTTTGCTGCCCAATTTCAGGCATCAAAGTCAAAAAAGGTAAAAAATAAAATTAATTTCATACCCTCTCTATACAATTTAATTTGATTTCTGACTTGTGCTCAGTCATGTTTAACCTGTACATTTTTCTGAAATCATGACAACCATTTTCCTTTTTTTTAAATGTTTGTTCCTGAGACTACCAATATAGAATTAATAAATATGCACATGTATAAAAGCAAGCACATAAATTTCACAGGCTAGTTCCCCATTTCAGAAGTCAAACCAGGACTTCAAAACAATTGTCAACATCCCCTCCCCAAAGGAAAAAATAAATCTTATTTTTAAGCTGTTGCTTTTCTTTCAAAATTTATTTAAATTATGGCATATTAATTTTTGGCACATTATGTACACATTCATTTCTAAACTGTGGATGACTCCAAAGAATTATGTCCCAAGTATTTTTGAAAATATCAATGCATTTTTAAATGAAATTGACAATGTATAATACTGTATCTAAATAACAATTATTGCTTTTGTTCTGTAAATGGGAAAAAAGCTATTAAACCAATTCATCCTTTACAACTCAATAAAACAGAATGGTATCAAGGGAAATATGCCAAGTGCTTAATATGTATACTGTCGCTGCAAAATAACAGTCGCGTATTTGTATAGCTTCATCTAAAATATGACTATTTTACACAATATGTTATTTCTTTGCTTGCTTCCGTTCCTCTACTCTTCAGCCTGGAATCAAGATAAGGTTTTTAAAAGAGATAAGAGATTGGAGAAAAGAGGTGGGAAATTTAATTTTTGCAGCTAATTGGAGGAGGGGAGAGATCAACAAGCCAGTCCCTCCCAGCTTTTTTTTTTTTTTAATTGAAGAATTGTGCCTTTCTGGGGCAGGGTGGAGTTTAAAGCAAGGGAAAGGTTTTGGGAAGCTTGTCCTGAAGCTTTTATCTTTACAGGCAGAGAGGGGCTGGTTTCCTAAAACCTTGCAAGAACCAGGATAGGCTTGGAGCCTCCCTTGGCCAGTTGCTTGATGGCCAGTTAATGAGCCAGAAAGCTCAAAAAGCAGCCACCATTTCCATAAGGAATTGTCAAGGTGCTGAAAATGGTAGCTACCTCCAGGCATGGGGAGCAGACCAGTGGTGGGATTCAATTTTTTTTACTACTGGTTCTGTGGGCGTGGCTTGGTGGCAAGAAAATTCTCCAGTCAGAGATGGTATTTGCCTGTTCTCTGAACTGCTCAGAATTTCCACCACCAGTTCTCCAGAACTGGTCAGAACCTGCTGAATACCACCTCTAGAGCAGACCCAACTGCTACAAGGTGCCCTTAGGGGAGAAGGGAAGAAGAAAGGTGGGGACCATCTCTGTGATCTGCACATGATGTGTGTGCACATGATCTGCACAGATGTGCACAACTGCACATCAGTGACCATGAGGACACTGGATCTCTTGTAACTTTGAAACAGGGTCCTTTGTAATTTTGGAATGTCTGTCAAATCTTTGAATGCTCATCAAGGGGCCATTCAAGTAGCTGGGCTATTGTTTCTTGAGGACAATATTAAAGCAATATTGAAAATCAAAAAAGAAAGTGAGCAACTTAAAATGAAAAAGTTGATGAAAAAAGACAATTACCTTTCCTAAGATTTGGAGGTCCCCTAGAGAATTTGGACAAACACACTGTGTGTGTGTGTGTGTGTGTGTGTGTGAAAAATCTCTCAATGGTAACAAAGGATTTTTTTCCTTTATCAGGTGATAGAGTAGTCCCTATGGTTTTGGTTTGTTTGCTCGTGTGGTTGTTCAAATCAGTGAAATTTGCTTCCATTAGTATATGATCTTTGTCTATCTTTAGAAAACCTCTTGGTAATTCATTATGACCACTGAAGAAATCATTTGTTAAAATCTATTAGCTAAAGCAACAATTACAATTTTTAAAATTACATCAATCAATGCAATAGGATGATCGTGACCTTTACCAGATTTCAGTATAATTAATATAAGTTTTATAAGGTGAGGAACATAAAACGTGTGTGTGTGTTTGTTTGTGTGTGTGTAATATCATTTTCAGGAAAGCTATCCAGTATTTTAATATTTCTCATATTCAAAATCATTTTTTAAAAAAATATCTTCTATAATGAAACGAGCTACTTACAATTAGAAGAATCTAATTGCATAAGGTCAATTTTAGGTAACTTCAGTCCTTGGTATCTTCATCTTAGTTAGTTCAGATAAGTTTTCATGTTTACTACATAAGAAAGTTAAATCTTAAAAATTATAAATGTCTATCTTAAGGAGAATTGTGCATCTTATCATTCCTATCTTAATGTTTTTGGTAAAGCAAATTAGTATGAAAATTTTTAAATGACTGGAATAAGTCATGAAAATGACTTATTGAAAATGACTGGAATAAGGAAATGGAGATCTCCATTTTGTTTAAACAGTGGGAAACTGTTTAATCCCAATATCAAAAATTTCACTAGATCTCAGAGTTCACTAGATCTCAGAGCTGTTATATGACAAAAATATTTTACATATTTGGCACACCGTTGCATTTATACAGAAAAGTTTGGATTGGTAGAGAGAAATATAAGAGTTTTCTTTAACTCTCCTAAAGGTACAGGGTTTATGAAAGAAGGAATTGTGTATATTATTTCAATTCTGAGACAATATTTAATATTTTCAGATGACTGTATTCTAGATCAGCGGTCGCCAACCTTTTGGACCTCAGGGACCACCAAACTCATAATTTTAGATCCCAGGAACCACTAACCGGTTCTGTGGGCATGGCCTAATTTGTGGGTGTGGTTTGATGGTCATGTGACTGGCTGGGCATGGCTTGTATGTAAATATTATAAATATTTATATAAATATTATTTTTTTTATAAAAAAGAACAACTTTTACCCAAAATCAGGCAAAGCAGGCAGATTGAGTTGCTCACAGAATCACAGACTCATTCAGAGATCTATCTATCTGCCATTGGCTAGCTCAGTCTGTCACATAAAATTTGCTTGCAAGCAAACTCACAAAATTAACTCACAACACACCATGCATGTAAATATTGATTTTTTTTATTTAAAAAAAAGAGCAACTTTTACCCAAAATCAGGCAAAGCAGGCAAATTGAATTGCTCACAGAATCATTCAGTGATCTATCTATCTGCCATCGGCTAGCTCAGTCTCTCAAATTTGTTTGCAAGCAAACCTTCAGTTCTAAGGGAGGTTCAGCTGTGTTGAGCCAAAGATCTAAAGACTAGTAGAAAGCAAGAAATCCAACTATTTCCTGATTCCTAGCTAATCTAAATCTCCCTGCACAGCAGAACAGATAATGGTTGGAAAAAGGAAAAATAGCAATTTAGCAGGTAAGTTTGCCGGGTAAGGAGTGAATGGGTGAGGAGGGTTCTCGCAGGCCATGTGGGTGGCACAGCCTTATGTTTCTGCGCAGCCTGGATGAATTGGTTTGTGGAGGTGTTCTGGGGATGAGATTTCTCTGTGGCCTACTGGTTGGCAACAGCTGTTCTAGATGCTGAAACATTATGTCAATATTGCTGGATAAATTATGGAAATGATTCTTCATGCCATTTCTACTACTAAGAGTCTAGTTCTTCAATATTGGATTGATTTATTATGTTCCTCTAAATCATCCCAATGGCCACATAGATCTTCTCCATGATAATCTATCTTAAACCTTTCTTTCAAGTTTCCCATAGGTACACCTTCTTCTTCTCTTTCCTTCTACATTTCCTAGCATTAGAATATCTTGCAAAACTGAGTCTTCACATAATGTGTCCTCAGTCAGATAAACTGAGACTGCTTATTTGTGTCTTGAGTGAAACTCTTAATTAATTTGTTCAATGATCCATTGGTTTGTTTTCTGAATTGTCTTGAGTATTGTCAGAAACTTGAGATTTCAAATGTGTCAATATTCTTCTTGTCCTGCTTCTTTAAAGCACAACTTTTGCTTCCATAAAGTATTACAGGGAATACTATGGTTTGCATGTCTTTGTAGGTGTAAACACATTACATTTATATTTGAAGGTCTTTTCCAAGGCATTCAAGGCTGCTATACTAATGTTCTGTATAACTTGGAAGGTTCCAAGTAGTCTATTCTGATTGGCCAGGAAGGCCAGTAGTGGATTGGTTCATTAGGAACCAATACAAGGAGCCGCTCAAAGGTGGCAAAGTTAAAATAATGTCATTGGCTACAAGCCGGCAGGCAAGCCTCTATAAAAAGGGCTGCCGCGGCTAAGCCAATATTCCGTTACTGTTGCTGTTAACTAATAAAGAGTTATTTGTTGGAACCTGGTCTACCGGGCGTCTTTTCTACTGGCGACGAGGATGGGAATGTCCTAAAGTGGAGACCAAGCACGCGGCGAGAGAACAACCACGCTAGACAAGATGGCTGGTAGTAACGCGCCGCCCGCACCCTTCAACCCCAATGAGGAAGATTGGGAGTCTTATATTGATTGCTTCCTGATGTTTCTGGAGAGCAACGAAATGGAAGAAATTTTGGATCAGAGAAAGAGGGCTGTCTTCCTAACACATTGTGGGCCAGCCGTGTTGGCAAAGGCATTGGTGAAACCCAGAGACGTGAAACAGATGACCTGGTCTGAGCTTAACCGAATGCTAAAGGCTCACTATGCGCCGGTTGTCTCAAATCTCATCAAGACACACGAGTTCTATAAAAGAGAACAGAGGGAAGACAAGATCATTGATGATTTCGTGGCAGCTCTCCGCCATCTGGGAGGAGCCTGCGAATTCCAGAATATGGATGAGGCCATGCGAGATCATGTCGTGTTAGGTCTAAAGGACTCTACTCTACAAAGTAAACTCTTAAACAGACCAAACATAACTGTGGCAGAAGTGATTGCAGAAGCCACTGCTGCAGAAGCTGCAAAGAAATCACGGCCACAATGAAGCTGATGAATGCCAGTAGTGACACGACAACCTTACCAAGAGGGAAGAAGCAAGCTGCCACAACCACACACCACGAACACCTAGACAAGTCATCAGACATGGAAGAAGATGACGATGAGGTCCATCGCCTGAACGCAAACCAAAAAAGGTGCAAAAGGAAAAGAAATTGGCGGGCTGCAGAGGAAACCATTCCCGAGCCGAGTGTAGGTTCCTTGATGCCATCTGTCGGGCTTGCAAGAAGAGGGGACACATTGAAAGAGTCTGCCAAAATCATAAGAACAGCAGTCCTAGCAGACACGGTAATTCCCCACCAAGAACTGAACTGAGGCAAGCTGACAGAAAATGGGAGCACAGCAAAGGAACCAGCAATCGAGAAAAAACTCATCAGACTGTCACAATCAGAAGCGCACAGACGGAAAGCGGGAGAAAAGTCAAAATTGTAGTGACCATTGAAGGATGCCTTTGTGAAATGGAGGTCGACTCAGGATCTTTCCTATCAATGGTGTCTTGGAACACAATCAGGCGATTGGTTCCAAACATAAGACAAAAAGAACTCAAGAAACAAAAATTAATTATCAAAGACTACCAGGGAAATAGGATTCCCGTGGTAGTCTGGGGCACTTCAAAGTCACTTACAAGCAACACGCCGAAGTCCTGCCACTGACTATAGTCAACCGAGACCGTCCCAGCCTTCTGGGCATCGAATGGTTCGCAGCATTGGGCATCAGGATGACTGGAGTAAGCCAAATAGCCGCAAGTGATTGGGAAGAGAACCTGCTACATGAATTCCAGGACGTCTTCGACGGCACTCTAGGCAGGTACCGGGGGACCCCAATTTCCTTTAGCTTAATTCCCCAGATAGCACCAAGAAGGTTAAAAGCCAGGCGAGTCCCCTTTGCATTAAAGCCCAAAATAGATGAGCAATTAAACAAATTGATTGCACAAGGGGTCATAGAACCAATTGACCATGCTAGGTGGGAGACACCAATAGTAACACCTGTAAAACCTGACGGGTCTGTACACATCTGCGGAGATTACAAGGCTACCTTGAACCATGCACTGCAGCAAAGCGCATACCTGGTACCAGTCGTGCAGCACTTACTGCACTCACTTGGGGGAAGAAAATTTTTTGCGAAACTTGATTTGGCTCAGGCATATCAGCAGCTTCCAGTAGACCCAATAACGGCTGAGGCACAAACAATAGTAACTCATAGAGGGGCATTCAAATGTAACAGACTTCAATTTGGAGTGAGCATTGCCCCAGTTGTTTTCCAAAGCCTAATGGAACGCCTATTAAACGGAATAAAAGGGGTCATTCCATACTTTGATGACGTCCTAATTTCAGTGAAAAACACGACCCAATTAGAAGCAAGACTAAGAGAAGTGCTTACCAAATTTAGAGAATCCGGCCTAAAAGTAAAAAAGGAAAAATGCTGCCTGGCTACCCACTGCGTCGAATTTTTAGGGTATTTAATTGATGAACAAGGTATTCACCCAACAGAAAAAAAAGTCAAAGCAATTAAAGACCTAGAAATAAAACGGACTTACAGGCATTCTTGGGTCTGATCAATTTTTATAACGGATTCCTTCCCCACAAAGCAATGATAGCAGAACCATTGCACCGTTTGCTGGATAAGAAAACTGTCTGGACTTGGAGTCATAAAGAACAAAAAGCATTCCAAAGCATAAAAGACTTGTTAACCTCAGACACCATTCTTATTCAGTTTAGTAATACACTTCCCTTGATGGTCACCTGTAACGTCTTACCTTTTGGAGTCGGTGCCATCCTGAGCCACCAATTACCTGACGGAGAGAGGCGCCCATTGTGTTTTACTCGAAAACGCTCTCCATAGCGGAACGCAACTATAGCCAGCTAGACAGAGAGGCCCTGGCAATTGTCGCCAGAATTAAATGTTTTCACGAATACCTCTATGGGAGGACATTTTCCATTGTGACTGACCATAAACCATTGGCTGGGAACAAACCCACACCGAACATTCTATCCCCACGGATGACTAGGTGGTCAGAATTCCTGGCCGCCTATTCATATACCTTGCTGCATCGACCCGGGAAACAAATCACCCATGCAGACGCTTTAAGCTAAGCACCTTTACCAACAATAGAAGACTACCCGGCTCCAACCGCCGCCGCCCTACAAGTAGAGACCTGCCCTGAACTCCCATTGTCTGCCAATGACATTGCCAGAGCCACGGCAAAAGATCCATTGACTGCCCGCATTTTGACTTGGGTAGGTAAAGGCTGGCCGGAAAGCCAAAAGACTGAAGGTTTAAAACCTTTTTGGACTAGACAGACTGAACTGTCAATACAAAAGGAATGTTTTTTGTGGGGAGATCGGGTGGTAATTCCATCCAAACTGCAAGAAGAGGTGTTGGGCATGCTACATGAGGGCCACCAAAAATGAAAAGCCTGGCCAGAAGCTATGTCTGGTGGCCTGGTTTAGACAGGGATATTAAACGCTGGATTGCAAGAGCGGCAAAGTTAAAACAATGTCATTGCTACAAGCTGGCAGGCAAGCCTCTATAAAAAGGGCTGCCGCGGCTGAGCCAATGTTCTGTTACTGTTGCTGTTAACTAATAAAGAGTTATTTGTTGGAACCCGGTCTACCGCGCGTCTTTTCCGGATGGAACAACTAAGTGCTAGACTGTGATGTATTTCTTGAATGTTTATTCCTTTTCTATTGATGTCAAGTATGTGTTAATATGATGATGTAAATGTGTGGCTCAAAGAGCTCAGTGGATTGAAACTTGAAGTTACCTGTTATTTATGAAGTAGTTGTATACAGATATCGTTTATGTCTAAAATCTTTGTGTTAGAGAAGTTTGTGTGTATGTGTGTGTGGTTTTTACGCACACACACATACAAACACACACATTTTATGTGTTTTTGTTACTTGAAGCCATGGAATAGCATAAGCAATAGACCTGTGGTTCTTTAGAACTGTAAAAGTCAAGTTTACAGAAAAAAGTTTACATGAAAATAAAGGGACAGTAATCTCCTATCTCTTCATCTTGAAAAAATAAAAAGTCACATCAATAACATGCTGCCTGTTTCAACAATTTATATTTCCATTTCTGCAAAAGACAAGACAAAGAACAGCTGGAATCCATGGCCTGAATAGCTGCATTAATTAAAAGATTTTCTTCCAAAACCCTTTCAAAGTATATAGCAAATGAAATAGGAGGAAGAAAAAAATCCTTCCAAGTGTGAATCACATAACAGTACTATTCAATTCCTCCTTGGAAGGCAGAGATCACTTCAGCTTATTTTATTTCTAGCACTTACTGGGCTATTTAAGGAAAATGGATGAAAATTATAAAGTTTAAGTTATACTTCAAATTTCAATTCATTTTAAAATAATTTGTATTTTCTCATTAATAGTTGGAATTTGAAAACTTGCTCATTCTTTTCCACTCCCATCTAGTCAAAATCAAAGAACTTACAGAAAGCTATAAGCAAGAGTTGGAGCTAATGTAGACAAAGGAACTAAAATACAAGAAAAAAGTATAGATGGCTCAATTAAAAAAAATGAATGTTTTATTAAGAATTACTAAAAGCATTTGAATGCTTGCATCTTATGACAATACATATGTTTACAAAGCATTATCATTTTTCTGAAAAGTCCCTTATGTGAGGGTATTGAAAGTAGATTGTAGGGGGGGGGGGGGGGGGGGGGGAGAGGGAGAAGGGGGGAGAGAGAGGGTGAGAGAGAGAGAGAGAGAGAGAGAGAGAGAGAGAGAGAGAAGTAGAATTTTTCCCACAGCAGTAGTAAGGTAGTTTTAGTCTGCATGTTTACAAATGTTCATCTTAAATTCAATCTAGCTAAACATTATACTACTGGTACTGTTCAGTAGATTCAGCTCACATTTTCAGATGTACTTTCTCACTTTTGGCACTGTTATTCAAAGCCATTCTCCTTTGGGCAGTGGGAAGATTGAAATCTTTGCATCAGCCCAGCAGCCTTCAGCAATAGTGTGGGCAGATTCTGAGGTGAAGCATTTCCTCTGCCACTTCATATTATGATTCACCTAGCTTTACAGCATCTGTCAGCCATTGGATCAAGCTGCTCTTGAACATGGGTTTAAATGTTCTGAGCATTAAGCAGAGTTTAAAAACAGCCTACTAACTTACAGAACACAGAACGGCACTGTGCATTAAAGCAAAAAAGAGACCTTTAAAAGAGGCCTCCATTGTACTTATTAGATATTTCATATGCTTCAATTCAAAAAAATGTAACACTTTACTGGCAAAATAATAAACTTATATTCAGAAGCAACTTATAACTGACATACAGGGTTTTTGTCATAAAATGGAAAGAAAGTATGAGAGGTAGTTTGCATGATATCACCTGTTTTTGGATTGCCAAATGTTCATACTGATCCATGTCTCTGAGTCAGGCATCCATGGGGAGAACTGATAGATAAAAGGCTTTGTTCCTTGCCTGCTACCTTTTCCAATATAGAAATCTGATCCTAAGACTGAGAGGAAGATGAAGGGACTGGGATAAGTTCTGCAGCAATTGACAGATATTTTGCTTGTCAGATGGTGATGTTATGAAGGTACTATTTTCATGTAAAATGAAGAATTGTCAGACCATCTTCCAGTTCCAAGTCAAAACACATCTAATAGGTATTAGCAGAAAAATCTATTCTAGTTTAATTTTCTGTTGGCTCACTTTAAATGAGCTGAGGAGAAATTGCAGAAGACAATTTCCTAATATGTGGCCATGTAAATTCATTTAGGTTCAAACCTACGTATGTTTTTTAAGTATTTAAATACAATTTCATACTCTCAGTTGTTTCATTTTATATCTCCAATGAAGCGGACACTAGACATTTAGCTGCAGTACACAACTACAGCTCTGGACTGCAAAATAAAAAGAGTTGCTAAATGCCATTTCAAATGAGGTCTGCACTGTGCTATCTATAGCTATCAACCTGAAGCAGGTTGCAGGAGGAAGACATAAATGGCTACAACACGTATGTGAAAATTCAGGTCTTGTCCTTTAAATATGAGAAGATAATCCACCAATAAATATGGTGTGTTTTTGTGTTTAGTATGAAATAGTCTTTATGTTACCTGATTTAAATAGTGCTCATAGTTTGGGAGGAAATAAGTATTATTATATATTTTATATATGTGCATGATATTATATACTGTAATATATACATTATTTGCATGGATCAAATTATCATTTGCAAGGAATTGAGTGTAGATATTTGTAGAATGATGGTATTTACTCTAGTCAAGAATTATACAGCCAGTTACTATTTCTCTAATAGGATATACACATGTTACTCCTTCATAATGGCAAATGTTTTTCAAGAATATACAGTATTAGTTAATGCAAAACATGACACCATTTAAAATCTCCTTTCAATATTGTTTCTATTAAAATTTGATTGAAGTTGCTATGTTTTTCATTTCCATTTTTTTAATGTTAAACCAAGATAATTATATTTTTCCTTCATTTGATTAACAAGAACATAGGTTCAGCACAATGTCACTTGTCTTTGTATAATTATGTTGCTGCAACAAAAACTTGTGTGGTATCCACTATTCTTGCTAGTAGTTATATTCCCTGCATGGACACAGTAACTGTGACTTTATAAATATTATTTTACGCTGCATTCTTAAGATTTACTAAGTATACATAAATCTTCATTATAGTTTCCTTTTCTCTTCCCTCACTTTTATGTAGCTTGATGTCAGTTTTGCCTAGGCTCATTATTTATGTGAATAGATGTTTCTTTCATGGAACAAGATATGTCATTAAAAATTACTTACGGTTTTTCTCCCCTCTGAGGAGGTGCTAAAATCCAAAGTTGGTGCAGAAAGTAGATATACTTCATTTTCAACAGTCACATGATTGCCATGTTTATATAGAAATAATTTTATATTACATGAATTAAACATAGTATAACATACTTTAAAATGAATACTTAATCAAAATTAAAATTCATTGAGTAAAATTTAAGAGAGAATGAGTTGCATCTGCTTAACTCTATTTAAATATCTTTGTTCACAAAAAAAAGTATATGCATCACTGCTCTTTTTAAAGCAGACCTGAATTTTTATGTCATTCTATTAGTAAAAAAGTTTTTTGATGCACTTTTATTAAATCAATCCTAATTCCAAAAAAATTAGTTAATCTCACATGAAAATATAAAAAAAATTATGGAAATTATCTTGACTCAAAACTGAACCAGCTAAATTGAACCATATATTTTAGGTAAGCTTAAAGAATGTGTGTGTGTGTGTATGCATGTTTGTATTGTAAAAATCCACAATTCTAAAATGAACAACACAGTAACAAACTTTACAATTATAATGCACAGCAATCAAATACTAAAGGCCCTGTCACACTGCCCAACGGATGCAAAATGTTAGTAAAAAGGACACAACGGACGAGCAAAATGTTCTATCCATTGTTATCCGCTCTCAAAAGAGGCTAAAATTTGCATAACCAGAGCGGATAACACGGAAAGGAATGGATGCGGGGAGGACGCAGAGCGGATAGAAAGTGGATGTGGAACGGAAGCCCAGCAGATGGAAGCGGATGGGAGCGGATGGCACATCCGCTAGGCTTCCGGGGGGGCCTCAGCAAAGCGGACGCAGAACGGATACAGCGGATGCACAGCGGATGAAGGGGATGCAGAGCGGAAGCCTAGAGGATGCACAGCGGATGAAGCGGATGCACAGCAGAAGCCTAGCGGATGCACAGCGGAAGCTGAACGGATGCCGAGCGTTAATTGCGCATGCGGGGGAATGCATTGCGTAAGCCCCGCGGATATAAAGGGAAGCAGCTCCAAAGCAGGTCACCATTCGGAGGAAAGACCTGCTGCTGGATACATCGAGTCCTTACCTGCCCTGCCTGCATGCCTGCCTGCAAGCCTTACTGCCAGCCTTCCTGCCAGCCTGCCTCCAAGCCTGCCTCCCAGCCTCCTAGCCAGCCTCCCTGCCAGCCTTGTTCTCTGCCTGCCTGCCAGCCTTGCTGCCAGCCTGCCTTCCAGCCTCCCTGCCAGCCAGTCTGCCTGCCAGCCTTGGTGCCTGCCTGCCTCCCTGGCTTCCTGCCAGGCTTCCTGACAGGCTTTCTGCCAGCCTTGGTGCCAAGCTTCCTGCCAGTCTTGGTGCCTGCCAGCCTCCCTGCCAGCCTCCCTGCCAGCCAGCAACCCAACAACCATGGGGAAGAAGCGAAAGCCTCAGCAACCTGCTGCCATCCCTGGCAAGAGGGACAGGGCCACCCTCCCACCCCCTGTCCCTGAATCTGCTTCTGCTGGGGCTTCTGCTGCTCGGGCTCGCTCTTCTGGTGCTGGAGCTTCTGCTGGCGCTGCTCCTGGCGGTGGTGCTTCTGCTCGTGCTTACTCTGTTGAAGCTGCTCCTGGCGGTGGTGCTTTTGCTGATGCTTACTCTGCTGAAGCTGCTCCTGGCGGTGGTGCTTCTGCTGGTGCTTACTCTGCTGAAGATGCACCTCGTCCTGCTGGTCCTGCTTGTCCTGCTCGTGCTCCTGGACTTGCTCGTCCTGCTCATACTGCTTGTGCTCCTGGTCTTGCTCGTCCTGCTCGTCCTGCTGGACCTGCTCGTGCTCCTGGTCCTGCTCATGCTCCTGGTCTTGCTGGCACTGCTGGTGCTTACTCTGCTGCTGCTGCTCCTGGTCCTGCTGGTGCTGCTGGTGCTGCTGCTAGTGCTGCTGCTGCTGCTGCTGCTGCTGATCCTTCTGATGCTGCTGCTGCTGCTGCTGCTGCTGATGATGATAATGATTATGATCCTGCTGGTGATGATGATGATGATGATGATTCTGCTGGTGCTGCTGGTGGTGGTGGTGTGGAGGAGCAGCCCCTACTAACTGGGAGCCCCTCTGATGAGGGTCCATCTGGTCCTGCCAAAGGGAGGAAGAGGCATATGCGGGAATGGGATAGGAGGTAATACTCCATTGAGGAGGAACACGAGGATGAGGTGCTGGAGTGGCTGAGAGAGAATGACTATCTGTGGCAAAAGGGACAAGGGCTGTACAGGGACACCAAGCGGAAGCATGCTGCTTGGAGGGAGAAGGCGGAGAGTATGGGCTACACTTCGGAGGTGCTCCTCGGCTGGTGGAAGCACATGCACACCTGGTACGGGAAGCTGCACCTCAAGAAATCTGGCCAGGCCGCGGTCAAGCTGATGGACAGAGAGACCTACATCATGGCCAGGTGCAGCTTCCTGGAGGGTAAGATCCGCCACCGAGGAGCAGCCCCTCTGTCTACTCTCTCTCTCAGGCAGCCTGCTGAGAGCCAGTCCTCTTCCAGCCGAGAGTCAGTTCCTGTCTCCAGGCAGGTTTCTATGGAGCGTGCCATGGCAGAAAACCCGCGGACAGCTGTTGTAACCGTGGTGGAGTGCGTAGAGGACTCCCTGATGCGGTGGGAGAAAGGAGACGGCGTGTCCACCACAGCCGTACCCGCATCCACCCACAGCTCCACCTCCACAGAAAGGCAGCAGGAGGGGCAGAGCCACACTGTCCTGCTGGAGATCAGGGACACCATCTGCACCAGCATAGATCTCCTCTCTCAGCTGGTCCACACCGATTCCTCATCCTCCAACCGCAAGCCCTTCCTCACCTATGTCAACCAGACCCTCACGGACATGGCGGAACCCCAGTACCAGGTGGTGAAGGACCAGATCACCGAGCTGCTTCACAACTCTCCAGATCCAGAGGAACCTGCTCCCACCCAGTCCAGGTCTGCTCCTCCACCCCAGGTGATGTCCCTCCCATTCCAAGGCTTCCCACAGGCCCTCACCTACCAGGACTACGGCTACCAAGAGGTCCAGCAGCACAGGCAGCAGCCCTTCCCAGTCCAGGCACAGAGTCATCGGATGACACTGTTGCCACGGGTTCCACTGATGCCAACGATGCCACCCACGACACTGATGCCACCGATGCCACCCATGACACTGATGCCACCCATGCCACCGATGCCACCAATGCCAGTCCTCACCAAGCTGCAGACCAGACAGTCCCACTACACTGCTCCTTCCTCCACCCCACAGCCAAGCCCGGCCTCAGTACATCTGTCCTCGGTACTGGGGCTGACACCCCATGGCATGGAGGAAGGAGCTCTCAACATCACGGGGCTGAGCCAGCTGTCCGAGAACTTTCTCAACACACCGTCACCTGTTGTCCTCTCGGGACCAGGCACCCAAGTGGGGCTTCAGACCAGCACTCCAGCACCAGTGTCCTCCACAGCACCTGGACCCTTCATCCCTGAGACTGGGCACATATCCGAGTGACCAAGAGGAGTGCCAGAGACTGGCTGGCTGGCTACCTGTGGACTTTATTTAGACACTTGACTTGGGTCATTTTTCTTTTACAGCTTGTTGTTCAATAAAGTTTATCTTTGATTCACACACTTGCTTCATTTCTTTTTTTTAATAAAGTCTTGGTGGAAACTTTTAGAAATGGTTTAAGCCTTTGCATGCTTGTGGGATGGGTTAAGATAGCAGTGGGGTGGGCAGGGATACATTTGGGATGGGTAATAGCTGTGGGATAGATAAACCTCCAGTGCAAGCATAGTGGGACTGTATGGTCCACCCTACCAGGTGCCACACCTATGGCCCTTTATTATCAATAATAATATAATAATCATCCACACATGTCAACATAAACACAACTCTTCATTAAATGCCCTGATCATTGTTGGGCCATTCAACATACATGGCACAATCTCATCCGTGTGATGAGACAGGCTGAAGGAAGCATCCATTAATCATCTATCATCCTGTCTTGCCACTCCACCGCTCCAGCTGGGGAGTTGCACCAGTGTTTCAGGAGGTTGCGCTGCTTCTTCCCGCCACGTGAGGCTCTGTTGGGGCCTTGCACATCCTCAGTGTCGATCAGGTTTTGCCCTTGCCTGCATTCCCCAGGATCCATGTCCCCATTGCCTTGTTGGAGGTCCACAAGCCTTTTCTGCAACACTGGGTAACGGGTGCGCAGGTGATTGTGCAGAATGCAGCAAGCTTCCATGATCCTCCTCACGGTCTGTGGGTGATGCTGCATGGTGGTGAGAAGTACCTGGAACCTGTTGGCCAGGATGCCAAAGGCGTTCTCCACCACCTGCCTTGCCCTGGACAGCCTGTAGTTGAAGATCCTCTCTTCACGGGTGAGGAGTCTGGAGGTATAGGGCTTCATGAGGTAGGTTCTGAGGGAGAAGGCATCATCCCCCATGATGAAGTAGGGCACATCTTGCGTGTCGTTGGGCAGGGGTCTGGATCTGGGAAGCCCACGATGAGGTTGTGTTCCAGCTCCTCCTTGAAGTTACTGGCGTTGTATACCTGGGCATCTGAAGATGAACCGTTGCCTGAAGCATCGATGTACATGAACTTGTAGTCAGCATCGACCATGGCGAAGAGGATGATGCTGAAGAAGCCCTTGTAGTTGAAATAAGTGGACCCCGACTTGGCTGGTGCTTTGCAGGCCACGTGCTTGCCATCTATGGCTCCAATGGTGTGGGGGAAGTTCCACCTCTGATACCACTGCTCTGCAACTTTCTTCCATCCTTCTTCAGTGGATGGGCACTGGAGGAGCTCCTCCAGGTATTCTTCAATGATGGCCTGCACCACTTCTCTGACCACAATGCTGATAGTGTTGTGTGGCACCCTCCAGCCATACTGCATGCTTTTGTAGGTGGTCCCTGAGGCCAGGTGGCGCAGAGTGAGTGCCATCTTGAGCCCAGGTTCCAGGCTAGGCCAGAAGTTGGTTTTTGCCTTGTTCAACCTGGGTGTCAGCCGCTGCACAACTTCATCAAACATGGCTGGAGGCATCCTCATGAAGTTCTGGAATGCACGAGTGTCTTCTTTCCTGAGCTCCACCATCAGCTTGTTGTACACTCCGTACTCTGCTCTTCTCCCGATCCATCTTCGGACCCAGACGCTTCTTGGCCGCCTCTTTTTCTTCCCGTAGTAGAGTTCACAGAGCCTTTAGATGGCTTTGCACTGTTGCAGAACGATGGTGGCTGCCAAAAGGACTTTGTTACGATCCACGGTGGACATGACTGGATGCTGTGGAAAAGCAAGAGTCAGATGAAGGCTGCAGAGATCTGCACAGCTGGGCTGCTGGTCTGAAAGTGAGATCCAGATGAGTTGCTCCCCCTTTTTATAGGCAGTATAGGTTTTCCCCTAGGTGTCCCTTTGCATCCTCTAGGCATCCTATAGACATCCTTAATATCCGAGATAGGTCCCCTCTGCGAACGTTTTTTCCATTTTAAATGCTTTGTTTCCATGCTGCATCCACTAGGCATCCGTTCTGCATCCGTTCTGCATCCGTTGAGCTTCCTCCCTGCGTCCGAGCGGATGTGAGTTGCGCGGATGTGGGACGGATGCCTAGCGGATATAGCGGATGCGTAACAGATGCAGAATGGATGCCTAGCGGATGCCTAGTGGATGCAGAACGGACGCATTGGATACATTTTCCGCTCAAAAGTTTTGAGCAGTTCAAAACTTTCTGAGCGGATGAAACGTCAATAAACGGATGCTGGACGGATAGAGAGGAAGCAAAACGGATGCAGTGAGTACAGAACGGATACATCGCGTTAACCAACGGATGGCAAGCTTTTTTGTCCGTTTTACATCCTCTTTCCATCTGTTGGTGCAGTGTGACAGGGGGGCTTAAACAAACATCTGTTTTTTATTCTTGTTTTTTTTTACTTCTGCTCAAGTGTTATCATTTCTGTTGAGAAAAATATAATTTAAAACATCACTGAATAATCCAGTCTTTAAAGAGTCATTTTCTTGTTATTTAATTAATAGAAAAAATTAACAAAGAAAAAGAAATTTGAAGAAAATTTTAAAAATCAAAACAGTATTTTAAAAAATGTTATATATTTATCAAATAACTTCCAAAATAGAAAAAATATTTTATTTTACAAAAGTATAACAAAATGCAGATATCATTGCATAAGACATACAAACATTATCAATTATTACGTCTTAATCCACATGTAAACCAAATGAAAACAATAAATTGCACTTTTTATCCTTTCTTTTAAATCAATTCTTGCCTTTTTTGTTAGTGTCTTCTTTTTGTACAGATAAGTGCTTGAATTATTAAAAAGTAAAAGCTTGTTTAATATGATAAATTTATTAATCCTCTTGAATGCAATAAGATAAAATGTAAAAGATACATTTGTGTAGGATAAAATTTTAAGTCATTAATTACTTAAGATTTCAGACAATGTGATCTGAGAAATCCAGGCCTGGTTCAGAGATAGGACAAAATTGAAAGTAAAAATGTGTTTGTTGCTCTCTCTATTTCAGTGGAAGTTAAGGCTTTTATCATCTCATTTAATGTGAATGGAAAATATTTAATGCTGAAAACAGAAGAATATGGAAACATATGAAAATGAACTTCAAATATCTATGAAAGGATGTCAGAAGAAGATCAAACCTCTTCCGTGTCATGTGTAGGACATGAATCAATATATTTCAGTTACAGGAAAATAAACTCAAATAGAATATGAGGGGAAAAATTTGCTACCAGTAAGACTAATTCAGCAGTAGAACCTTCCTGTGATTGCAAGGAACTCAGCTACTGTGCCAATTAAAAACTGCAACATACCTGGAGCAAGCCAGTGAAGAAAAGCTGAATTAGACAAATTACTTATTGTAGTTAAAAGCTTAGTTTTGAAATGTGGATATTCTTCTTTGACTTTTACTTCACCAATTTAATAAACACTAAGATAGAATATTTTATTTTGTTATATTATCTACTCAAACAACAATTGTACACAATTGTCACCAGCAATTCAATATATAAATAGTGGCAACTTTATTATAATGGTTAAGGCATCAGCCTAGAAATTGGGAAAATGTATTAGTTCTACCGTAGACACAAAGTCAACTGAGTAACCCTCGACCAATCACTTTTTGTCAGACCTACAAAGAAGGCATTTACAAAAATCTCTTTGTTCCTATTTTTTTTCCAAAACAACCCTGTGAGGTGGTTTGGGCTGAGAGAGAGTGATTGGCCAAGGTCCTCCAACCGGCTTTCTTGCCTAAGGCTGGACTAGAACTCACAATCTAGTTTCTTGGCAACCATCTCAATCGCTACATCAAACTGGAACTTTAACTGGATCTTTTTGTATAAACATTAGAAATAAGCAAAGTAGCAGATTCACCTTACAAATTAATAAGAAGCTTGTGAATATACAGCAGATTCTATATCTATATTACATATTTTATTTGTAAAATCTATACATATTATATATTACTTCCTAAAAAAAATCATTTTTTAAGGTCATGTTTCCTAAATCTTGGAAAATATCAGAAGAAATCACCAGACCATGGGAGCATCTACCCAAGGGTTAATAAAGGGCTGAAAGCTGAAATTTTGAATCTTCTAGCTGTAATATGCAACCTGGCTCTAAACTCAGCATCTGCAGTTGAGGACTGGAAGATGGTCAGTGTAACTCCATTTTTAAGAAAGGCTTGTTAAAGGCTTGTCAGCTTAACATCTGTTGTGGGAAGATAGTGGAAACTGCTATTAAATATAAAAGTATCAAACATTTGGAGACATAGACATATTCAAGATGGCTTCACTAAGGGAAAGTACTCTATAATCTACTTTTTTGAAGTTGTTAATGGATATGTGGATAAGGACAAGCCAGTAGATATCAGCTACTTTCACAATACCTTTGATAAAGTCTCCCATCAAAGAATATCAGTAAGTTTAACAACTATGGAATAATGATACAAGTCCTCTTATGGATAAACATCTGGCTAAAATGTAGAAAACAAAGATAGGCATAAAGTGACATTTCTTAGAATGGAAGTATATAACTAAGTGGATGTCCCAAAATTTTCTCCAAGGGATGGTGTTTTTTTAACATTTTTATAAATGGTATAGAATTGGGTATAATTAATTGAAAGGCCATGTTTACTATTGACACAAAATTATTCAAAATGATAAATATAATAAGCAATTGTGAATAACTCCAAATTTATTTATTTACATAAGGGAAGTAAACTTCAGAACAGCAGAGTTCACTTAGCAGGAGCTAGTGATTTATATATTTTTAGATTATCTATCTGCCCGGCCATTGTCACATTCCTTCAAACTTGCTTCCAGCTGTCATAGAAATGGAAGGAGGGAGCAATGGCCATTTGGGAGGGAAAGTGTGCAGGTGGTGTGGAATTGCTGAGAAGCGATGAAGAGGCTTGGACTCAAAGAGGTCAGCTTGGGTTCTTTAACATCTTCAAGGCCAATCATCCTGGGGATGACATGCATAAAGGCAGCACAGAGCACCTGGCCAGATATGTTCCCAAAACATCTTCCTGGCCAATGATTAGATTCTAATTGCCTGACTGCTGGGGGATGGGTTCTGAGATTATTTTCATTTTGTCTTTTTGCAGATCTTGCCTGACCTTTGCAGCATTCAGTTCTTTCCTAGTAAAAGTACCTTTTCTCTGAATCTATGGAGTCAAGGGTTTTCTTTCCTAAGGATTGATTGGAGGCAACCCTGAAGTTATCTTTATTCTACCATTATTATTTTTATTAATAACTCAAGGTGACAAACATACTTCTTTCTTCACCTAACCTCAACCTTAACTTCAGACTGTCTACTATTGACCCCAACATCAACACTGTGAGGTGAGTTGGCCTGGGAGAGAATGACTGAACCAAAGTCACTGAATCAGGTTTCATGCCTAAGCAATCGTTCATAAGGAAAAAAAACCTTGGATTAATGGTAAAAATTCAATACAGATGTTGACACAATGTAGGTGTTGGCACACTGTGTATCCATTGTAAAAAAGACCAACAGTGTGTTAGAGACAATAATAAAATGGTGTTGAAAATAGAGATGTCAATATCATAGTACATTTATCTTACATGGTACAACCATAGTAGGAATATCATCACAACTAAAAAAAAATATTGCTGAGCCAGAGAAGGTTTAGAGGATGGCAACTTAGATGATCAAGGAACTATGAAGAAAGGTGTAGCATTTAGGGCTTTTTAATTACTGAGGTGTACAAAACTATGGTACAGATAAAGTGGACAAGTGAATAAGAAAAAAGGTCACCGAATGAAATGGAATTCTCAAAGAATACATATAAACCACATTTGCACAATGTATAATTAACCTATGAGATTTGTTATGGGATATTGTATTTGATTCCTGCTGGGCTGGCTTCAAAAAGGATTGGGCCAATTTATGGAAATCATAGGGATCAATGGCTATTATTTTTAATGGCAAAGTGTCTGAGAGAAACCTTAACCTCAGACTGTCTACTATTGACCTCACCCCTTTCCTAAGAGGTCTGTAGGGGGCGTGCATAAGTGCACCAAGATGCCTACCATCCCTGTCCTATTGTTTCTTTTATTTTTCTTATATGTACCAGTTTCATGTATTCATAAATATGTATATACTTATACCTATTATCTTGTAAGAGATTGACAAATCAAAATAATAAATAAATAAATAAATAGAAATCAGTGAACTTCCTTGTATTTTATTTTATTTTATTTTTTGATTTGATCTGTTTTTATATTTTATTGTTTTATTTTTTGATTTGTTTGTTTATTTATTCATTCATTCACTTTATAGGCCACCTGTCACCTATTTTTAAATTCTTAAATAACATAACAATCATGTAGCTACAATCATATAGCAACATTTAGTTGCTTTGAATAGAAATATAGAAAAACAATAGAAAAAATAACATAACAACATCATGCAGCAGAGATCCATATTTTGGCAATTCATATATTGTAAGCCATTAAACAAAAACAAAAACAAAAAAATCCAGAAAGTCCAAACTCAACAATGACTATAAAGAAAAAGAGTGGAAAGAAAACAAGCAATGAAAGCAATTAATATGTGAGAAAGGGCTAGAAAAGAAACAAATGGTGCTTGTTAAAATAATAAATAAATAACTTAATTCATTAAAACAAATTTTCAGACATGATAATTCAGTATGTGCAGATGTCCAAAAAGGTCATTCCATCTTTTTATCAGTAATAAACAAAAACTATAAATAAAGCCTAAAACATAATAGCCTAGTCAAACAATCAGATCTTCACAACCTTATGGCAGGGCAACAGCATCAGAAATACTCATATTTCCAGGTAGATGCTGTTCCATAGGGTCGGTGCCACAATATTGATGGGATGAATTTTGGACCATAGAGGAGGGCATTACTTAACGGAAGAAATCAAAGCATATTTACTCTGTCAATTCTGATGAACAGAAACAATTGCAGCCAGATGGTTTTTCAAATAATCTGGCCTATGATATATAGGTGAGATCCAACATCTTGAATTATATCCACATGCCAATGCATCTCTTGGAACAATAGTGTTATATGATTAACTGTATTGTGGAACATCCAAAACTGCCTGCACTGTCACACAATGGATCAGTAGAGTTTCCAAATGTTCTTCAAGGAGCTTTTCTCATCATACTATAAAAACATATATTGTATTATTACACTTTAATGCTGGCACATCTCAGCCTATATAGGCCTTCATTACACTTTACCAAGAGAAAGGAGAAAAAATAAATCATTTCAAATGGGAAAAAAATCAAAGAATATTTGCAGTATCCAAAGAAAAATATATGCAGATATGTTTTACCTACAGGCTTATTATAAAATCCTGACTATGCAATTAAGATGCAGCTGCTTGCAATTCATCACCTAACTTCCCAGAATTCCTATTGGTGGATTATTTTAGTGCTTAGAATTATACTAGCAGATGCAAACTATGCTTATGTGCCAGGGTTATACTAATTGACAGCTGAAACCATGCAGTTTCATTTTCTTATTTTCTTGCCTCTATTTTCTTTTATCTTTTAAACTATAACACAAGAACAGTTCTTTTTTTCCCAACTGTAATATTGCTGATGGAAAATGCTGATGGAAATATGTCTTTGCTCAAAAGGATGCCCACAAATAGCAAAACTTTGGGATGAACTGACATAGTATGAATAAAAATGTTTAAATTGGAAAAGGTAGTGATGACAGACAATCATATCTGTAAGTTTGCAAGTTTAGACCTTGCAGAGCAAAAACTAATCAGTAGCTGGTTTTTCTCTCTCAAGACAGATGTGAGTCAGGAAATCATTACTCATTATATTTGTTCACTTTTCTTCCAGTCTGATCCATACAAATCTCATACTAATCTTTTGTGTTCCAATGAACAAATCTCCCCTTCTTATTTTGCAAAAAATGAAACAGCTAGTTTTGTTTCTGTTAGGGATAACATTGTTCACCCTAACTGTTTTAGGTGAAATACTA
>BLBF01000006.1:52918076-52929808 GCA_015471245.1 Laticauda colubrina | reverse complement strand
AAGAAAGAAAGAAAGAAAGAAAGAAAGAAAGAAAGAAAGAAAGAAAGAAAGAAAGAAAGAAAGTTCTTTCAGACCTATTGTCATGCCCCTGTTGGGATCTGATTCTGAGGGGGAGGCTGAGCAGCTGACAGGGACTGGGAGTGTGGCTCCATTGGCTGTGGAAGACACTGGGGAAGACAAAGTCAGGCTGGGCAGAACAGAGAAGAGGTAGAGCAAGGCGAAGGGAATTCAGAGGAAGACTCAAGGCCACCCTCTCTTTAGGCAGGGAGGAATGGAGAAGGGAGCAATGTGAGTTGTATGGCTTACAGGGGAGGAAAGGGCCCTGATTCCCTTCATTAGCTGCAGCTGGGAACACAGTGTTTTAAAAAGGTAAGCTACACACAGCAAAGTTGTTGGAAGCAAATTGTGAGTTATCTGTTATTGTTGAGGTTTATTTGGGTTCCTGGCATCTTTCCAACTGTGTGTGTTTTGTTGGCCTTTCATGTCTGCAATTTCTTATCCTGCCCTGTTAAGTTGATTGCTGCAGCGTTGTTTTTTTGTGGATTTTTATTTACAGTTTGTATGTACTTCGTTTTTTGGTTGAATTTCCTCCACTTAAAGATTGTTCTTGGAAGAGTTTTTTCTCCAGCCAAAGGTAACCTGGACATTGGGGACAAAGTTGGAGGTATTAAAGGGGTTCTTCTTGCTTATTTGACTGTATTGCCTTTGTGCCATGCCCTGGGTCATCACACCTATGATGAAAGAAAAAGCAAACTAAATCTCTTGCCAAGAAAACTGCAGTTTCCCAGAAGTCACAAATTGGAAGCACGTCTGATTTTTTTTTTAAAGAAAATAACAGAGGTGGCAAAAAATGCATCTGAAAAAAAGATTATTTATTATTTTGGATAATGTATTATATTGTCAAACTCAAAATAAATCAAAATATATATGCCATTGCTGTTAGTACAATCTTGCTAGCTTTTATCAACTTAGAGCTCACTATGAAAAGATTACAGAAAAGCAATTTCCCACAATTAATAACTTTATTTTAGATTTGCTATCATATTCAATGAGAAAGAAGAAAAAGAAAGAGGGAAAGGGAAGGGAAGGAAGGAAAGAAAGGAAGAAAAGAGAGAGGGACGAAAAAGAGGAAAAACAGAAATGGAGGAGGGAGGGAGGGAGGGACAGAGAGAGAGAGAGACCCATTTCCACAGAATATACCTAGAGCCATGAAACCTAGGTAAGTGTGGCTGGAGGGGTCATGTGACTGAGTGGGAGTGATGGTGAGTTGGCCACACCCACCCAGTCACATAACCATCTTGCCACATCCACCCAACCCAGAGGTGGTATTCAGCAGGTTCTGAACAGTTCTGGAGAACTGTTAGAGGAAATTTTGAGTAGCTCAGAGAATCGGCAAATATCACCTCTGACAGGAGATTTTATAGTATGCATCTCTTGCCACGCCCACCAAGCCACACCCACGGAACAAATTTTTTGAATACCACCACTGACCCAATCACAGGACCATCCAATCACAGGACCACCTAGCCACACCCACCCAGCCACATGACCACACAGCCACACCCATCCAGCCATGCCCACCCAGCCAGTCATCTAGCAGAGAGCCGCTTGCTAAAAATTTGAAACCCATCCTTGCTTCCAGATGTTCTAATTCTTTTAAATAAAAACTCTTAACATTAAAAACCTCTATCAGCATAATCCTAGACAGTAAATTTTACTGTGTTCAGTGATACTTTTTTACAAATATAAACAAAATCCAACATATGAAAAATGTTGTTTATTGTAATCATCATTATCACCAGTTTTATTTGTTGTACATGTTACAAAAATAAAAGTAATAAAGATATTGAGTCCAATAGATGGTTTGTTGATGTTCATATTGTTGCTAACTATTCATAGCAAGAGTCTTGAGAGCATAAAGAAGCTTCATATATTGTTCATATAGTATTTTCATATATTTATATAGTTTTCTCTTTTTGTATACTTAAAAGCAGTACATTTCTGAAGAAAAGATTATGGTATTAACAAGCTAATATATAGGTCTGCTTGCAGAACATGTAACATTTATCACAATTGTAATCTTGTAACATAGATATTAAATTTAAGTCCATAGTTCAGGCAATTATGCATTCCTTCACCTTACTGTAACACATTTCATACTTTTCAGATAGCCTTTTGATTCCTTTCTCACCTTTTCACAATGTAAATACCTCATTTTACTATAGCTGGAAATATCCCATATTGGATTTTAAGTTGTCAGGTTTATATCTTACAGTAAACTGACTGGGTTTCAGAGGTTATTTCACAGCCTTCAGTATGTCTCAGAGACTTTGGGATATCAGGTTAAAAAAACTTTAAAAGTTTTTTTTTCTTTTTCTTTCCACACTGTAAAATTGAGAATATGTGCATCATTCTATTTTTTAATTCTAAAAAAAATCTGCTTTTTAAATAGATACATTGCACTGTCTTTTGTTTTGTTTCATTTTTTGTTTGATTTTTATGTTCTAGTAACTTTTTTTCTCATTTGCAAAATATTAACCATATAATTATAATGTTGTTGATATGATGGTTCTACTATGATAGATCAGAGGGGAGTCTGTTCAGTGTCCTACAGGGAAAATTGAGACATCTGTGTGTAGCTCTATGGTTGGATGAATTCCACCTAATCCTTAATAGTTGTTTGTTTGTTGCCTACTAAATACAATTTTGTGTTTACCATGGTATTTTCATTAGAGACTCTGACAACATTTGGCACATTCCTTTAGGTCAGTTTAGCCGGCATAATTTACAGCTTCTTCTTCACATCTAGATTTCACTAGTTATAAATACTAGTTCTGCTCAGACGTTCATGAAAAATCACTGGGGTTGATTTAGGATTTGTGTACACTATAGCTCTAATTGTACAGGGGACAATTGTCTCCTATCCTACAAATAACATATTAGAAAGTAGATATTATATTCCTCTTTTCACAGTCAATCTGTTTAGCTGAATGTTCAAAGATGGTTTGAAAGAATAGTCAACAGCAAAAAATTACAGTGGAATATAAACTGCATTTCAAATTCTTCCCCCAAATAGACTAATTACTTTTTAAATTTCTTTTAAAAGAGAGCTAAAAAAAAAATATTTGTATTGGGATTCTATCTTTAAAGAACAGTAAAAGAATGTGAATGTTCACAAGTTTCCTTGAAGTATAGATCAGCATAGATCACCATTTTAACATATTCAGACTTGAATTGCCAGTGCGATAGTTTTTAGATTGCTGGACTAGGTGGGAGACAAATGGTTGAAGTTACCATTTGATCATATTCTATGTCTCTGAGTGAATATTTTGTTAGAGGAGACAGAGGAAGTAAAATTAGTTAGACCTCTACATATGGACAGTCATCTACTAGCCATTTTGGAGACAGAAAGTTCTGCTCTAGATTTGTAAAACAACAACTTTCACATGATTATGAATATTGGTTAGATTTTTAAAAATCATATTGTATTATATATTTATCTTTAAAGATGGCCCCAGAATGAAAACAGAGATCTTTACTATTTATATGCTTATTTCACCCAGTCTATGCATTACATTCAATTTGCTTTTTTTTCAGAAAAGGTAAAAGACTTTCCAAATTACTAAACACGTTAAGGCCATGTCACACTGCCCAATGGTGCAAAAAGGACACAACGGATGAGCAAAATGTTCCATCTGTTGTTATCCGCTCTCAAAAGGGGCAAAAATTTGCATAAGCAGAGCGGATAACACGGAAAGGAATGGACGTGGGGAGGATGCAGAGCGGATGTATAGAGGATGCAGAGCGGATGTATAGAGGATGCATAGAGGATGCGTAGAGGATGCAGAGCGGATGCGTAGAGGATGCAGAGTGGATGCAGAGCAGATGCGTAGAGGATGCAGAGCAGATGCAGAGCGGATGCAGAGCGGATGCAGAGCATCCACTAGGCATCCGTTCTGCATCCATTCTGCATCTGTTCCGCTTCCTCCCTGCGTCCGAGCGGATGCGAGTTGCGCGGATGCGGAATGGATGCCTAGCGGATATAGCAGATGCGTAACAGATGCAGAACGGATGCATAGCGGATGCCTAGCGGATGCAGAATGGACGAATTGGATACATTTTCCGTGCAAAAGTTTTGAGCAACTCAAAACTTTCTGAGCGGATGAAACATCAATAAACGGATGCTGGACGGATAGAGAGGAAGCAAAACGGAGGCAGTGAGTACATCGCGTTAACCAACGGATGGCAAGCTTTTTTGTCCGTTTTACATACTCTTTGCATCCTTTGGTGCAGTGTGACAGGGGCTTAAAGAATCTGCACATGTACTGTACCTTCACTTCCAGAAGAAGTTATGGATGATACTCAGTGAACTCTCAAAATGTTACAGTGCAACCTTGTCCAACAACTTAGTGTTACAGGATGAAAAAAATGACCTTGCAGAGTTTAAATGGATGAATAATGTGTGTTTCCATAGAACCTGTTGCTGTGATTTGTAATTAGTAGAAAACCTTGAGGACAGTGTTTGATTTACTGAGCTGAAATGCTTTGTAGCTCATGACTGTTTATGACAGAGTCCAGCACAAGAAGTTTTGGTGCTAAATCTAATTTTTGTCAATGAAATCCCTTTAGTAAAAGAGATTTATGTTAAGCTGCTTTCAGCTTCATTCCCACAGGAAACCATAACCAGATTTCTTTCTTCACCTACTTCACACACTGAGTACTGTTGATATCCTCAGTCCCCCACCTTTTCCCTTTTGCTTGTCTTTTGTCTGTTTCCACAGTCCTTTTGCTTTATAATCACTTACACTTATTTATCATTGGCTTGCTGGCTCTTCGTGCATTATCTTCAATTTTTGTCATGGTGCAATGGTACATTACAAATACAATTAAACCTTTTATGATACTGCAGCTTTTGACTATTGCAGCCCAGCTTCAAGGTTGAAAGATTTCTGATATTACCGCTGATACCAGTTCTTTCCCATTTATCCGCAGTGTCCGGACTAATGCAGAAATGTTGCATTAATTAAAGGAAGCATCAAGTAATATTGCTATTTTTGCCAGTCTGACACTGAATTGAAGCCTGATGCCTGCTCATGTTTTAAGAGCCATTCATCACACATGTCATCCCAAAGCAGCCAGCTGTCTGAGAAAAGCCTCATTTACATTTCATCAGCCACAGTCTCCTTCTTCTTTCTCAGCTATCCTTTGTATAGAGAGCTTTGGTTTTTTTTTAAAAGGAGGCCAGTCTTCAAAAAACAGCTTAGCAAAAATTAGTATTCCATTTAGAAAGATGATTTTACTTTAGTTCAAAGGTCTCTGTATTGAACAAGGGAATATGTGTTGCAAAAATCTATCTGGACACAATCTGTCTGTGTCGAAAATAAACACTGTTTTGTGGAATGAGGCACCAGTTTGCCTAATACTGAATATCTGAAACAGTGAAATTGTTTGTTTTTGAATAGATTTGCAATTCTAAAAATAATTTATAAGAAACTTTGTATTAAAACTTGGATTTACTCTATTCCTGATCCAAACTGTTAAACTTTATAATTCATGTTTCAGTAATTAAAACTTTTAAGTACTCTTTGACTCATTTTTAAGGACTACACCCTGACATACTCTCTTGGATTGAATACCTCTATGTTGTTCCTCTATTTTAGAAGGAGGCAGAACTGATCATCACCCAATAAGTTTGTTGACTGTTACTGGTAACTTGTAATATTTGTAAAAACTTGCTAAATATTTATTTTGGAAATTAGTGATACGGAAAAAAAAACCAGGAAAATATATGACCTTGCTGAAGGTCAAACTTGTTCAATATAAAGAAACAACCATGGATCAATGCTTGGTTTTAGAATACATTACTTCTCTAACATCTAATTTCTAATATCAGAAAGCCAGTTTGGTCAACAGAACTAGTTTGAGCTAGTGGTTAAGGCACCGGGCTAGAAACTGGTAGTTCTAGTCCCGTTTTCCATATGAAAGTTGACTGGAGGATTTAGACCAGTCATTCTCTCACAGCCCATCTGTCCTCACAAGGCTATTGTTGTGAGCAAAATAAGAGGAAAGAATATTATATATGTACCTACTTTGAATTAAAGACAATTTTTAAAAAAATCTGAATTAATAAATGAATATTTATACAAATACTAGTCAGTCCATAGAATAACTCTTAGGGCATTCAAAACAACTTTTGACCCTGTTTCTAGAAAATTATCGTGTAACAAATTGGTGCCTTCATTCACTGGCAAAACTTTCTGGCATTATTAAAAAGTTGCCCAATATTATCCATATCCAGATAAGGCTCATGACTAAGGTCAACTTTCTACTAAGGTTTCTATTTTCAAGGGTATTAAACCAGGTACATTTTAGCACTTTGCAATGTGATTTTTATATCAATGATATTGTGAGGGGAAAAAACCTCACAAAACCAGAATCTCACCTGCCAAGTCTTCTAGGAGATATATTGCTTTATTTCTATAGCAAATGATGTGTAGTCCAGGTGTCACCAGCCTTTTGGACCTCAGGAACCACCAAACCCATAATTTTAAATCCCAAGGACCACTGATATGATTTTTTTAAAAAGGACAATATATTTAATATAAAAATTTTAATTTTTATATTAAATATAAATTTAATATTAAATTGTGTGTGTGTGTGTGTGTGTATACACCCCCTCCAGGGGCTTCTCAGCAGGCAGCTGCCTGCAGAAGAACTGCTGCCCTCAGTGATTAATTGGATGGAGAGGAGGGGGAGAAAGTAGGGGCTCTAGGACAGGGATGCCAGGGCTCTTCCAGCCTCACCTGGAAGCAGGCAAAGAAAAGGGGGGAGGTTGACACTTTCACCCCCCAAGAGGAGAGTTGATTTCTTTCGCCAGCCCTCCAACTGCAGCTTTTATTGGAGGGGAGCCGGGTGCTGTTTCCTTCCCACTGATGGCTGCACCCTCAGTGGGAGAGAAACCCACCCCAGAGCCTGGCAGTGGCTGATCTGTTCCTCTCAAGTGCCGCTTCCCTACCATCTGTCTCACAGAGCCTGTGGAGGGATGAGAGAGGTTCCCCCTCCAGCCAAGCTATTGGGTGCTCCTTGAGGGAGATGAGAGAAGCAGCCGGAGTCACTCTTGCTGACAGCTTGGTCAAAGTTTCCCATGCCACTTCAGCTACAGAGACAACAGTTTGCAGGGGGCCGATTTGGCAGATGCAGAGCTAGGGTTGACTCTGGCTGCTTCTCTCTGCTGCACTACAGATGGGCATGATATAACAAGGGCTTGAATGAATTAGTGCATGGAAACCTGATCAAGGAAAGTCCACAACTGGTGTATCAGCTGAAGTTAGGGTTAGGGTAAGGCTCTCCTAGCTGCAACTGTCACCTGCTCTTTGAGAAGGAATTGTGAGTCTAGAAGAATCCCCAAGTTGCACACTGGATTTATCTAAGGTAGTGCAACCTCATCCAAAACTAAGTTGGTTAAAGTCCCAGATCTTGAAACTTCATGCACCTAAGCCATTAGGTCTTGCTGAGGTTCAGCCAAAGCTTGTTGTCCTTCTTCCAGGCTCTCACAGCCTTCAGGCACCATGAGAGGTTAGCAACAGCATAATTTAGATCAGCAGGGATGGAGATACATATCAAGTTATCATCAGCATACTGATGATACCTTAACCCCTAGTGGTGAATGATCTCACCCAGCAGCTTCATGTCGATATTAAAAAGGAATGGAGAGTACCGAATCCTGTAACCTGCCACAAAGGAGTAGCCCTCACTCTCACTCCCTATCAATGCCAATTGAGACAGGCCTTGGAGAAAGGAGCCATACCCAATGCACAAGTGAGCTTCACAAATCCTGCAGCTGATCCCAAATGATACCATGATCAATGGTATCAAAAGCTGCTGAGAGCAAGGACGATTGCAATTTCTAATTCCACTTTCACCAGGGACCATCAACAAGTTCAGCCAGTGTAGTTTCCATTCCATAACTGGACCTGAAATGTGACTGATAAAATAATCCATTTTATCTAGGACCGACTGAAGCTACTAAGCAACATCTTTTCTATCACCTCCCCTAAAAAGGGAAGGTGGGTAACTGGCCAAATGTTTTCCAAGCAGGTGGAATGAAGTGATGTTTTTTAAGGAGGGATGAACCAGGGCATGATCTGACCATAACAGGATGGGGGGATAATATTACATCTCCTGCCAGATCACATTGCCATTGTTCCAACAAGAAAATCATACCTGCTATGTGACTACTATCCCAAGTTGGATGTGATATGATCTGGGATAGGCCACTATTGTGCCCATGAACTTCTGACAAACCCCTGAAGCCACATGGAGGGATGACAGGCTGAAATCCTTCAAAATCATAAGTCTGGGGAACTCTGCCAGTCCTGAGATGGCTCAGGTAAAAAGGTTGCTACACAGCAGAGAGGCTGGTACAGTAGCAACATTCCCAACTGATCCTGTTCCGTCCGGAAAAACGTGAGGTAGACCGGGTTCCAACAACAAAGTCTTTATTTCAGAACAGTTGCAAAAATGGAACATTGGCTCAAGCCGCGACAGCCCTTTTATACTTTTCTGTCTGCCGGCTTGTAGCCAATGACAATTATTTGATTTTGCCGCCCTTGTGCGGCTTCGGGGATTGGTTCCTTTTGAACCTATCCCCATCAGTTTTTTTGTAACCAATCAGAATGGGTTATTTGGATTCTACTATTTTTTATACAGAACACCCCTCCCCTCTTAGTTCAGTCCTATGTGGTGACGTAGTCGCGCAGGTAGGTGGGGCTTCTCTTGACTCGACTGGACTTGCGTGGTTCATTATTGTTGGAGACTTCGACCAGTTCAGATGGAGTTGCTGTGTCTTCCGTCCTTCTCCATGGAACCGTCTGGAAGGGTGAGTCAGCCATTTTACTGCCGCCTGAGTTTCTTAGGCCGGTGGTTTTGCCGCTCCTTCCCATTTCCTCCGGGCAGGTCGAGCTGGCCTGGCTGGCCTCTTCAGATGGACTCTTCTCACAACTTTCTTCAAACAGTGAGTCTTTTATTTGCTCTTTTTTATTGTTATTGTTTCCGGAGTTTAATTTAAATGGTTCGTTATTGATTTCTCGCATTCCCCCCCCCCCTCTTTGGTTTGAATTTCATCGTGTTTTTCTATGTTTGGTTGTGTGTTTGCATTTTGTTCTATGTTGCGGGAGCGAAGCTGGTCTATGTGCCGCTTCCATTCCCTGCCGTCATCTACCGTTAGTCGGTAGGATTTGGGGCCTGTAATTTGTGTGATTTGTCTGGGTAGCCATAATAGTTCACCGGTAAAATTTTTTGCAGAAACTAAGTTGCCTATTGCAAAGGTCCTGAATGGAGTGGAGGAGTCGGGGGGGTTTTCTGGTGTGAAATTTGGGTGCAATCTGTCTAGATGCGACCTTAGTTTCCTTCCCATCAGTAATTCTGCTGGGGTTTTGTTGGTTGTAGTACTGGATGTGATATGTTGGAGGGTGAGTAATCGATTTATTTTATTTTGGACATCCCCAGTGTCCATTTTTTCTAAACCCTCCTTGGTAAACCTGACCATTCTCTCTGCCCTACCGTTTGCAGCCGGGTGAGCCGGCGCGGTTAGGGCATGTCTTATACCTAGGGAGGCTAGGTATTGCTTGAATTGGAGATTGGTTAATTGTGGCCTGTTGTCGGACACTAGGACGTCCGGTAGGCCATGGGTTGCAAAGAGTTTGTCAAGTTGTTTTATGACGGTTTCTGTTGTCGTAGATGGCATAATTTTTACCTCTAGCCAATTAGAGTATGCATCCACGACAATCAGAAATGTATGCCCCTTGGTAGGACCCACAAAATCGATGTGGATTCGTGACCAGGGGCCTCTTGGGGTTTCCCAGTCTCTTATGGGTGCTTTTGGTGGGGACGGCCTGATTTTTTGGCATTTATTACACGAGTTTACCCAGTATTCGATGTCCCTATCTATACCCGGCCACCAGACATAACTTCTAGCAAGGCTTTTCATTTTGACTATTCCCGAGTGGCCTTCGTGAAGCATACCCAGTACCCTGGTTTGTAATTTGTTAGGAATAATTACCCGATCACCCCACAATAAACAACCTTTTTGGATTGAGAGTTCAGTTTGTGTGCTCCAGAAAGGTTTAAAGTTCTCAGTTTTTTGGTTTTCCGGCCAGCCTTTACTTACCCAGTTAAGTATGCGGGCAGTCAATGGGTCTTTTGCGGTGGCTCTGGCGACATCATTCGCAGATATGGGTAGATCGGAGCAAGTCTCTATCTGCAGTGCTGTCATCATCGGTGCCGGGTCTTCCTCTGTTGATGGCAATGGTACTCTGCTCAAAGCGTCTGCATGGGAAATTTGTTTCCCTGGGCGATGTGTCGGAGTATAGGAATAGGCTGCTAGGAACTCTGACCATCTAGTCATTCGTGGGGACAGAATATTCGGTGTGGGCTTGTTTCCCGCCAAAATTCCTAGTAGCGGTTTGTGGTCTGTTACGATTTGAAAAGTTCTTCCATATAGGTACTCGTGGAAGCGTTTCACTCCAGCGACAATTGCTAGAGCTTCTCTGTCCAATTGGCTGTAATTACGCTCGGTTTTGGACAGGGTCTTAGAATAGTGTGCGACGGGTGCCTCTCTCCCATCAAGCAATTGGTGTCTCAGGATGGCACCGACTCCGAAAGGCGAGGCGTCGCAGGTCACCGTCAATGGCAGTGTGTTGCTAAACTGGATAAGAACGGTATTTGATGTTAATAAGTCTTTTACTCCTTGGAAAGCTTTTTTTTCTCTTAGCCCCCATGTCGAAATTGTTTTCTTGTCCAGTAATCGATGCAATGGTTCCGCTATTGTGGCTTTTTGGGGTAGGAACACATTGTAAAAGTTTATCAGTCCCAAAAATGCCTGCAGCTCAGTTTTATTCTTTGGTTCTGGTGCGTCTTTTATAGCTCTTACTTTTCTTTCGGTGGGGTGTATGCCCTTTCCATCAATTAAATATCCTAAAAACTTGACACGATCAGTCATTAAACAGCACTTTTCTTTCTTTACTTTAAGGCCAGATTCTCTGAATTTATTTAGGACCTCTTTGAGTCTTTTTTAAAGCTGTGTTGCATCTTTGGCTGAGATTAGGACGTCATCGAAGTATGACACGACCCCTTTTATGCCATTTAACTGGCGTTCCATGAGGCTCTGGAAAACGCCTGGGGCTACGCTTACTCCAAATTGGAGTCTGTTACATTTGAATGCCCCTTTGTGAGTCACTATTGTTTGTGCTTCCGCCGTTTAGGGGTCTACTGGGAGCTGTTGGTACGCCTGTGCCAGGTCTAGTTTGGCAAAAACTTTTCCTCCCCCAAGAGAGTGCAGTAGGTGTTGCACAACTGGCACCGCGCTCTGTTGCAACGTGTGGTTCAGGGTAGCCTTGTGGTCGCCACAGATTCGAACCGACCCGTCTGGCTTAATTGGTGTCACAATTGGTGTTTCCCATCTAACGTGGTCGACCGGTTCTAAAACCCCTTGATCTATTAATTTATTTAGTTGTTCCTCTATTTTTCTTTTAAAGCAAAAGGAACCCGTCTGGCCTTTAGCCTTCTAGGGGTTATCTGTGGATCTAGATTAAACGAAATGGGAGTTCCCCGATACCTGCCTAGGGAGCCGTCGAAGACGTCCTGGAATTCTTGGATCAGGTCTTCTTCCCAGTCAGTTGCGGCCACCCGGTCTACTCCGGTCATCCCGATGCCCAATGGTGCGAACCATTCGA
>BLBF01000006.1:52881866-52893652 GCA_015471245.1 Laticauda colubrina | reverse complement strand
CCTTCCTTCCTTCCTTCCTTCCTTCCTTCCTTCCTTCCTTCCTTCCTATTTAGAGAAGCTCTACTCAGCATGGGCTTCAAAAATTTCAGCAAAGGGTTCTCTGCCCAGTTGCTGGGTAAATGTGGCCATGGTGCGCATGGCCTAGTCAGCCTTCTGCACATGGTGGGAGGCCCATTTTTCATCTTCCCCAGACTCCAGAGGCTTTTTTTCGAGCCCTCCAGAGGCCCTTCTGAGGCCACAAACATTTCCCTCCTCCCTGAGCCTCCATGTGGGCCCTGCATTTACCTCACATCTAAAACAGGCTGTGTGGAAACTCCTGGGAGGGTGGGGGGGGTGAGAGGAGTAAACAGAGTGAGCAGGATCAACCAGGGGCAGGATTTGGCAGTTCACTGAACCATGCAGAATCTTAGCTCGAGGATGACCCAGGTTCAAACCCTTAGCAGCCCACCTCTGGCTCTACTACTACATAGTAGCTTTCAGAAAACAAATTATGGATAAGACTCCATGTATGATGTTGTTTGTGGAGAATTCACATTGGTTTGCTCTTAAAAATGGGACAGTCTATTGTATGATCATTCAAGTATATTCACCAGCATTATTTCTTATGCTCAAGTCTAATAACCTGGATTTAGAAGAAAATAATTTAATCTTCAAACTTCCAATCTTTTGATATTAAATGGTATATTCTTTGACTCCCACTAAATATCCCAATGCACAAACACCTAAAAGTGTTTCTTGATAAGAGATTTTGCTTGCTATTTAAGAGTTTGTCCTAACAATATTTAATGGTTGTTATGAAAGAAAAATTAACATTTGATAATATCAAAGCAGGTACATTAGAGTTCTTTTTAGAAAATATTCAAAAATATACTAAAAATAACTGAAAATAATTATGACATTCTTATGCTAACTCATACTATGCTATAGTGTTTTTGTTGCTACTTGGCTTATTCTCATTTATGTAATCACAAATATTCTTTTAGCATTATTGTCATAATATCTACATTGGTAGAACACATCAAATCTAGGCATTTTAGAGCATGAATAGACAACGTGGGAAAATTTATCACAGGGGAAAATTGTGAATATGAGGTCATAAATTACAGATAAAGGAGAAATGTGGTCATCTGGAAAATTGGAAATCAGGACTGATAGGAAAAGTCCTGTCTGCTAAGAACAAGATAACAGAATACTGAAGTCAATAAGAGAAAGGCCTGTTGTCTGTAAGCTAGAGAATTTGCTAAAAGTTAGAAGGCTTTTGCTCAGAAGAAACTTAAGCTATTAAACCAATGCTATGGGAGACATTGAGGTCACAAATTCATAGGCAAATCTCTGATCTCTGATGAAATCTACAATACCCGGAATGACAGCTTTCTATTTCATATGAGTAAACCTGTGTAGATACAAATAGGAACTATGGTTATTGTATATACATAATATTAAATTGTAGTTAAATGTAGGTATTTTCATCTCAAAATTAAATTGTTCAGGATTTCTCTCCAAAAAACTGCAATGCTGGACTTACCACTGTCAAACAGAATTCTGCCTTAATTTTGGATATAAGTCTTTCCAAATGGAATTCTAATATATCTTCCTATATATCTCCATGTATCATATCTAGATAGCTATATTTAATGTTTAAGTATTTGGAAATATCAGTTTCCTGTCTGACTACATATTAATGTTTCAGAACAACTATCCTGCCTCTTTTAACAGAAATGCTGTCATTAATCAGGTTAATATAAGTCATTCTGTATGGGATCCATATACCTGATTCATATTGAAAGTTCAAATTAGTTGGCAAATAACATTTGTTTAAAGACTATATGATCATATTTTCTTTAACTATTGCAATCTGAAGACAAAATTAAGCTCTCAAGAAACTCCTCAGAAAACAGGCAGCTCATCAAAATATACAACACTGAAAAGGTCAGCTGGAAATGGCATAGGACTATATTTCATAAATTATAGGTATTACATTTCAGAAACCTTATTTGTGTGACAAAATTGTGACAAGAACACAGGTTGGCACAAAATCAATATCCTCAGTCAAGGCCTGTAATAAATAATAGAAATGAAGAACAGCATAAATATAGCTAGCTTTTATTGCAACCTAAAGTCAGTCTAATTTCCTAGGTTACTAGAAACTACATGATTTCTAAACAAATAGAAACTGAATGTTTCTTATTTTCTCCTGAATGGTAGTAATACAAACTTCAAAAACTGTTACTGCTTTCATATACGCCAGGGATTAACCATATAGAGAAGAGAGATGTGAAAAAAATCATTACGTGAGGTAAAATAGTCAAACCACGAAATGCAATCAGGGTACATGAAATGATGTAAAGACACATCTATTGAAAAGCAATGTGCTTTTTCTGTAAAATGCTAGCATTTTATTTTATAACAAAAAATGAGAAATACTGTTAATGCTACAAATAAAGTAGAAAAAATACAAAAATAGACAAATTCTGGGAAAAAAAAAAACACTTTTCGTTGTTTTCTTTGCAACAATGCAACAACATTGAGATTTAGTATTTTTTTTTCCCAAGTTAGATTTTACCTAGATTCAGTTAGGCATGAATTTATGTATGTATGTCTGGGGGAAGAGAGAGAGAAAGAGAGAGGGAGGGAAGGAGAGGGAGAGAGAGGGAGAGAGAGAAATTTTTACTTGTCAATCTGCCAAAGGCTTTTGTATGATAAAATAATTTCAATGCATTCAGTGTGAATCTGATTTGTGCTTGATTCATAAGCAGTATTTCAACAACATGGCAGCCAGGTTGTTGAATGGAGCAATTGGTTTTGTAGTAATTGTAATTTGCTGAAGCATATGGATCAACTGGCAATTACAGTAGCTAAAGCCCATGTCACACTGGCCAACGGATGCAAAAAGGACACAGCGGATGAGCAAAATGTTCCATCCGTTGTTATCAGCTCTCAAAAGGGGCAAAAATTTGCATAACCGGAGTGGATAACACGGACGCGGGGAGGACGCAGGGCAGATGCAAAGCGGATGCGGAATGGAAGCCCAGCGGATAGAAGCGGATGGGAGCAGATGGGAGTGGATGGCACATCCGCAGGGCTTCCGGGGGGCCTCAGCAAATCGGACGCGGAACGGAAAGAGTGGATGCAGAGCAGATGCACACCGGATGAAGTGGATGCAGAGCGGAAGCCTAGCAGATGCACAGCAGAAGCCTAATGGATGCCTGGCGTTAATTGCGCATGCGGGGAGGATGCATTGCATCAGCCCCGCGGATATAACGGAAGCAGCTCGGAAGCAGGTCGCCATTCAGAGGAAAGACCTGCTGCCGGACACATCAACTGCCTTGCCTGCCCTGCCTGCATGTCTGCCTGCAAGCCTTGCTGCCAGCCTCCCTGCCAGCCTTGCTGCCAGCCTCCCTGCCAGCCTTGCTGCCAGCCTCCCTGCCAGCCTTGCTGCCAGCAAGTCTGCCTGCCAGCCTTGCTGCTAGCCGGTCTGCCTGCCAGCCTTGCTGCCTGCCTTCCTGCCAGCCTTGGTTCTGTCTGCCTGCCAGCCTTGGTGCCTGCCTGCCTGCCAGCCTCGGTGCTTGCCTTGGTGCCAGCCTTCCTGCCAGCCTTGGTGCCTGCCTGCCTGCCAGCCTGCCTGCCAGCCTGCCTGCCAGCCTTCCTGCCAGCCTCCCTGCCGGCCTTCCTGCCAGCCTTGGTTCCTGCCAGCCTCCCTGCCAGCCAGCAACCCCACAACCATGCGGAAGCACAGCAAGCCTCAGCCATCTGCTGCCAGCCCTGGCAAGAAGGACAGGGCTACCATCCCGCCCCCTGGCCCTCACTCTGGTTCTGCTGGGGCTTCTGCAGCACAGGCTTGCTCTTCTGGGGCTGGCGCTTCTGCTGCTTCTGCTTCTGGAGGAGCTGATGACAAGCACTCCAGCACCAGCCACCTCCACCAGCCAGCACCTGGACCCTTCACCCCTGAGACTGAGCGACCAAGAGGAGTGCCAGAGACTCATTTTTGTCTTATAGCTTGTTGTTAATAAAGTCTATTTATGATTCACACACTTGCTTCATTTCTTTTTTTTCATAAAGTCTTGCTGGAAACTTTTAGAAATGGTTTAAGCCTTTGCATGCTTGTGGGATGGGTTAAGATAGCAGTGGGATGGGTTAGGATAGCAGTGGGATAGATAAACCTCCAGTGCAAGCATAGTGGGACTGTATGGTCCAGCCTCCCAGGTGCCACACCTACGGCCCTTTATTATCAATAATAATGTATTAATTATCCACACATGTCAACATAAACACAACTCTTTATTAAACACCCTGTTCATTGTAGGCCAACCAAACATACATGGCCCAATCTCATCCGTGTGATGAGACAGGCTGAAGGAAGCATCCATTAAGTATCTACCATCCTGTCTTGCCACTCCACTTCTCCAGCTGGGGAGATGCACCAGTGTCTCAGGAGGTTGCGCTGCTTCTTCCCTTCATGTGAGGCTCTGTTGGGGCCTTGCACATCCTCAGTGTCGATCAGGTTTCGCCCTTGCCTCCATTCTCCAGGCTCCATGTCTCCGTTGGCTTGTTGGAGGTCCATGAGCCTGTTCTGCAAGACTGGGTAGCGGGTGCACATGAGATTGTGCAGGATGCAGCAAGCTTCCATGATCCTGCTCACGGTCTCTGGGCAATGCTGCATGGTGGTGAGAAGAACTGGAACCTGTTGGCCAGGATGCCAAAGGCGTTCTCCACCACCCGCCTTGCCCTGGACAGCCTTTAGTTGAAGATCCTCTCTTCACGGGTGAGGAGTCTAGAAGTATAGGGCTTCATGAGGTAGGTTGTGAGGGAGAAGGCGTCATCCCCCATGATGAAGTGGGGCACATCTTGTGTGTCGTTGGGCAGGGGGTCTGGATCTGGGAAGCCCATGATGAGGTTGTGTTCCAGCCTACCCTTGAGGTCACTTGCATTGTATACCTGGGCATCTGAAGATGAGCCGTTGCCTGAAGCATCGATGTACATGAACTTGTAGTCAGCATCGACCATGGCAAGGAGGAGGATGCTGAAGAAGCCCTTGGAGTTGAAATAAGTGGACCCCGACTTGGCTGGAGCTTTGCAGGCCACGTGCTTGCCATCTATGGCTCCAATGGTGTGTGATAAGTTCCACTTCTGATACCACTATTCTGCAACTTTCTTCCATCCTTCTTCAGTGGAGGGGTACTGGAGGAGCTCCTCCTTGTATTCTTCGATGATGGCCTGCACCACTTCTCTGACCACAATGCTGATGGTGTTGGATGGCACCCTCCAGCCGTACTGCATGCTCCTGTAGGAGGTCCCTGAGGCCAAGTGGCGCAGAGTGAGTGCCACCTTGAGCCCAGGTTCCAGGCTGGGCCAGAAGCTGGTGTTTGCCTTGGTCAACCTGGGTGTCAGGCGCTGCACAACTTTGTCAAACATGGCTGGAGGCATCCTCATGAAGTTCTGGAATGCTCGAGTGTCTTCACTCCTAAGCTCCACCATCAGCTTGTTGTACAGTCCGTCCTCTGCTCTTCTGGCGAACCATCTTTGGACCCAGACTCTTTTTGGGTGGCTCCTTTTCTTCTCGCAGTAGTGTTCACAGAGCCTGCAGATGGCTTCGCACTGTTGCAGAACGATGGTGGCTACCGAAAGGACTTTGTTGCAATCCACGGTGGACATGACTGGATGCTGTGGAAGAGGAAGAGGCAGATGAAGGCTGCAGAGATCTGCACCACTGGGCTGCTGTTCTGAAAGTGAGATACAGGCAAGTTGCTCCCCCTTTTTATAGGCAGTATAGGTTTTCTGCTAGACATCCTCTAGGCATCCTCTAGACATCCTGAATATCCGAGATAGGTCCCCTCTGTGAATGTTTTTTCTGTTTTAAACGCTTTGTTTCCATTCTGCATCCATTCTGCATCCGTTCAGCATCCGTTCTGCATCCGTTCCGCTTCCTGCCCATGTCCGGGCAGATGGAGTTGCGCGGATGCGTAGCTGATGCCTAGTGGATATAGCGGATGCATAACGGATGCATTGCGGATGCAGAACCGACGAACTAGATACATTTTCCACACAAAAGTTTTAGGCAGCCCAAAACTTTCGGAGCGGATGAAACGTCCATAAACGGATGCTGGATTGATAGAGAGGAAGCCAAACGGAGGCAGTGAATACATCGCGTTTTTGAATGGATGGCAAGGTTTTTTGTCCGTTTTACATCCTCTTTGCATCCATTGGTTCAGTGTGACATGAGCTTAAGAAGCTGGTATAAAACCTAAACCATTTGAACTTAGATTACAGATTATTTTCTTGTTTAGCTACTGGGTGAACTCAGGGGTAGGATTCTACCCAGTTGGTCCAGTTTTATCAAACCATTAGTTATGATTCTAACCAGTTCAGAGAACTGGCAAATCATGCCACTGGCTGGCCTCGCCCCTCCCCTCCCCGCCCACTCACTCCTTACCTGGCCATCAAACTTGCCTGCATTTGGTAAAGTGCAATTTTTCCTTTTTTATCCCCACTGACCATCAGCTGTTCTGCTGTGCCAGGAGATTAAGATTAACTGGAAAGCAGGAAATCATTGGATTTCTTGTTTTCTAGCTAATCTAAAAGCAGAACTGAACCTTCATTAGGACTGAAGCTTCTATTTTTCAGTGCAAACTCAAGTAGCAGATTGTAGAATCATAGATCTCTAAGTGAATCTATGATTCTGTGAGCAACTGTGATCTCTCAGTGAATCTGTGATTCTCCCTGCCTGCTATGACTGATTTTGGGTAAAAGTTGCTCTTTTTTAATAAAAAATTCAATATTTACATAAATATTTATAATATTTACATACAAGCCATGCCCAGCCAGTCACATGACCACCAAGTCATGCCCAGTCAGCAAGCCACATCCACCCAGTCACATGACCACCAAGCCACACCCACAAATTAGGCCACACCCACAGAACCAGTTGTTAAGAAATTTGAATTCCACCCCTGGGTTGAAACAAAGTTTCTATATGGGGATTGTACTGTGTACTCAGCAGAACTCAGCCAAATGCCTCCAGTTATATTGGGCAAATAGCTCATGATTGTCAGGATTAAAAATGATTATTAAAAATATGTATGCATACAAGAATAAAGCATCACTCACAACAACTGATTTACCACTGCTTTGCAAAATTGGTATATTTAATATCTAAAATGTTTCAAAAATGTTATTCCTGCTTTTTCAATTAATGGATGATTGATATGCTGTGGGAAATATTGACATAATTGTCTATTGGCTTCTGTCTATGAGTTTGAGCTCTTACATCCCAAACAATATATCAATAATCAATAATCAAAGACTCTGCTCTTATTGTTATTAATAGACTATTTTTCTCAATGATAAGAACTTCATTATGGGATGTGCACCATCCATATATTCCTAGAATGTTTACAATTCCATTTTTCCCCAGTACTGGCTAAATATGTACATGTTCATCCAGGACTTCCCACTTTATATATAGATTTGATTAGTTTTTGTTCTGTTCATTCCTCTAATTTTTAACTTCAAATTATTTTATATTATTTTTATACTGTTTATATTATTATTAACTACTTTGAGAATTAGAACAATGGGAAGAAATATATTCATAAACCATTCATATAATATAATTCTGTGTAAGCTTACATTCCACTTAGTCTTCTCTATAATTACTGTTATGACTACAAGTATTCTCTTCATTTGGGGTTTTTCATTAGAATAGCAGTGGAATAATTGGAGGTACTTCATGAATATGTATAGAGAGTTTTTCATAAATATTACAAATTACTTATATTTTCTTCCACTTTGTGTATATGGATCTTTGGTTATTCGGGTTTTCTCCCGCGTAAAATTGGAAGTATTTTGGCAACATTTTGATGAAATCTCAATCGTCATCCTCAGGCTTGTGTCTTCGGCTTTGTGCTTCTCAGAGTAATGTGAGCTTGCAGCTGTTTCTTCCTTTTAACTGCCAGTGGGGGTATGAATTGACTGGGTGGGGGCTTGGCTGTGTTCTGATTGGTTGGGGGGGTGTTCTCATTGGTTGGGGGCCTGGCTGTGATCTGATTGGTTGGGGGGTTGGCTCTGTTCCGATTGGCTGGCGGTGTGTTCTGTTCAGCTGGGGGCTTGGCTGTGGTTATAGCATCTTGTGTGGCCCTCGTGGGTGTGGCTCTGGTGTCATTCTTCATGTTATTCATTTGTTAATGTGGGTGGGTTTCCAAATGGCTGGTAGGTGGGAGGTATCATCTCGTTTATTCATGCTGTGTGGGCATTTTTCTATCTCTATGGCTTCTCTTATTATTCTGTTGTTGAAGTGTTTGGTTTTGGCGATAGTTCTGGTATTTTTAAAGTCAATCTCATGTCCTGTGGCTTTGAGGTGTTGGACCAGGGAAGAGGTTGGTTCTTCTTTTTTGATTGATGTTTGATTGGATATTTTTTTGTTTCTGAGTGCAGGCTTCCATATAATTGACAGTCTGGTGGAATCATCTTTTCTATTCATGCTTTCAGGTCTTTTCTCAATTTCTATGGCTTCTCTGGTAATTCTGTGGCTGGGGTTTTCTATAGTGGCTAAGGTTTTGGTGCCATTGAAGTTGATGCTATGACCTGTGGTCTTGATGTGTTGGATTAGTGAGGAAGTGTTTTCCAGCTTTTTTACTGCATTTTTGTGTTTATCCAAGTGGTACTTATTCTTCTATTGGTCTGTCCAATGTATGTGGCCAGGCATGATGCACAGGGGATTTCATATATGCCTGTGCATCATGCCCGGACACATACATTGGACAGACCAATGGAAGAATACAGCTACGATCTCAAGCAGACTGGGAAGGTCTAGTTACATCTTTCAGCATGATAGCTAATAGAAGGTAGAATGCTGTATTAGGAAAACTATTAGCCTGGTTTTATGTTATTAGCTGAGATAAATAGCATTTAATTATCAGTACCAAAGCCATTCTTGTTTTTTATTTCCTTATTGTATCTGTTGGGTAATTATCAGAAGTCATTCATGCACCAGTCATTTTCATTTTTTTTATTTCCATTTCATTTTATTTTATTGGAAGAATGTATTATACAACCTGTTCATTTTATTACTATCTGAAAAAATAACACCCAAGAAGAGAGTGCTCACTTTCTTGTATCAATCATGGGTAAAATTGCAACAGAACTGAAAAATTGCAGATATAACATCTTTCTAAGTAAATTAATATATGCAAGAGGTAGATGCATTAAAATGAATGCTGTGCAGATTAAGAAACATAAATATTTATTTTAAATTGTATAATCTTGAATTGTTACTAATAGGAAAGGTTGGGCAAAGTATTACCCTTCTGCTCCCCCTGCTGGATCATTTTAATAGTTTCACATAATTAATATTTCAGTGTACAAATTATATATTCAGTGACACCTTGTGTGTGCATGTGTGTAATTTTATTTTAGTGAACACCAAGGCTTAACTTGAGAAATCCATTCTCACAAGCTATGATGATGATTTCTAGACAGCTATACAAGTGAACTAGCTAAAAATCTGCTTAGATGCGTTTTAAAGGTAGTAATTCATGAATCACAGTTTATGGGAACAATAACAGAAGAGGCTTATTGACTTTGTGTTTAGTTGTAGTCTTGCATGAGTGCAAGATATATCTGTCACTGAACCAACTGAAAAGAGTATAGTACAGGTTATATTAATGTTGCATGGAAAATTGTCAGGCAACTTAATTGCAATAGACTCACATCTGACTTCTAAGTTGATCCTTATTTAAAAAAACAACAACTAGGAACATCTAAAAAAAGGAATATCAAATTCACTCCCAATGCTTGGAAGGTATTCAAAACTAGAAAACTGTGCTGATAGTCTGCTTGTTATGATATCCTGGAGGCTTGGGGGCAATTTGGAGTTTAGAAGTCTCAGCCTGAATCAAGATTAAAATAACTGTCATGGATTTAAATAGGGCATTTTAAGCTAGAAACATGTTAAATTCAAAACATTTTCAAAATGGCTGATATAGAAATTTAATTAAAATGCACACCTTAAGTTAAAAAAGGCATGCAGTGTTAAATACCACCTACCTCTGTAATGAATTTTAATAATAAAGTTTATCTTGTTGAGGAAAATAAATTAGATAAATCAATGTATTTGAATTGACATTTTTAAGAAGTGAGACAAAGATATTGAATAAAATAAGAGAGATAGGAATGATGTTCTAGTCATTGTTACATATGCTGTCTGTTTGAAAGTTCCCAAATGCATTGTATTTCTGAGTTTATGTCTCTATACCAGTGTATTGAAAAGTGATAATTGAAACCAGTGGTTCCCAAAGTGGGTGGTACCACCACCTGGGGGTGGGTGGGATGACTTAGGGAGCACTAAGAGGCAAGTGGGGTGTAAGGGGGGCACTAAGAGGCATGGAGGGCGGCAGAGGAATGCTGTAGGTGGGCCTCTCGCAGGAGATATTCAGGGGTGGGATTCTACCAATTCATTACTGTTCTGGTAGTTCGGAAAACTGATAAAATGGGCACCTGGCTGTCCCTGCTCTTCTCTGCCTACTCCTCCATTCCCTGCCCAGTCAGTCCTTATTACGAGCTTGCATGCATGTACGACAATCGTTGACAGCCACAGTGGCGCATTGGAGAAGTGGAGCAAGCAAAGCCAGAAGTTGGTAATTTTCACTCCAAAAAGCATCCAGATGCTATGTCTTTTTTTTCCAGCTGCATCAAAAAAAACATGCAGTGTCTGGAGGCTTTTTGCAGTGAAAATTACCAACCTCTGGCTTTGCTCTGCTTCTCCAACGCACCACTGCTGCTGCATTCTGTGGTGCTTTACAACAGTGGAAGTTTTACATTAAATTTTGAATTAGCACATTTTGTATCCATTAATGGTTGATGGTATACTGTATAATGTATTGAAGAAAGGTTTATAAATAAATTATAGACAACTGGGGAATTATCTTATTCTTTATATAGAACAGGGGTGTCAAACTCAAGGGCCACAGGCTGAATCTGGCCTATCACCCAGCAAATCTGGATGCTTAAATCTGGCTAGCAGGGCTGGCCTAGAAATAGCAAAAGACCAGCCTGTGGTGCCTCTGGCAGCCAAAACAGGGAACGGGGGGGGGGGGGAGCACACATCCCCTGCATCTCATTTTCAACCTGGACGTTCTTCTGTAGCACTCAAAAATGGAAGAACAGTTGATTAAATATGAAATAATTTTCTGAAGTGGCTAATTTTAAAAAAGGCAAATGCAAAAGCAGACATTTTATTTGATTCAATTTTGATCTAAGATACTATGTTTACCTGGAATACAAGATCTACTGTAATGTACCAGAGTATAAGAAACATTAAGAAAAAAATGAAACACTATTAGCAAGAATAATCAAGAGGCTAGAAAGTTCTCTGAAGAGAGATAGCATTGAGAAAAATACTGAATTTTTACCATCAGGGAGACATTATAGGTGTGTTAAACTGAGACTTTCTCAGTTTCTCTTCCAAGGCAATAATTGTCTGGAATCAAACAGTACATTTGTGATTTAGTTCTATGTATAAAGTGGCATTTTTTAAACTATCTAACTTGATATATGTTTTAAATAAGTTTTAGACTAGGTTTTTAATTATTATTATTATTACTTTAATTATTTTAATTTTTAAATACTGTGTAGTGTGATTGTGATGTGGTGTTTGGGGCACTGTGCTGGAGCAGCTTTCAAATTTCATTGTATTTTGAATGCAACGACAATAAAGGTATTCTATTCTATTCTATTCTATTCTACTCTATTCTATTCTATTCTATTCTATTCTATTCTATTCTATTCTATTC
>BLBF01000006.1:52868052-52881856 GCA_015471245.1 Laticauda colubrina | reverse complement strand
TCTATTCTATTCTATTCTATTCTATTCTATTCTATTCTATTCTATTCTACTTTTATCCCACAGTCAACCATGAATCAAAGCAGAGACACTAATGGTTATCAGTTTCCTGAAAGGAGGAAAGCTTCTGTCCACATTTGGACTTAAAACGTTTACAAGAGGAATCAGTATTTATTCGCTACTTTACTTGGATCTAGATAATCTATTTCCTATAAGCAATCTGCAGCTGAAGTCACCCTGTTTTCTCCTCAAGTTTCTCTAAAAAAGTAAGGTTGGAAACAGAACAATAGGTCGTTAAAAGAGCTGGCTTTTCAAAGAAGCCTTCAGGAGGCAAGACACCAGCTCTTTCTTAACTGCATTTGAAGCAGCCATCTGAATTGCATCCAGTGCATCTCCAAAGAAGCACTAACTACTTTTCAGACCTTAATAATCAAAAGCAGTCAGTAGAGACATGTGTCTAAATCATAGGTAGCAGAGCAAAGCATGCATGATTTATTTTGAATGTATTGAATTAACTTTATAAATTCTTCATTATAATCATTTATTATTGCTGTACTAAAAACTCATGATTTGAGTTGAGTTTCTAAGGTTATTTTAAATAGGTTTAATACAGTGCTTTACAAAACATATTGGCTTTGTAGTCAGTGAACATTCTATGGCAAAGCACATTCTTTATTTTTGCAAAGTGTGTGAAACCAATAAACCAAGATTTTATAAAATGATTTATTCACAGTTTCAGGTACTGCAGAAGTGCAACAGAGACCTGATTCAGTGTAATCCCACTGGGAGATATTTCCAAGTATCTATTTCAATTTTTTTTTTTAAAGGAAGCAGATGTTTTCTATCAAAATAGTACCAGTGAAGAACTACTATTACTCCTTTCCTGACATCATATTCCAATCATGCACTCCCCTCTTTAATTGATGCAGCAGAATGTAATAATTCATATTCTGGCTTGTTGACACAGCTTGCTTCAGCTGTTCACAGAATAAGTTGTTTGTTCACAGAATCTATGAACACGTCAGCATTCTGTAGACAAACAAAGAAGAGCTGTTGGTTTTGACAGTCACTGCAACTGTCTACTGGCCTCCAAGGGACTTTGAAAATGTATGGTAAGTATAGAGAATCACATGCAGTAAATTTTTACTGCTGCTAACTTTGACACACTTATTTCCATTAGGAGAAATAACAGACTCCCTAGAATTTCCTTTGTGCGGGCAAAATAAAATAAGGGCACAATAAATCAAATTCTGAATTGAAATTTATACACAAAGTATGACTCCAGGGATTTTATTGCTGGAAGTGATGTTTCTCAAATAATTGTGCTATTTTTAGAAATGACTTCGGAAAATGCAACCGAACGATAATTTTCAGGATAAATCACCATCTCTGCTTCACAACTATTGTCAAAGTTTAGTAAGTGCTCCTTCTATGAAATGCAACCATTTCTGTGGGGTTCTCATGAGAGAATTGTAGTGTATATTACATAAAATGGATGTGTGTATAACATGTAGAATTCACATATGGTTTTGAACTCAGGGAATTATTTGTCAGTTGAATATTCTATTGAATATGTAACACCTTGCCCTTGGAAGTTGTGGGAGTGCCATCACTGGAGACTTTCAAGAAGAGATTGGACTGCCATTTGTCAGAAATGGTATAGGGTCTCTTGCTTGGATGGAGGGTTGGACTAGATGAACTACAAGGTCCCTTCCAACTCTGATTATCTGTTATCTGAATATTCATACAAAACAGTAAGCTGTTTTAATGAAGTAGTTCACAATCATAGTTTTGATCACTGGTATGTTTTATTTTTTGCTACATTTCCAGCTGCAGATCAAACTCAGTATTGGTTCAAAGCTCATAGATGGCATTTTCCTTCATATTTTGGAACATTTTATTTGATTGTGGTATTTGGTAAATGTGTTTTGTATGGAAATCTGACAGACTGATTATTTTACTGCATTTTATTTTGATTCTGATAAGTTTATTTTTTTTAAGAAGTGAAAAATATTCACTATCTGTATGCATGAAGAATATATGTGCATCTAAAATGCCTAGGAAAGGCTTTAGTGCTATATAGTATCTGTATTACTGAAAAGAATATGGAAGTTTTTGTTACAATACATGTCATTTTATAACAACAGGAACTCAGCATACTTTATATTTTAACAGCTGGATTGCATTTGGCTAGCCATTATCACATATTACATAAGGACATACAGTTTCAGTAGCAACTAATTAATGTACTTGATGTGGGAGTTCAGAAATTACTTATGTTCCACTCATTCCTAGATAAGGATACTATGGCGATTACCAGCTTGAAATGGTTCGTATTGAATGAACATTTCCAACATTCTGTAATTGCTACTGATTAGTTTTATGTTGTAATGAAGCAATAATGACCAAAACATATGACATTTCTAGGGGATTCATGAATGGCTGGTTTTGCTTCAGACCATTAACTTCACTCATTAATACCTTTAGAAGTGCACTGTGCAAGGGTTGTTATTGTTAATAACAAAATCAGGATTAAAAGTCAATGTTAAAATTAATTTGCAATTTTAGAATGTGAGTTCTAAGAATTTCCCACTATCAAGCCTTTAATATTATATATTCTAAATGCACACAAAAAAATCTCAAATATATTATGTTTATGTTAGAATCTGTAAACAATTTGACACAACTATCGCTCCCCAGTGGTTGAAAGAGGCAAGCTGTTCATTTTTTCCAGAAACTAGAAAAAACAATAGTGCAAAATATTTCAAACCTGTCTATCCCCCCCTTCCCCAGATATATTTTGTTTTAGTGATTCAGATATAATCACACAAAGTGTTGCCTTTGTAGCTGCTTGTCCGGCTTAAGAGTTGCGGGCAATTGTGTTCATACATATGTTCATAAATTCCTGAAGCACCTTTAGCAACGTAATCCAAAGCACTTTACAGCCACTTGTGTTTCTATGAGAAAACACTTCCAGTGTCCTTAACATAACCTATGTGTGTATGTGTGCAGCTTCTTAATTTTAGTCTTAACAAAACAATATCTTTCTTAGATTTAATTTCCTTGAAGTTCTTTAACTGTTTGAATGCATTTGATTTCTTACCTATGCAATTATGCAATTATATTAAATCCTTCTTTAGACACCTTAGCTTTACTTTTGCTATCCTACTATCCTGCTGTATTAGCTTAGGAAAGGAAAGGAAAGGAAATGTGAGGGGGAGGGTGGCTTTTTGAGGAATTTGGCACCTGTATCACTTCTCTACTCTATTATGGCTCCAGGGCATCTTTCCAATGTGGCCTGTTTCTCAAAGCTGCTGAATCCCTTCACCCAGTGATTTGCTGAAAGATCCTACTTTCCAGATGCTGCTGTTATTATTCAGTTCTTCATCACATTTCCTTCTTTCACTTAGCTATGGTGGTGCAGTGGTTAGAATGCACTATTGCAGACATAATTTAATCTTGACTGGCTCAAGGTTGACTCAATATTATTATCCTTCTGAGTCTGTAAAATGAGGACCCAGATTGTCAGGAACAATATACTAACATTTGTAAACTGCTCAGAGAGTGCTATAAAGCATTATGTAGTGGTAAAAAAGTCTAAACACTATTGCTATTTTCATCTGTCTTTTTTTACTTGTGTCTTCTTTTCATCAATATCTTCACTTTCCCTGCTTCTATTCAGTGAGCCCAAAACACAAAGCTAAAGCCCATGTCACACTGAACCAACGGATGCAAAGAGGATGTAAAACGGACCAAAAACCTTGCCATCCGTTGGTTAACGCGATGTATCTGTTTAACTCACTGCCTCCGTTTTGCTTCCTCTCTATCCGTCCAGCATCCGTTTATGGACGTTTCATCCGCTCCAAAAGTTTTGGGTTGCCTAAAACTTTTGTGCAGAAAATGTATCCAGTTCGTTTGTTCTGCATCCACTACGCATCCGCTACGCATCCGCTACACATCCGCTACGCATCCGCTACGCATCTGTTACGCATCCGCTATATCCGCTAGGTGTCCGCTACGCATCCGCGCAACTCCATCCGCTCCAGAGGTAAACGGACGCGGGGAGGAAGCGGAACGGACGCAGAACGGATGCAGAACGGATGCCTAGCAGATGCAGCACGGAAACAAAGCGTTTAAAACAGAAAAAGCATTCGCAGAGGGGACCTATCTCGGATATTAAGGATGCCTAGAGGATGCCTAGAGGATGCCTAGAGGATGCCTAGAGGATGCCTAGAGGATGCCTAGTGGAAAACCTATACTGCCTATAAAAAGGGGGAGCAACTCACCTGCATCGCACTTTCAGAACAGCAGCCCAGCGGTGCAGACCTCTGCAGCCTTCATCTGACTCTTCCTCTTCCACAGCATCCAATCATGTCCACCGTGGATTGTAACAAAATTCTTTCGGCAGCCACCATCGTTCTGCAACAGTGCGAAGCCATCTGCAGGCTCTGTGAACACTACTGCGAGAAGCCACCCAAAAAGAGTATGGGTCTAAAGATGGTTCACCAGTAGAGTGGAGGACGGACTGTACAACAAGCTGATGGTGGAGCTCAGGAGCGAGGACACTCGGGCATTCCAGAACTTCATGAGGATGTCTCCAGCCATGTTTGACGAAGTTGTGCAGCGCCTGACACCCAGGTTGACCAGGCAAACACCAGCTTCTGGCCCAGCCTGGAACCTGGGCTCAAGGTGGCACTCACTCTGTGCCACATGGCCTCAGGGACCTCCTACAGGAGCATGCAGAACGGCTGGAGGGTGCCATCCAACATCATCAGCATATACCAGGTATACAACGCCAGTCACCTCAAGGAGGAGCTGGAACGCAACCTCATCGTGGGCTTCCCAGATCCAGAACCCCTGCCCAACAACACACAAGATGTGCCCTACTTCATCGTGGGGGATGACGACTTCTCCCTCACAACCTACCTCAACTACAGGCTGTCCAGGGCAAGGCAGGTGGTGGAGAACGCCTTTGGCATCCTGGCCAACAGGTTCCAGGTACTTCTCACCACCATGCAGCATTGCCCAGAGACCGTGAGGAGGATCATGGAAGCTTGCTGCATCCTGCACAATCTCATGCGCACCCGCTACCCAGTCTTGCAGAACAGGCTCGTGGACCTCCAACAAGCCAATGGGGTCATGGAGCCTGGGGAATGGAGGCAAGGGCAAAACCTGATCGACACTGAGGATGTGCAAGGCGCCAATAGAGCCTCAAATGAAGCAAAGAAGCAGTGCAACCTCCTGAGACAATGGTGCAACTTCCCAGCTGGAGAAGTGGAGTGGCAAGACAGGATGGTGGATGCTTAATGGATGCTTCCTTCAGCCTGTCTCATCACACGGATGAGATTAGGCCATGTATGTTTGGTTGACCTACAATGAACAGGGCGTTTAATAAAGAGTTGTGTTTATGTTGACATGTGTGGATAATTATTACATTATTATTGATAATAAAGGGCCGTAGGTGTGGCACCTGGGAGGGTGGACCATACAGTCCCACTATGCTTGCACTGGAGGTTTATCTATCCCACAGCTATCCTAACCCATGCCACAGCTATTAACCATCCCACAGGTATCCTAACCCATCCCAAAGCTATCCTTACCCATCCCACAAGCATGCAAAGGCTTAAACCATTTCTAACAGTTTCCAGCAAGACTTTATTAAAAAAAAGAAACGAAGCAAGTGTATGAATCAAAAATATACTTTATTAACAAGAAGCTATAAAACAAAAATGAGTCTCTGGCACTCCTCTTGGTCACTCAGTCTCATAGGTGAAGGGTCCAGGTGCTGTGGAGGTGGCTGGTGCTGGAGTGCTTGTCATCAGCTCCTCCAGAAGCAGAAGCAGCAGAAGCGCCAGCCCCAGAAGAGCGAGCCCGTGCTGCAGAAGCCCCAGCAGAACCAGAGTGAGGGCCAGGGGGCGGGATGGTACCCCTGTCCCTCTTGCCAGGGCTGGCAGCAGATGGCTGAGGCTTGCTGTGCTCCCACATGGTTCTGGGGTTGCTGGCTGGCAGGGAGGCTGGCAGGAAGGCTGGCAGGAAGGCTGGCACCAAGGCTGGCAGGCAAGCTGGCAGGCAGGTAGGCACCAAGGCTGGCAGGAAGGCTGGCAGGCAGACATGAACCAAGGCTGGCAGGAAGGCTGGCAGCAAGGCTTGCAGGCAGGCTGGCTGGCAGCAAGGCTTGCAGGCAGGCTGGCAGCAAGGCTGGCAGCAAGGCTGGTAGCAAGGCTGGCAGCAAGGCTGGCAGGCAGACATGCAGGCGGGGCAGGCAAGGCAGTCGATATGTCTGGCAGCAGGTCTTTCCTCTGAATGGTGACCTGATTCTGAGCTGCTTCCGTTATATCCGCGGGGCTTACGCAATGCATCCTCCCCGCATGCGCAATTAACGCCAGGCATCCATTAGGCTTCCGCTGTGCATCCACTTCATCCGTTGTGCATCCACTGTGCATCCGCTTCATCCGTTCAGCGTCCGCTCTGCTTCCGCTCTTTCCGTTCCACGTCCGCTTTGCTGACGCCCCCCGGAAGCCCTGCGGATGTGCCACCCACTCCCATCCACTCCCATCCGCTGGGCTTCCGTTCCACAGCCGCTTTGCATCCGCCCTGCGTCCTCCCTGCGTCCGTGTTATCCGCTCCGGTTTTGCAAATTTTTGCCCCTTTTGAGAGCGGATAACAACGGATGGAACATTTTGCTCGTCCGCTGTATCCTTTTTGCATCCATTGGCCAGTGTGACATGGGCTTAAGCTCCTTTTTTTTTTGCCAAACATACACTTAGAAATCTTTAACTAGAAAGTAGATATGGCTGCCACATCTTCCAGGAAACTAAGAACTTTCCAATTGTGGAGTTGTCCTCTTTTGGTAACCTTCCAACTGTTTACACGATTCACTTGCAGCATATAGCAGACATACACAAATCTAAATCTGAATCCTCAAAAAATAAAAGGCAACAAGTCTCTGTGTTTTTTATGTTACACAAAGGACTGTTTTAAGTGTGAACTTCTCTTAAAAGTTCAGTTCAGTGACATACAGTCTTTTATATACTGGAGAGGAAAAAAACAAGGGAGCTTCTTTTGCTAGGGCAATAGCGTAAAAAAGATTGTTACGCAAGTAATAAATAGTACAATTACTATTACATTTAAACAAAAGTCATAACACACAATGTATCATAAAATACAATGAAATAACAGTAAAAGAATAAGTTTTATAAAATAAAGTAATAAAAATAATATTAGCTTTAAAGCTTAAAGCAAGATAAAGTCAAAGTTACTGTATATCTAAGAACTTAAATATTTCTATGTTTAAATGACAGTAGAGCAAAAGTCCCAGCTTGGTTACTGACAACTGGGAACACGTCTGCAACAAGATAATTCAGATTTTTGAGGCCCGAGGCCTTGAATTCACCTATCATCAATGATTATTGAAAATATATTCACCTGGCATCTTTTTATTGTCAAATTGAATTTTCCAAAGTCATGCAAGAGGCTGAGAAAAACATACTAACTTGTTATAGTTATATATTGAACTAATTGTATTTGTTCTTTCTCGAAAAAACCCATGCAATAATAATTGTTTTCAAAAACTTACTGCTCCCTATTTGAGGGAAATCTCCTTGTCTTTAATATGTATGTAGACATAATATGTATGTCTACAATCAGTTGTCAGGATTATGTTCTAAGTAAGATACATCCATAGAGCTGGTGGACAGTGAAGTGAGAGAAATGACAAAGGCAACATTATATTGCTGGAAATAAAACGCTTATGTAGTGTGATGGAGCATGCATATAGAAATAGTGCAACATTCATTAATTTGATAAAAGCATCAGATCCTGTGCAAAACATCTGTCTTAGTTTATAAGATTTAACTTGTTTCATTTAATAAGCCGATGGATAAACACTGATTAGAATACAATAAGTTAGATATTCAAAATATAAAAGGATCTGGAATAAGCAATTTGGATATCTAGTTCATAATCATTTTTGAAGAATGCTTTGGTTTCTATATCTCATATTTCTGTAGATTTAATGTTATGATGAATTTAACATTTAAAAAATCATATCTATTCAAATCTTTTGGGGGGGTTGTGAACAAGAAATTGTGTGTAGTTAATTATCTGAGATGAGGTACTCAGTATGCAACATTTGTTTACATAATATGCTCATATAAAATAGTAGTTCCCTTTTGGATAGACATTATTTCATATATTAATTTTGTTCTGGAAGTCTCACTGTTTTCTATAGAAGCTGTTTCTTTTTGATTTATATATCAGTGATTTTAAAACTAAGTGAATGATAGTTTAAACAGATACTGTCTATCCTTCTAGGACCAAAAAATGACATTACAAGGTTAGAAGGACATGCATTTTTTCTTAATTTATGGAAATGTTCTGAAGAATTTACCTGTATTTTTAAAAAAACATTTTACTACTAGAATTCTATTTTGCATTGATTGAAGAATAAAGTGCTGTTTAGTAAGTACTTTTCAAAGACAAATTGTTTTGCCTACATATGGTTTATTCCTCATCTGGGGAATAAACCATGATATATTCAGTATATTTTAATTTAAAGTAATATATTTTGCATCAGCTTTTTGTGCATATATATTTTGTGCATATATATATATTCAAATATTTTTGAACTGCAGAGAAGAAACACATAATAACCAATTGTGTTTTTTTACTAAATAAACTCCCACATACATTTTGATACAATTATGTATTCAGTTATAAAATACAGCATAAAAAATAGCACTGAAATGTTATGCATATATTAACATCCTTAGCTACTCATTTTCAGCTTTTCACTTTGTATTTAAAAAATATAGCACAGGCCAAAAATACTTTGCTTCCAAGTCTAAATTAAATTACTTTAGAATATCATAGTTTAAAACAAAGCAAAAGCTAACAATAATTAAATAGCATGTTTGAAAAAAATATTATTTTCCATCTGTTATATTAGATCCATTTACAAACTCTGATTGTACAATACTTAAGCATAAATATTTACATCAAATATTACTATCAGATATTACTATTACTAAATATTACAATTCACAATTCTTTTATGTATTTCTCCTTTGTATTTGAATTTATCTAACATAGATATCTTGAATATCTATTAAAATATTTAGTGATGCCTTTTTTGTATTCCTTTAAAGACAACCGAAAGGTGGTATTTTTATATTTTTACCATACCTTTTTAATTTTCTGTATTAAAATATCCTAGTTTAAAAGACACAATGTGATTTTAAATGACAAGCTACTATCTTTTATATAGAAATTTTATAGAAAACAATAAATTGCAAATTACTTCTTATAGAAGTATAGAAATGTTTTTATATGTTACCCTAAGGTATATGAAAATAGAATTGAAGATGTGACTAATATTTTAGGTTAAATTATATCAATGGCCATTTCTGTTACATGCTACTCCATAAAAAGTGTTCAATAAAAGTCTGCTATTGGTTTGTTAATTAATTTTCTGTGATAAAACTTACAAATGGTGGTATTTTTCCATGGCATGTTGAACCTACATAATAGGCCATTATTCTAGCAAGACTGTGTAACTATTAACAACAAGGTTTGCTATGGTCACTGGGTTTTCGCTATTAAGACTTTTAATTTAATCATAAATAATAGTGACAACATATATTGAGGATAATCATATTAAAATTCTACCCAAAATAATAACCTTGGGCTGATTAAGAAATAGCATCCAGTTCAATCATTAAACAGGAATTGAATTTCAGAGGCTATGGATTTGTGATTATGAATACCTGAAATAGTTGTAATTGCTTGCTAAAGATTGTGAGCATCTCTTCCGTCAGAATAAGTAAAAATGAAAAGATGGTTGGAATTCTCTATGTTCTGAATCACAAACCTTTACTTTAGTCCATATAATCTTGAATTTTCTTACTAGTATTTTTGTAAGAATATAATTTGCAGCTTAAATTGTGTAAGTCTTCTAGCCTCCTTGTAATTTGTATTTATTTAGGAACATTTAGCTGCATAATTGCTGTCATGTCAATGAAAAATGGTTGTTGTTGTTTGTAACTGGTACATGAAATCTTAAACGCAAGCCAATGACTTCTTGTTATTCTAATAATACCCAAAGAATATCAAGTTAATATGTACTCATTACTTTCTGGCCTTCATTTAGTTTTTTTATCTGTGGCCACTGACATGCCACTCAAAGGACAAATGTGGCCTCATCTCAAACAAAGGACCATTCTAGGACATTGTGGTTTAAGGAGCCAGGAAATATACTACAGATATAGACAAGAATTGGAGATAATTTAATGCTCGCTAGAATATTCTATGCAAAACCTTGGCTATGAAAAAAAAAGTAGATCCAGAGAATTCTAGTAGACATTTAACCAATATAGATTGGATTCACTAAGTGATATACAGTAACTGAAAATTTCCAGCAAGTATCATCATTATGCATCAACTAAGTAATAAGACAGTATCACTGCTGTAGAAACACTGTAATTGTACTAAAATATATTCTAAATTATTTTTGAAAACATTTAATCAAATGAACATTTTCAAAGCATTAAACTCATCTGCTTTTGTGAACTAGATTTAAGCAAAAGTTTCTCCATCTAACCATCTAGAATCACTGTCACTTCAAAATAGCCAAATGTATCATCTGTTAATGAATCGAAACAATATGAATTACATAGAGTTCTTTTGAGATAAAGAGTATAGATGGATATATCAGACAACATATTGTTAAGGCTCTTTGCTATGTTAATTGATTAAGAAGCTAAGCATGATCTATGAGCTATCTTAAGCATAAGTTAATTAATGTTTCTCAGGTCATTTCATGCTGAAAAATTAAAATGTTGAAAAATTTAAAATTAAGATTTGAGTTCTTTAGAAATTCAATTAAAGTTCATGGTTTAAAGTTTTATAATAAACTAATATGTGATGATAATGTTTTAAATGAAAGTGTTTGCCTCTGGGAGATTCCATGGGGCACAAAAAATCATGATAGTTGGTTGCAAAATGTAATCATGCGCTTGCTACACAAAAAACAAAGGCAGCAGAGTTTTGATATCATACCTTCTTTAACTACTTGTTCACCTAGATAATCCTGATTTACTTTAAGGAAATAATAAAAACTGATATAATTATTTTAACAGTAATATTCCTGAGTTATAATGGCAGCATCTAAGTGTTGATGGTTAACTTTAAGCTGGGTTGTTCTAGATTATTTCTTGGATAGGAATCACTTGGAAATTCCAAGATGATTGGTTAGACTGAGAAGTTGAAGATCCATTCTACAATAAGGTAATGGCAAAACATCTCTCCTTCTGGAAGTTTCTGGAAAATGCATGAATATACATAACAGTTATTGAGCTCAACTCAAGATACTGTTATCTTTAATCCTTTTCTTAATATTCAGTTATTTGGGAATAAAAGAAAACACTATTCCATTATTACTTATGAGCTATTCTGTAGAGAGATAAGAATTAAACTACACTTCCTCGAAATAGGGTTGTATCTTTAATCTGGATTAATATTTTTCATCATGTTAATGAAGTGGTTGCATTTGATTGAACACTAATAGATTTATAAATCTCACTGAGCCTATATATTTTTTGACTATACAAGTGTGTGTCATCTGAATTATTGCACTTCTCGCTGCTTTACAACAAATGTACTTGAACCAATCAGAACATATGAATAAGCATAAAAAAGTAAGTTTGTACTAGAAGGCTATGGTTCCAGTAATATATGAAAAATAAAGTCTAATTTATGTTAATTTGTCATCTAATCAGTGATATGCTAGAATAAAAAAACTTAATATTTGATTCCCCTGAAAAAAATAGGGTCAAAACAGATGAGGATCACTGTTGCAACCACTTTCAGGAACTTCAAAGAAGAACCCGACTGGATAAGATTGTGCAGGAGGAAGACAAAGAGGAAAGCAGGACAGACCGGGCTAAACAACAGAAAACATCTGAGCAAGGTACCCTGAATCTAAAAGTACTTAGAGGGATACTTCTGAAAGAAGATCTTTAAGTGGCAAAAGAGAGAGAAAAGGAGGTTAAAAAGCCCTTTTTACCTTTATATTGACAATTACAAACGGTATGGAAAGAAATGTATATTAATCTATTTTGACACTAATAAGCAACTTTAAGCTGAAATCTAAGTGTCAAAAGGAGAATAAAGATTTTTTCTTTGGTCATTTTAAAGCCCTAAAAAGAGGAAGAGTGGAGGCAAAAGGGTGGAACTTGGAATAATGAAAAAATGGAGTACCACCTGGAAAAATAAAGAGGGTGAACAGGGAAATTTTGAAAAGACTCCTGAGGATACATTGTAACTGAAATCTTATTAAAAGATACAGTAACCCACAGAAAGGGAAAGGAAAGGAAAGAAACAAGAATGAACAGTCTGAGATCATTTGGTGATATTAAAAAAAAGATTTTGGCATTGCTTTTTTCTTTCTTTTTCTGTTTTTACTTAAAGTCAATTGGGTGGTTGTTCAAAAGTGTTTAAAATGGCATCACTCCTGGAGGAATTGAGGATGAGTCTTAAAAAACAGAAAGAAGATGCAGAAAGGGAAGGAAGATCCTTTGGCTTTGGATTTGAATTTTTTGAAATGGAGATCCTGAACTATGAAAAGCAAAAGGAAAAGCTTCAAGAGCAAGAAAAAGGGCGGGACAAAGAAGAAGCCATTTTTAATGATCAAATAATGCAAAGTGTGGTAATAAGGGGAAAAAGTGGGATAGGAGTTAAAAGTTTGAGATCAAAGGGAACAACCAAAAAGAAAAATAGTCTGAAAAAAAAGTATAACAGCAAGGAGAAGCAGAAAAGAAAACTACAGAAGGGAAAATTAGAGAGAGAAGGGTATAAAAAAAGGGATGAGAAAAAGGGGGAAGATAGAAAGAACTTATGAGGGACAAAAGCAGGAAGTAAAGAAAAGGGGGAATTGTACAAGGATTAAAAGCATTTGCTCAGCTAGAAAACAGAGACAATGGCTAAATTAAGTTAAAAGTGAGGATTTTGCAAAGGTACAAAAGATAGTGTGACAGTAGAATATTGTAATGAGTTAGAAATGAAATAAGTAAATAATCTATCAGATAAAACTGTATTGTTATGTAATGGTATGTTTATTTATAATGAATACAATAACAAAGAAGAGAGGGAAACATTGTAATTCTTTCTAAAGATTGATAAAATATTGAAAAGAAATGTGAAAGATTTTTAAGGAAATGTATTCCAGTTACTATAATGAATTTGAATAGTTACTTTGTTTATTAATAGTAAATAACTTGTAAGATAAAACTGCATGACTATCCAATGGTATGCTTGTTAACAGTTAGGTAATAATGAAGAACAGAGGGAAACATTTCAACTTTTCTCAAAGATTGATAAACATTGAAAAAAAACGTGAAAGATTTACAGGGATCCTACCAGTAATAGAATGATTTTGAATAACTATTTGGTTTACTAATGTATGCATAATTTTAAAATTTAAAACTGAAACGGCTATAATAGCCTGACTCACAGACGAATTCAATACAGAAGCCTGATGATGGCAGATGAGATTCTGCCAAAATGTTGCCACAACTTTAAAAGCACAACTACAATGACGTGGGATAATACCCGAAGGAAGCTGAACAGCACGCATATAAGTACCCGCGAAAGCCTAAGAAAACAAATATATATATATATATATATATATATACATATATATATATATATATATATGTATGTATGTATGTATGTATGTTTGTATGTGTATATATATGTGTATATATATGTGTGTGTGTATATATATATATATATATATATATATATATATATG
>BLBF01000006.1:52842365-52863532 GCA_015471245.1 Laticauda colubrina | reverse complement strand
TAGAGTAGAGTAGAGTAGAGTAGAGTAGAGTAGAGTAGAGTAGAGTAGAGTAGAGTAGAGTATTTATGTTGGGTTGCAGAACCAAACCAGACAGTTATAGAGGTGCAGATGACAGACTCAATAATTCCTCTGTAGAACTGTATCAGCAGCTCCACCGTTTCTATGGTTTTGAGTGTGTTCAGTTCCAGATTGTTCTGGTTACACCATGAGGCAAGTTGTATAACTTTCTGTCTGTATGCAGATTCATCGTTGACTTGAATGAGACCAATCACTGTTGTGTCATCAGCAAACTTCAGTATTTTAACAGATGGATCATTTGAGATAAAGTTATTGGTATATAGGGAGAAGAGAAGTGGAGATAGCACACAGCCTTGGAGGTGGGGGCTGTGCTAATTGTACAGGTATTAGATGTGATTCTGCCTAGCTTCACCTGCTGCTTCCTGTCTGTTAGGAAGTTTATGATCCACTTACAAGTGTGTTCAGGTACCACTAGTTGGTTTAATTTACTTAGAAGAGTGTCTGGAATGATGGCATTGAATGCTGAACAGAAGTCTACAAAGAAGACCCTTGCTTAGGTATTTGGAGATTCAAGATGTTGTAGTATGTAATGCAGAGCCATATTAACAGCATCATCTGTCAATCTATTTGCTCGGTATACAAACTGCATGGGATCTAACAGCGGATCTGTGATGGTTTTTAGGTGGGATAGCACAAGCCTTTCAAAGATTTTCATAACTACAAATGTTAGAGCAACTGGTCTGTAGTCATTCAGTTCCTTGATGGAGGGCTTCTTTGGCACTGGGATGATGGTAGAACGTTTGAAGCAGGAAGGAACATAGCACATGTCTAGTGATCTATTGAAGATTCGGGTGAAGATGGGGGCCAATTGGTCAGCACAGACTTTTAAGCAAGAAGGACTTATCTTGTCTGGCCCTGGTGCAATTCCTGGCTTTTGTCTGTGTAATAGATCTTGCACTTCTTTTTCTGTGATCACCAGAGCTTATGAGCCCAATGGATTGGGTGTGATAACCCGTAGTCTCTCAAAATAACCCAAAACCCAAAACATATATTAAAGTCTGGTAAGGCCTTCAACTTAACTTCACTGTTTTATTTGGCACAGTTTAACGTCACAAAAGTAACTTATGAGACAAACAGAAAATCAAAACAAACTGCATTGATGAGAGTTCCGAAGCAAGCCAAGATAACAAATCATAAACTCCAGGAAAATAACTGAGAAAAGTCCATGGGAAGAATGCCAACAAAGGTAAACCTCTTTCAAGTTGAACACTAAAACTGACTCCTGTAAATTCTAATTGCGCAGTTGCAAACTTATATATATAGCTCCCACCTGCAAGCCACAACGAGGATCATGGTAATCTCCTCTTGAGTAGATCTCACTTTTCCCTGATCCTCTCCTCCCTGCGTGACCTAGGATGCATAGGGGATCTTTGTCTGACTGCTCAGCCGGCCTCTGCCCTTCCCCAGTCTCCTCCACCACCTCTGGAGCCACACCCCCACTCCCTGTTGGCTGTTCCTCCTCTTCCTCAGAGTCAGTCTCGACCAGTGGCATGACACTATCCCACCCCCACAGGGCCCCCTCCCCCAGAACCAGGCGGACAAGATCATTGAGCAAACCAAGCATGAATGTCCTGGACCAAATGAGGAGCATGAACATCAGTGGCATTGACTCAGGTGAAGTCTTCCATGCCACCAAATATTGAAATTGGTCCCGCAACTGGTGTGAATCTCCGATGCTATCCACTTCATACTCCTCCTCCCAGAGGGGCTACTGGGGCCGGCAGTGATGAAGCTGGTCTATGCGGACTGTTGCCTGAGGCAGGGCTAACAGGGAATGATGAAAAACAGTATGGATACAGTATGGTCTGTGTCAAGGAGAGACGATAAGCCACAGGATTGATCACTGCCTCAACCAGAAAAGGTCCCAAGTAATGGTGATCGAGCTTTTTCGATGGTCACGTCATTGGTAAATATCGAGTAGAGTGCCAAACCTGATTGCCGACCACTAAAGGTGGAACATCATGATTATGTCAGTCTGCAAACCATTTATAGTCTTCCTTGGCTCTATAGTTGATTGCAGACCTTGTGGTGCACGACTTTTAACTCCTGCAAAAACGTATCCATTGCCAGAACTGGGGAATCAGATGAGGCTAAAGGGAAAAGTTGTGGATGAAACCCATACTTAGCAAAGAAAGGGAACACACGGGTGGATGCATGTTGAGCATTGTTATAAGCGAATTCTGCCACCAGCAGCACTTCCACCAAATTGTCTTGTTGAGTATTGCTGAAACAGCAGAGGTACTGCTCCAAAATAGCATTCTCTGTCCCCACATCAGTTTTGGAATGATGAGCGGACAACAGACATGCCTGAACCTGCAGTTTCGTGAGTAGGGTCTGCCAGAAATGTGCCATAAATTGTACCCCCCCGATATGATACCATGCGGTCTGGTAACCCATGCAACTGGAAAATATGAGAGATAAACAATTGAGCCGTTATCCTGGCCGATGGAAGACCTGCACACGGAATAAAGTGTACATATCCATCACCACCAAAATGGTTGTGGCACCATTCGATGGTGGTAACTCAATGATGAAATCCAATGAAACTGCCCCCCATGGTCGTTCTGGTGTGGGCAAGGGCTGCAAGAGACCAGGGGGCACACCATGAGCATACTTTGCTTGGTGACAGATCCCACAGGACACCACATATCCCAACACATCATGTTTAAGTCTTGGCTACCAAAATGTCCTAGAGATGAGGTGCAGTGTTTTGAACACCCCAAAGTGTCCCACTGCCGGACTATCATGACATTGACATTGGATAAGGCCATGCAGAGGACCTCCAGGCACATAAATGCGATCACGGAATGGCAACAGTCCCCAATATATGCCCAAGGAGTCTCTTGTCTCCCATTCTCATCCAATTCTTGACATTGAGCTGCCACAAATGGGTCCTGCTGCTGTGCCTTCTGAATTTTCACTCAAAGGTCCACAGGTTCCTTGATGGCCGCAAACCACTCCAATGGAATTACCATCCAGGGCAAGATTTTATCCTCCCTTTGGGTATACTTGGGCTTCCAAGATAGGGTGTTGGCATGTTGATTCCCTCCATTCGGAACATAGTTACCCAGAAATCGAACCGAGCAAAGAATAAGGACCATCTCACCTGAAGCTGGTTCAATATCTGAGCTGTACGGAGGTGTTCCAAATTGAGATGATCCATCCTCAATTTGGTAACGAGTCCCCTCCAGATGGTGCCGCCATGTCTCAAAAGCGACCTTAATCGCCAATAGCTCCTTGTCCCATATTGTATAGTTGTGCTCTGGAGCCGACAACTTCCAGGAATAATAAGCGCACAGAAACAAAGTGCCTGTAGGAGCATAGGCCTGGAGGACCACCACACCAACAGCCACATTGGAAGCAGTGTTTCCAATTGTTTCCACCACAAATGGCTGGCCTGGATCAAGGTGTTTGAGGATTGGCTCAGAAGCAAAGGCAACTTTCAATGCCTCAAAAGCTGCCTGCTCCACAGCACTCCAATGGAACTTCTCCCCCTTCTTGAGCAGATTAGAAAGGGAAGCAGTCAAGGCAGCAAAGCAGGGAATAAATATGAGGTAGTAGTTCGCAAACCCCAACAGTCATCCTTAACTCGCTGTGGAGGTTCCCACTCCTGCAACGATTGCATTTTTTCTGGGTCCATTTCCACCCCAGCAGCTGAAATACAATGTCCCAAGAAGTAAATCATGGTTTGGGTAAACTGACACTTCTCACGTTTAGCAAACAGGTGGTTACACCAGGTGGCAACACCAGCCACACATGCTGCCAATGTTTAGCAAACAGGTGGCAACACCAGCCACACATGCTGCCAATGTTCCTGCAGGGAATCTGAGTAAATCAAAATGTCATCTAAATATATGACCATGAATTGATCCAACAAATCATGAAAAACATCATGCATGAAATGCATGAACACAGCTGGGACATTGGTTAATCCAAAAGGCATCACGGTATACTCAAAATGCTCATACCTTATCCAGAAAGCTGTTTTCCACTCATCCCCTGTACGAATGTGAGCCAGATTGTAGGCCCCACGCAAGTCCAACTTCGTAAAAATCTTAGCTTGACGAAGCCGCTCAATCAGTTCAGGGATGAGGAGAAGAAGGTACCAATTCCTCACTGTGATTGCATTCAACTTGCAGTAATCACAATACAAATGTAGCTTCCCCAATTTTTTTTCACAAAAAGCACCAGTGCAGCCAATGGGGAGGTAGAAGGCCAGATAAACCCTTTCTGGAAGTTCTTGTCAATAAAATCCCACAAGGCAGCCAACTCCGGTTCTGACAGGGAATTTATCCAACCCACTGGCAATTTTGCATTGGGCAACAAGTTTATTGACAGTCATAGGCCCAATGCAGAGGCAGCTGATCCACCTCCTTCTCCCCAAACACATCAGCAAAATCCACCAACTCCACAGGTTGTTGTAGGTCCATGGGCATAGCCACATTCCCTGCAAGGAGTGCAAGCAATGGTTGACACACTTCATATCAAGGAACTGCACATCTCCAGACGACCAGACAATCTGTGGATCATGGGCCTGTAACCACTCCAAACCCAGCACCACCAGAAAATGAGGCACTGCAGCAACATAAAACACGGTTTCCTCCACATGCTGCCCAATGCGCATGCAAAGAGGTTTGATAGCAGCAACCACAAAGGGGCCGACCCTCAATCGTCTCCACCATTACTGTTGGGGATACCTGTTGCTGAGGAATGAACCAATACTTGACAAAATGAGCATCCTTGAAATTGGCTGTGGCCCCTGAATCGACCAAAGCTGGGATCTCCACCACTCCCACACCAGGCACGAACACACTTGCTGTCAGCACAAGATGCTTCACCAATAGCAACTGTGGTGGAGATGTTGAAGATGTCAAAGGTTGCGAGGGTGACAAGGTTGGTAAAGATGGCGGGCCTATGGACTTTACACCCCAACCTGCAGACCCCCGTAGGCTGAGCAATGCTCGTTTCCTGCCACTGAAGGTATCGCTGCTGTGGATGTCTTAACAGGACACTTGGCCACAAAATGGCCTTGACTGCCATAATAGAGGCATAAACCAACACCACGACGTCTATTCTTTTCTACTTGAGTCAGGCAAGGGTGGCCATCCCCCAACTGCATGGGTTCTTCCAAAGGCACTTCCACCAAGGGCACCATCTTGCTGGAAACAGATACAGTCTCTGTCCATCGTTGCACCCATTGCTGCTGAAGTCTAGCATTGATATGAAGACACAAATGCATGAGCTCCTGAAGGGTGTGAGGGCATTCAGTGCATGCCAACTCATCCAGGAGCTCCGCCAACAAACCCTCTTGGAACTGGTCTAATAGTGCTGCCTCATTCCATTGTACATCCTGAGCACCTGAAAACAAGCAATATAATCCATGAGTGAGTCACGTCCCTGCTTCAATTCTCTCAAATGTCTGTTTGCTGTTTGGCTTCAAAAAGGGTCCTCAAACATGGCCTGAAACTGACCACAAAACTTCCCATTGAGTGGGAAAGTCCTCAGGCCGAAGTCTCATGTAAAGCTGGCACTGCCTCAAAAATGCTGGAAATTGGGCCAACGAACCATCAACTTTATCTGGCACTGCCACTGGGCATTTTCAGCGTGGCCGGGCAGCTTGCATGTGTGTCACCTGTGCAGTCAAAAGAGCCACTTGCTGGGTTAACTGGGCAATATCTGCTCTGAGCTGATCCATGGTCACCCCACAAAAAGCAAAAATAAGTTGAAGGGGTGGCAGGAGTCAAAATGTGATGACCCGTAGTCTCTCAAAATAACCCAAAACCCAAAACATATATAAAAGTCTGGTAAGGCCTTCAACTTAACTTCACTGTTTTATTTGGAACAGTTTAAAGTCACAAAAGTAACTTATGAGACAAACAGAAAATCAAAACAAACCGCATTGATGAGAATTCCGAAGCAAGCCAAGATAACAAATCATAAACTCCAGGAAAATAACCGAGAAAAGTCCATGGGAAGAACGCCAACAAAGATAAACCTCTTTCAGGGTGAACACTAAAAGATGACTCCTGCAAATTCTAATTGTGCAGTTGCAAACTTATATACATAGCTCCCATCTGCAAGCACAAGGAGGATCATGGTAATCTCTTGAGTAGACCTCGCTTTTTTCTGATCCTCTCTTCCCTGTGTGACCTCGGATGGATAGGGAATGGGCCTGGATCTTCCTCTGACTGCTCAGCTGGCCTCTGCCCTTCCCCAGCCTCCTCCACCACCTCTGGAGCCACACTCCCATTCCCTGTTGGCTGTTCCTCCTCTTCCTCAGAGTCAGTCTCCACCAGGGGCATGACATTGGAGCCAGTTGTAGGAGGCTTGGCTGTTATTGGTGTATTTGAGATGTGGATTGTGGAGATAGGTGGCTGTAGTTTCTTTTCAAACCTGCAATAAAACACATTCAGGTCATCTGCTAGTTGTTGATTTCCTTCTGCCTGGGAAGGAGGTTTGCTGAAACCAGTGATGTTTCTCAGAGTTTTCCACATGTTTGCTGGTTCATTTGTTGAGAACTGATTCTTTAACCTTACAGAGTAGCTTCTTTCTGCTGCTCTGATCTCTCTTGTTAATATGTTTCTGGCCTGGTTGTATAGCATTCGGTCACCTTTTCTGTAGGCTTCCTCTTTGGAACGATGTAGCTGCTTAAGGCTAGGTTCCACTGGCTGACAGATGCAAAACGTATGCAAAAAGGACACATTGGATGAGCAAAATTTCAGGGGTGGCTCCATCCGTTGTTATCCGCTCCAAAAGGTGCCCCAAATTTGCATAAACAGAATGGAAAAGAATGGAAAGGAACGGACGGGGGTAGTACGTAGGGAGGATGTTAAGCAGATGTTCGTAGGAAGCCTAGTGGATGGAAGCTGATGACACATCCAAAGAGCTTCCGGGGAAGAATTGCGAAGTGGACGCATAGCGGAAGGAGCAGATGCTTAGCGGATGACGCGGATGCATCACGGACACCTATAGGATGCGTAGCGGATGCATAGCGGATGCGTAGCGGATACGTAGCAGATGCAAAGCATTCACTGTGCATGCGGGGAGGATGAATTGCGTCAGCTCCATGGATATAAAAGGATGCAGCTCGCAAGCAGTCAGCATTCAGAGGAAAGACGTGCTGCCACAGACATCTTCGAATAACACCATGGTTCCTCAGTCAGGGAAGAAAAGGAAGCCTGTGCCTACTCCTGCCAGCCCTGGCAAGAAGGACAGAACCACCCTGGCACTGACTCTGAAGCTGCTGGTGCTTCTGCTGGTGGTGGTGGTGGTGTTGCTGCTGCTGCTGGTGCTGCAGCTGCTGCTGCTGCTGCTGCTGGTGCTTCTCCTGCTGGTGCTGGTGGTGCTTCTCCTGGTGCTGCTGGTGGTGCTTCTCCTCCTGCTGCTGCTGTTGTGGACCAGCCCCAAGGCCCTCAAAGCCCTGCTGCTGAAGGCCCTGAAGGCCTTGCTGCTCAAGCCCCTGCCAAAGGGAGGAAGAGGCAAGGGAAGGAGAAGGGAGAGAGGAAATGGTACATCCTTTCCGAGGAGCATGAGGAGGAGGTGCTGGAATGGCTGAGGGAGAACGAGTACCTGTGGAGAAAGGGCCACAAACTCTATTGCGACACCAAGAAAAAACAGGCAGCTTGGAGAGACAAGGCAGAGAGCCTGGGATATACTTCAGACCTATTCCTTGGATGTTGGAAGCACATGGACACCTGGTATGGCAAGCTACACCTCAAAAAATCTGGCCAGGCTGCTGTCAAGCTCACTGACCAGGAGATGTACATCATGGCCAAGTGCAGCTTCCTGGAGGGTGAGGTCTGCCACCAAGGAACAGCCCCTCTGACAACCCTCTCCCTCAGACAGCCCACAGAGAGCCACTCCTCTTCCAGCCAGGAGACAGCTACACTGTCCAGGCAGGTGTCTTCAGAGGGCCCCATGGCAGAGACCCCCCCACCCCGACAGCTGCACTCCCCATGCCAGAGGACGTGGAGGATCCCCTGTCACAAATGGAGGAAGAAGCGGCAGCCACCAGAGACCAACCCACACCCATCGCCAGCTCCACCTCCACAGAAAGCAGGCAGAGAGGCAGAGGCAGTCTGGAGGGCCAGAGCCACACTGTCCTGCTGGAGATCAGGGACACAATGAAGACCAGCACAGATCTTCTCTCTCAGCTGGTCCACAGCGACATACCATCCTCGAACCGCAAGCCCTTCATCACATACGTGAGCCAGACCCTCATGGACCTGCCTGAGGCCCAGTACCAGATGATGAAGCAGAAGATCACAGCACTTCTGCATCAGCTGTGGGATGGGCAAGGATAGTTGTGGGATAGATAAACCTCCAGTCCAAGCATAGTGGGACTGTATGGTCCACCCTCCCAGCTGCCACACGTGTGGCCCTTTTTATCACTAACAATTTATTCATTGATCAACACATTTCAAAATAAACAAAGCTCTTTATTAATGCCCTATTCATTGTAGGGCCACTCAACATACATGGCACAATCTCATCAGTGTTATGAGACAGGCTCAAGGAAGCATCCATTAAGCATCTACCATCCTGTCTTGCCACTCCACTGCTCCAGCTGGGGAGTTGCACCAGTGTTTCAGGAGGTTGCGCGGCTTCTTCCCTTCACGTGAAGCTCTGTTGGGGCCTTGTACATACACAGTGCCTATCAGGTTTAATCCTTGCCTCCATTCACCAGGCTCCATGTCCCCATTCCCTTGTTGACGGTCCACAAGCCTGTTCTGCAACACTGGGTAGCGGATGTGCATGAGATTGTGCAGGATGCAGCAAGCTCCTCACACTCCCTAGGTGATGCTGCATGGTGGTGAGAAGTACCTGGAACCTGTTGGCCAGAATGCCAAAGGCGTTCTCCACCACCCGTCTTGCCCTGGACAGCCTGTAGTTGAAGATCCTCTCTTCACAGGTGAGGTATCTTGAAGTGTAGGGGTTCATGAGGTAGGTTCTGAGGGAGGAGACGTCATCACCAATGATGAAGTAGGACACATCTTGTGTGTCATTGGATAGGGGGTCTGGATCTGGAAAACCCATGATGAGGTTGCATTCCAGCCCATCCTTGAGGTCACTGGCGTTGTATACTTGGCTATCTGAAGCTGACCCATTGCCTGAAGCATCGATGTACATGAACTTGTAGTCAGCATCAACCATGGCAAAGAGGATGATCCTGAAGAAGCCCTTGTAGTTGTTATAAGAGGACCCTGACTTGGCTGGAGCTTTGCAGGCCACGTGCTTCCCATCTATGGCTCCAACGGTGTGGGGAAAGTTCCACCTCTGATAGCACTCTTCTGCAACTTTCCTCCAGCCTTCTTCAGTGGTGGGACACTGGAGGAGCTCCTCCACGTATTCTTCAATGATGGCCTGCACCACTTCTCTGACCACTTTACTAATGCTGTTGTGTGGCACCCTCCACGCATACTGCACGTTTCTGTATATGGTTCCAGAGGCCAGGTGGCGCAGAGTCAGTGCCACCTTCAGTCCAGGGTCCAGGCTGGGACAGAAGTTGGTGCTTGTCTTGGTCAACCTGGGTCTCAGACACTCTACAATTTCATCAAACATGTCTGGTGGCATCCTCATGAAGTGATGGAATGCACGAGGGTCTTCATTCCTCAGCTCCACCATCAGCTTGTCATACAGTCCAAACTCCACTCTTCTCCTGATCCATCGTTGGACCCACACAGCTCTTGAACCTCTCCTTCTTCTCCTTGTGTAGAAAAGGTGAAACAATCTGAAGAGGGCTTGGTTCTGGTGTTGAATGATCGCAGCTACCATAAGGACTGTGTTATGATCCATGGTGGAGAACAATGGATGATGTGGAAGAGCAAGACCAAGGGTGAAGAGGTCGGTACACCACGGCTGCTGGACTGATACTGAGATCCAGGTGATTTCATCCCCCTTTTTATAGGACATATCCGTTTTCCGCTAGGAGTCCTTCCACATACTCTAGGCATACTGCAGACATCCTAAATATCCGAGATACATCCCATATACAAACGTTTTGTCCATTTTAATGCTTTATATACGAGATGCATCCGCTTACATCCTTTCTATTTCCGTGCTACTGATACTGTGTGGACATTCCATGTACCTTTCGCTTCCTCCCTCTTTCCGTTTTCAGCTGCAGCGGATGTGAGTTGCGAAGATGTCGAGAGGATGCCGAAAGGATACAGCGGACGTTTAACGGATGACAACAGACATAGAACGTTTGTTGCCCGTATGTGTCGCGGATGTACATCGTATGCAGCGGAAAGTTCATCCGTTCAAAAAGTTTTGTGCAGCTCAAAACTTCTTGCACGGATGAAATCTCAGTGGACAGATGCTCGACGGATAGAGTGTATGAAACACGTATGCATTGAGTACACAACAGATGCATCGCATTTTCCAATGGATGGCAAGCTTTTTTGTCCGTTTTACATCCTCTTTGCATCCGTTGGTGCAGTGGGACATGGGCTTTAAGTTTAGCTGTGAACTTTGGTTTATTGTTACTACATATATTTGCAGGTTCCTTGTTGGTACACATAAGTCTTCTCAGAAGCTAACATATGATGTTACAATATCTGTGAACTCATCTAGGTCTGCAGAGGCATCTTCAAAAACATTCCAATCAGGCAGGCCTGGAGTTTCAACTTTGCCCCATCTGACCAAGTCATCACTGATTTAATGGTTGGTTTAATGGTTTTAAATCTTTGTCTGTAGGCAGGTACAAGGTGAATCATGCAGTGGTCAGAGTGTCCCACAGCTGCTCATGGTAAAGACCTATAAGCATCTTTTACTGTTGTGTAGCAGTGGTCTAAAGTATTTTTGCCTCTGGTGGGACAATTTACATGCTGGAAATATTTTGGAAGCTCTTTCCTTAAGTTTGCTTGATTGAAATCTCCTAAAATAATGGGAAAGAAACCTGGGTGTTTGGTTTCAGCCTCCATAATTTGATCAGCAGAGTTTGTAATGCCTTGTTTACACAGTCTTGTGGAGGAAAATACACAGCTATTAGGAGAAATGAGGAGAACTTACATGGAGAGTAAATGGCTTGCAGTTGATGTATAAAAACTCTACGTTTTCATCACAAAACTTATATATTATAGTTATATCTTGAGACCAACTGTTGTTGATATATGAACATAATCCTCCACACTTTGATTTACCTGATGTCTCTTCAATTCTGTCTGATCTAAATGTCTGAAATCCTGGGATGAATATGGTATTGTCCCCATGAATTTGTGGATTAAGCCAGGTTTCAGTAAAACAAAGAACAGCTGAATTAGAAAAATCAGAATTCCATTTATTTAAGAGATGAATTTAATCCATCTTATTATCCAGTGAGCATAAATTAGTCAGAAAGATTGAAGGGAGAGGAGTTTTTTTTCCCTTATTCCTTACTCTGTTTAAAATTCCCGCTCGTTTACCTCATCTCCTCTTCCAGTGTGGTCGCTTCTTTGCTTTCTTTGTTGTAATTCATAGTACCGGGAAATTGGTTAGAATCTCCTCCACGTTTGCAAAAACAGGTGGGGGTGAGGAGTCAGAAAGCTGATCCTTAAGGAAACATTGCCTAATTCTTAGCAGATGTTCTCGTGAATATGAAATCCATACTGAATTGCAGAAAATAATAAGGAACAAAGAAACCATTAGAGAGCATTTCACCTTGGTAGCCTTCGTTGGCGCCATCTTGGCAGGATCCTGTATTATATTAATGGTTTTCTGTATGACTGTAATCTGAGATGCATCATTGAACATTTGATTTGTTTCAAAGTCAGGTGGCTTCAGGTAATGGAATCAGCCTAGCACCTATTGGTCACTTTAAGATGATGAAGGCATATCCTGTTCTTTTGGTCCCGACTTTGAACATTTCCATTCCCAACAGCCTTTCTACCTTGGGCAACATAACAGTACAGTGATTTCAAGCTAGGGTATATCCGTGTATCTTACAGGTTGGAACATGAAATCAGCTGACTAGCAGGGCTGGTATAGGAGGGTGAATGAATAATTAAGCTGTAGAGAGTAAGCAATTCTTGCTGCAAATATGGATATCATAACTGCTCCTGCATCAGATAACTGTTCTTCTGGTTGCCTCTGAATATCTGTTTAGTTATCTCTGAAATAGAATGACTCCATTTTCAAAATGGTCCTCTAATATCATGTTACTTGGTATCCCTTGAATTATCGTGTTTGCACAAAACCAGAATAGATTGTGACATATTGCCAAACCCATCAATTTAGCTGTCAATCAAAATTCATCAATAGGGAACACCAACGGGGCAACAAATGTTATACCAGGACAGATTTTCTGGCAACTCAAAAATTATTAAAGATAGCATTTTTACTTGGCCATCATAAATAGAAATTATGATTTGTCTATATGAAGCATATTCCAGGCATATGGTTGATTGCAAGGTTTGCGAAAAGAAGGATTGTTACTTAAATCATAATTTGGAAATAATCTCTCTTTTGCCAGTAGGATTTCCTTGCAGTGATCTATGTTATCTCTGTAATCTTTGGGGATATCTATTAGTATAGCTTCTTGGTGAATACTGTTGCAGATTAATTTTTCTTCTGCACTTTTATTTATTGGTAATTTTTATATCTTTGTATTATCTGTTTTATTTGTTTTTATTTAGTAATTTCCAGGGTTTTATTTTATTCTGATTATATATATTGTTGCGTATAGATGCAATGTATTTACTTACTGTATGTTTTGCCAATAAAAAGAAATTTTAATCTATTATTGCAATATAAATTTATTTGAAATAATTATAAATGCATTTCTTCAAGATTTACTGGGATTACAAACTCCCAATATCCTCAGCCATTGTTCATGCTTGCTAAAAGTTCTTGCAGTTGAAGTCCAATGGACGTAAATGGCTTCAGACAGTCTGGCATATTCTCAGTTCAACAAGGATTACTAGCTTCCAATTTGTATAGCTAGTCAGATACATAGAACTAAAGGGTTCCTTCTGAATATACTGTATGTTCTATTTTATCTTATAAAAGATTTAGGCCTGTTGTTCAGTTGTTTTCTGAATCAAACAAACTTTGCATTACAATTTTATCTAACTGTAACTCTTGGCCAAATGGAAAATACAACTGTCTAGAAATCTAAACATGTTGTTCGAGGTTTGACTCAATGAACTGAATCCAATTTGTATTAAATTTATGTTTTCGTAAATAGATTTTACTGGGAAGATAGAATGGAAATGTTCTCAAAATGTCTCAATACCTGCTATATGTAACAATTTTCTTGTCCTTCTTTAGCAGTACATAGCTTACAGTATGAATGGGAAAAATAAGATCTATCTCATGTTTTACTTCTATTATTTGTATTACGCTTACTTCCATTATTTACATTAAAATCATTTTTCATGATTTTGATTTATTTGTAATGTGCAACCTTGTTTTCTGCTGCATTCATATTTCCAAAAGATAAAAGAAATTTGAGAAGAAGCAGGATTATCTAAATAGTTTATGAATCATTGCCAACCAAAGATTGTATTCCTACTTCTGGTTAGAAATAGTTTTTTAAACATTAGTAATTGGAAACTCCTATTAGCATGAGCTACTGCAGCTGTGAATCACTGCCAGACTCTAGCAATACAATTATGGGTGGATAAACACTGCCATGAAATAAACCAGTGCCTTCTCTTTAAACTATCACTTACAAAGGTATTTTTTAATGCAAGGTTCATATGTCAAGTCTGGAAAAACTCTAGCTGCCCTATCCTGTTAAAATAAATATAGCAGAGAGTTTAATTACATTCTCCTTTTCTTTAAAAATAATTCTTTTACATTAAAAAAATCCATAAGAGTGATTTCAAGATTCAAATAGATTGCAAAAAAGGAAATCTCCTTATAATCAAATATAATTATGCCATGAAACTTTTTTGTTCTAGATTATTTTAAATTTTTGTAATCTATTATATTCGACTGCCATCACTTTCATTCTAGAAAATAATTGTTTCACCCCTACTTTTAAAAATCCTTAAATTATGTAACATAGGCCACAAGAAATGAAACAAACTACTGAAATAAAAGGTACAGAGGTCTTAAATAAAATATATTATAGGTCCAAATGTGCAAGAACAGGATAATATTCTGCATGGTAATTTTGACCAAAATTTCTGAGATGTTACAAATTATTACACATTTTCAAACTTATTTATGACAGAGTAAATACTATGCATGCCAAAACCCTGGAAAATTAATGCTTGTAAATGGTCATGGTATATTTTACAGTCTTGTTTTAATCTTCAGCCATACTTTATTATGAAGCCCAAGAAGCAATTGTATTCATTATCTTAATTTTACACTATCATATTTCATCTATAGAATTGTTAAGTCTATTATGGGCTAGAAAATTTCAGTTAAACAAAGTAGTTATATAAGATAAAATTGTCATTATGATTTGTTACATATCTCTTTAGTCTATTGCTACATAGCTATTCTGCCTTTTTCTTATGGTGAGTTAACGTTTCACAAAAGCAGTGAGCCAGTCATGCTGTAACAATATTTCTAAATGTTTGATCAGTGGATAAATATGAATTTTGGTTTAATTTATGATTGTAAAGGCAAGTGTAGGTCCTTGATTTAAATGATACATGAATAACCAAGGTCAGATACTATAATATACTTTTCTAGGTACAGCTTAAAATAATAATTCATAATCAGCATGGTTAGAGGTCAGAATAAAGGTTAAATGCTGGTAAGAGGAAATAAACAATCGACTTAAGTGTTAATACAAATGCCAAAATAAAGAATAATGTACTAATAAAGGAGAATATTTGTTGTTCAGGTTGAAATGAGGGGTCCTTGATGCTCTGTGAGCTTGGTTGTTTTCTTGCAGACATTTCATTATCCAAACTCGGTAACACTATCAGTGCCAATAATAGAAAATAGAAAGGAGCATACTTATGGTTTCAAAATGTCAGAATTTCCCTTCATATTTCTCACAGAAAATTTGTGCATTGATTAAACTGTAAAATATAAATGAAGATTAATCACAAATTTTAACTATCCTAAACTTTTACAATATAAAAATGGACTTTACAGCCTTACTATTATTTCTTATACACTGTAAAAGGTCAGCTTTCCCTATTCAAATTGATATTATGCTGCAGTACTACTAAATACTTATCTAGAGGAAAAGATATGTGGGTGTGTTTGAGACAAGGCACTGTGACTTCTATGGGCAGTTATGTGCACTACTTGATAAGTCCAAGTTAGACTCTCTTCTGCAAGTTATATTATGTTTCTGGGTGCAATATAAAGTGCTCTTTAAAAGCTTTAAAGGCATGGGACTGGGATTATTTGAGAGACTACCTCAAACTATGTCCCCCAGTTATGTCTACCTGTTCCATTAATTCTGGCAGAAAAGGCCTGCTCCATTCCTGTGTGATAGGGAATGTCATCTCGCAGGGTCCAGGAAGCCTTTTCTGTCATAGTGACCAGCCTGTAGAATATTGACTTCTTAGATATTAGATTGGCCCAACATACTTTTTTTAAGGCCTTAAACACATAGCTTTCCACCAGGTTTGAAGTTCTAGATATGTAGTAAGTAAACTCCATGTAGTGGTTATATTATTATTTTGTAAGCGCTTGGAACTTTTTCAAGGACATCATACCAGGTATGGAGTTGAAACAGATGGTTCCCACAACAAAGAGAACTTGTTTATATTAATTAGGTGAGAGACTGAGGGGTTTGGCTAGGAAAATTATTGTTTAATTCTATGAACTGGTGTTTGGGAACCTCAGAGTTAGTTTTGTCTTGACATTATCATGCAGTGTATTAAATAAACAGTAAGATTTTGGGAAATAGAATAATCCTGGAGGTTTATTTGGATTCTTGAGCTGGATGTTGACAGGGCCATTCTTGGATTGAACAGTGTTGGGCAACTTTTCTCCAGGCATCAACCTTTCATTTTTTGGAAAGGTTATTGAGAAGATAGTTGGTGTTCAACTGCATGGTCCTAGGTAATCTGTATCCCTTTCACTCTTGGATCAGGCCATAATATAGATAAGGCATTGATCACATTTGGAAATGTGCTTACAAAGGAAGTGATGCTACTGTTACAACCTTATGAATTATTCTATAATGGGGGTGTCAAAGTCAATTTCATTGAGGGATGCATCAGGGTTGTATTTGACCTCATAGAGCTGGGATGTGTGGCCATGGTGGGCATGACATGAGATTCATGTCAGAGGCACCAGTGGTGGCCAAATGCTAAGGCAGGACTTCCCTGAGACCATCCCTCAGTCTCATTATAATATCTTTCCTTCCTTCCCTTCTTTTTCTTTCCCTCCTCATTCTCCTTTCTTCTTCCTTCCCCTCTTTCCTTATTTTTCCTTCCTTGGTTTCTTCCATATTTTCTTATTTTTCTTTGTCTTTCCTCTTTCCCTTTCTCCTTTCCTGTCCCTTCTTACATGCTCAAATGCAAAAGGGGAAATATTTCTCCTTTTGTTTTGTTTTAAGTTTGTTTTTATAGCTCTCTGCCAGTGAAAACAAAGCTCATTTTTTTCTGGCAGGGACACCGCAGACTGGTCCTTTGCTGTTTCCAGGCTGACCCCATGGGCCAGATCTAAACCACATGGGCCAGATCTAAACACAGGTTGGATCCAGACCTTGAGTTTGACACCCCTATTCTATGACATTGGCCACAGTATCCTTGTAGTCTGGCTCTGGGGTCTGGGACTGGGAAACACTGTTTTGTGGTGCTTTCTCCTTCTTTCTCCATGACCAGTTCCAGGGGCGGGGGGTTAGCTTTAGACCTCTACAGTATGGGATACTTCAGGGCTGTGGTCTCTCACCATTTCTCTCACCATTACAGACAATTGCTTATATTTTCATACAGTAATCCTGTTAATTTTCCAGAATATTATAGGAGAAAGATGGTTCAGATTAATAAAATAGCTATTCTTTAAAATTGGTCTAAGACTCCACTAAACAACATTACAGCATAGGTAGCAGATGGAAGTTCCTGTATAATCTTTTGGATATTACATCCCCATGTAACAAACTGTTTCGTCACAGTGCATAGAGGAATAATCCTCAGATATTCTACTTTCTCTTATATTATGTGGTTGTTTTGTACATAAAAGGGCTAAAGATGGAATAATCAAAGGCTATCTTCTTTGCTAATTACCCACAGTATTCTACATGTTTATTACTCTCAGTATTGTTTCCGATGTCTCTAGAAAGTTCTGTGCTTTTTTGTTGAGTTTATTGAGTTATAAATATGGATCATGTAGACTGTCTTTACATTTTCTATCCTTTCCTCAACTTTTTCTACATATGACTCTTCTTCTGCCTTATTTTGCTTGCACTTTGCTAATTTTTGCCACATAGGTGAATTTCTTTTTGACTTTTTTGTATATGCTGAGAATTAATGAACAAAAATAAGTTTACATTTTCAGCTTCCGGTTTGAGCTTCTTCAGTGACAGACCCAAACTTCATCTCTGCAAGGATTCGATCCGTACTTGCTGCTGGAGTGCCCCGAGCCAGCTGGTTTTGGGGCTAAGCCACCCCGTAGAGGTGGTGAGGAGGGGGGAGACTGCCTGCAGGGTTGAGGAGAGCCGCATTTCTCCTCCCCATCTGGTCATTACTCCATTTCCTGAAGGCAGTTACAGCGGTGGTCAGAAATGGCCACCACAAAGAAGAACTCGACTGGAAAAGAATGTGCAGGAGGAAGATAAGAAGAGAAAGTTTTGGTTGACTGAGTCAAACAGCAAAAGCAACAAATAAGGTATCCTGGAATTGAAACTATTAAAAAACAATAACATTGTTCCCTAAGAAGATTTTTAAGCTGTGAAGGAGAGAGAAAAGGGAAAAGATTTGGTTTTCTCCTTTTCCTATACTGACAGCTAAGAGACTTAAGCAACAAATTGAAAAAAAATCCACTTTGACATCAATAGGCATTTAATGCTGAAAATAAAAAGTCAAAGGGATAATAAAGATTTCTGGATAATTAAAAGCTTTTGAAAACAGGAAAAAAATAGAAAAAAAAACAGAAAAAAAATAAAAGGGCAGGATTTGGAAGGGAGGAGACTTCCTGGAATTAAGAAAGAACTTACAGCAAAATCTCAACAAGACTTCCAAAAGATACATTCTAACTGAAATATCGCAACAAAAACCCCAGGAAGAGAAAGTCAAAAAAGAAATAAGATATAACTCGGGACTATCTGGATTACTTGATGATCTCTGGATTCTTGGTTATTGTTTTGAATGACTAAAATCAATTGAGTGGTTGTTTAAAACTGTTTAAAATGGCACCACTTTTAGAAGAACTGAAAATGGAAGTTAAAAAGTACAAAGAAGATGCACAAGAAGGGAGAGGTTCTTTTGGCTTTGGATTTCAGTTCTTAGAAATGGAGATTTGGAAGTATGAGAAACAACAAGAAATGCCTGCAGAACAAGAAGATTGTGACAAAGAAGAAGCCATCTTTAATGAACAAGTAATCTTAGATGGGGGGAAAAAAGGAAAGGGGGGAAAGAGAATGGAAAGTTTAAGATTGGGAAAAACAACTAAAATAATAGAGTAAAAAATAAGTATAAAATCAGAAAGCAACAGAAGAGGGAAATGAAGAAGAGAGAATTAGAACGAAAGGCAAGGGGAAAAAAGAGAAGGGAGAAGAAGAGAGGGAAGAAAGAAAGGAAAAGAAGTTATAAAGGACAGAAGCAAAATATAGAGAAACAGTGCCTATTTCTAGATAATGGGTGAAAGCTTAATGGAGAAAAGGATTCTGCAAAGGTACATAAGATAGTATGGTTATATTAGAAACAGAAATAATTTTAGAAAATATGAAACAATATATGATTAAAATGTCTGATAAAATAGCTATCGTAATTCCGTGGAATGCTTGTCAATAAATAAATGTAACCAAAGGTATATTTAATAATTTATAAAACATATGTGAAGAGAAATAAGGGAAAATTAATTATGGAGATGATATGTGTTTTTAAGAAAGCACGATATTTAATTGAAAAGAAGTGTTCAAGATGTCAAGAATTTAATGATTATTAATGATAGAACTGAACTGGAATGGAATGAGGGCTTCCAATTATATATATTTACAATCTTTTTTAAAAAAAGAATATAGTGTGTATTATAAGAATGTACCAAGCAGAATTTGATTGGAAGTTATGTATTATGTATTATATTGAGGTATACACTGAAGTTTAAAGAAGAGTTGAATGGATGTAATTAAAAGATATAAATACTCCAATTAGTAACTACAGGAGAAAATTTGTTTAATGAGAAAAGATAAAATTAAATTGAAACAGAACAGACAAAAGTATAAATATAATGATTTGAATTGAGATGAGATAATCAAAATAAAGTTGAGAAAATTAAAAGAGGGGAAAAACTATATAGAAAATGTAAAATAGTATAAGATATGGAATAGAATACAAAAAGAAGCATGAAATTGAGTTTTGCGTCTGTATAAAGAAGTTCAACCTGGACCATGCTATTTTCAAAAAATTTTACTTGTTTTACTTGTATTTTGTATGTGTAAAAACCCAAATAAAACTTTATTAAAAAAAATAATATTTTTTCTTTGAATTGAACTGAGTGATATATGTATTTGTTCTGATCTCAATATAAGGGCTGCCTGAGAGTTATTTGGGAGAAAACTAAGCTAGAAATTTCCCACACTTCCAACATAAACAGTTTAAAATAATAATATGTTTTTAAAAACTTCTGCCTGATTCCTGGTGATTTTAAACAATATTTGGAAAAATTCTTGTAGCTTAGTTATGCATAACTTCAGCCATAATTTTAGTAAATAATGAAACAAAATAGATTTATTTGAAAAATGAAAATGTATTTGTGTATCTGACCTTTCTTCCAGAAGTCTAATACATCAAACTTGCCATTCACTGATATCTTAATTACAATTCAAAGTCCTTACTCCTTCCCTGCCCTGAAGAAAACCTTGGGGCCAGCTTGCTGTTTAGATTCCAATTGAGACCTGATGTTGTCTTACCATCATTACCATCAGTCCTGAGAGCAGCAAACATGGTTGAACAAATATTAAAAAGCATTCAGAGAAATTAATATATTTTCAACCAAGATGGCAAAGAAAGCAGAAGCCACAGATATATCATCTTGTTCTTAGTTTCTTCATCTTGTATGTGTGGAATGTGGGGAAGAATGTTTGACTTGGCACCTACCTGGATTTTGACTTCATTTCTTTTGATTGTGGTATTGGAGGATAAGCTGCTGTGGAGCATATTTGTTATATGTATTTTGGGCTACTCTGTTGAGGGAATGGTGGTTTGAGTTCTTCCCACAGTGAACCTTCTTCTCTAAAAGGGCTTTGGTGAAGGCTCATCATGCATTTGTGGAGAAAATTGGTGATACATTATTTATTTTATTTTTTATTTTATTATTTATTTGTTTTTGTCAATTGCTTACAAGATAATAGGTATAAGTAAAAACATAGTTATGAATACCTGGATACATATAAGAAAAAGTATTGATTGGTGGAAGTTGATAGCTGAATGCTTTACCCAGCAGCAGTATTGTGGAACAGACAATCACATTTGTGATGCTGGTGTTGCTGGAACCTTTGACTGCAGTGTTATATGTGGTCAGGGTGGGATACTGCCAGTTTAACAACCAGTTCAGTGATCACACACTGTGCGCACATATGAACAATACAAAAATCCTTACTTGCTATGTTACTTCAGGGGAGTAACACAGCTGAGGAGCAGAAATCCTCTCTTCCATGCAGATCAGCTAAGATGATAATGTTCAGTACAATGCAGGGGCGGACAAGGCCACATGATCATTGGAGCGAACCACTTCACTCCCAGCTGATCTTCGGAACTAGGGGTTCACCAGAACTGGTCTGAATTGGCAGATGTATGTGACTCTGTCAACTGATACTGGGAACAGCACTTCCTATGACTTTTTTGGTGGGCTCTATAAAGACATTGGGGATTTTTTTGTTTATGATTAGGCAGAGGGGAACATGGTGGCAGAATGACAGGTTACTGTGGACATCCCATTCCCCATAGATAACTTATTTTCTCTTCCTCCTCCTTTCTTTTTTTCTTCTTCTTCTTCTTCTTCTTCTTCTTCTTCTTCTTCTTCTTCTT
>BLBF01000006.1:52810872-52842355 GCA_015471245.1 Laticauda colubrina | reverse complement strand
TTCTTCTTCTTCTTCTTCTTCTTCTTCTTCTTCTTCTTCTTCTTCTTTTGTCAGCACCAAGGAGGACATCACACTAACCATGAAGCCAATTACTTGCTGTGCAGGACTCTTTTTTCCAGATAGGTGCACATAAGACTGGATATTTTGATTCCCAAAGAGAATTTTTCCATAGAGGCAATGAGTTTTTATTCCTTTCCTTTGATAAGAGCTGAGAAGGAAGACTGGGGAGCTGGGTGGATATTGACAAGGAACCCTACCAGCTGGTGTTGAAAGCTAGGGCTGAAGTAGGATTCAGCTGTCTGGAGGTTATGGCACTCTGGATGGAAAACAAGATGTTTCAAATAAACTCTGTGAGTGACTCTGAGTTTTGGGGCCTTCTTATTCACAGACTATAGCATGTTTGCTACTGAATGGGGTTGCACTGACCCAAATAGACTCAGTGTACAACTTGAGAGTTCTCATGTTCTCCTGATTGCTGCTTGAAGAGTTTTCACAATTTTGAGTTGTACATCAATTGCACCCATTTCTGGATTAGGAGGCTTTTTTCACTGTCACTCATACTCTGGTTACCTCCCAGGTGGATTAAAGTATTCTACACAGATGCCCTTGAAAAGTATCTGGAAGCTTCAGCAGATGCAAAATGAAACAGCATTGGTAGATATGTGTGCCCTAAAATGGCATACACATTACTCTGTGACCTGCATTTGTAGCTAGTTTTCCTCTGGATCCAATTCAAGGTGCTACTTCTGCATTTTAAAGTCCATCAAGGAATATGGCTAGGTTATTTAAGGGACCGCCTCTTCCCAATTATTTCCTATTATCCTATCAAACCTAGTAAGAAGCATACTCCAAATCCTGTCTGCTAATCCTGTTTGCTGAAACTCAGTAGGGCTCTTTTCTGTCCTGGTACCCATCCTTGATATCCCTCTGGAAATCCCTTATAACATGGGCATGTCAACAGGTTTGTGGATCTCATGGAAATGGGAATTTAATAAGGTGACTTCATTGTGTTTAATATCTATGCTCTCCCTGCCCTGTTCAGCTTTTTAAAAAATAATAAAATTTAAGTGTTAATTTTAGAGTATTTTTATGATTATTGTTTTTATAACTTTACTGTATACTGCCCAATGTTATGTTTCTATGGGATGAGGAAATATAAATGTTATAAATAAATCCATTTATAGTAATATAGATTTAATTTATTGGAAAAGCAGTGATACACTTCATTGCTCATGATGAGATCTGAAACATAATAATACAATAAATATTTTAAAACTATACCAAAGAAACAGTGTTTTGCAAAATAGCCCTGGAAAATTTACACCGAATATCTATTTGATAACATTGTTATAAGAAAATTAACATTGTTAATTTTTTTATATCTAAAAATATTTTTTAAATTAACAATTTAATTTTCTTGTCTATGGAGATTCTCAATTATCCAGGTCATAGTTACCCCCAAAGAGATGAAAAACCTCTTTCAGTTAACTTTTTGAGTCATAAAAGTGAGTGTCACAATGACATTCATGAATTTTATATATGACACAAACTTTATCCATTTATGCAAGCATTCCTAACTTGCAAGCAGAGGTCAAAATTAAATTTTCATACACAAGTATGGTGTTCCATATGATACCATAGTAAATTGACCCAATGTGATAACAAAATGCTAAAAGTGCTCTTATGCATAGTTAGTTGCGCCAATTAATTTCAGGCTGCAGTGGACACACTTGCATCCAATTGTCTTTTGTATGCCTGTTTCTTTAATTATGTCTTTCTATGATATAATAAATGCTACCCTATAACCCTGGAGCACCTAGCCAGCAGCCTAAATCATGATATATTTGTAAAAGATAGGTATAATTACCCAAAGATAACAGTTCAAAACTGCTTACAACTTACTTCTTGCCTTTGACTAATAGTAGAGAAAATAATTGCCAAAAGACAATGTATAACACTGATTTAGGTGACATACTGTATGTGCTAGGAAAACACTATTATTTTCAAAACAATCTCTTTACAGTGGTGGCAATTAATTTTCTCAGGTTCATAAGATTGCACATTTATAATTTTCAACTTCTTTCTTCAGAATCCTTTTAAGCTTTATTATTTTTCATCATACATATGTGATTTATATTTTTATCCTAAGCTATAATTCAATTTTTATGCTCTGAGAAAGGAAGAATCTTAATGTTTATTAACTACTACTATTTCAAATAAAGGTAAGCATTACAATAGTTCTATGAGTTTAAATTTTATTGTATGTCTTACATTTGCCAGTTAGCAGATGAATAAAATGTAATAAAATTAAAATGCATAGAAATTAATATAAACTGTTATATGCTTTATTTACTCCCACATATCAGGATACAAATTTTCCGAGATCATTTCAAGGAAACCTATGTCTATGCTAGATTGCTAGTTATTTCTCCAGGATTTATATATTTTATTTATTTTATTTGTGAAACAAAAATTAAAAATTGGAACAAAAAAAATAAAAAATAAAAATGTAACAGAGATGATAGGCATGTCAGTGGCCTATATGAACTATTTACCCAGCAAATATTGAGGTGATCTATCCATTTAAAGACTCAGAGAGACTGCTTCAAAACATTTTGTTTGAATGCATGCATGAGCTTTGTTTCAGAAATGACCTGGTCTTCTGTGCATGCTAACAATGTCGTGAAATTTCAAAATAGACCTTTGATAGGATATGGTAATACAAACTTCAAGCAAGAAAACTGGAGAGGCACTTGGTTTTTTTATGAAGCTTCCCTCCCACTGTGTATATCTCATGGCTTTTGTTATCTAAAATTGGTGAAGCTAATGAAGAATAAAGTTTGAGAACACTATATCAATGCCTGATAATAATGCCATGACCCTTATACAAAAAGAATAATAACATCAGTAAATGCAAAGCTACATCAAATTAGTTTAAATGTATCTTCAAAAAATGTTTGGCAGAAATCTAATTGGAAAGGTGTAAGAGATGACAAAGAGCAAAATCTAAGAAATGAAATGTGACTTTATGCTGAATCTAAGTGCCCGGACTAATTTTTTGCACTTTAGCTACATAAATACATGATCTGTGAGAAAAGTTGTATATTTTATTAATTAATAAAGCCATGGGATAACTAAATGAATAAATATGGAATAGACTTGAACTACAAAATGTTTTGGGGGAATTTCGGTCTGAATACTGGTTCTATAACTACTAATGTTACTAGTAGTATATAATAGAAGTAAAGCATAGTATACATGATATTTGTAGAAAAGGAATGATGTTGTTTGGTTATTTGATGTATTTTTAGATACATCTTTATGGTGCCCTTATTTTATTTTTTTATTTTTTTAAAAATATTCATTTTAGAAATTTATAAGGTCATCTAATTCTAATTCTTTTCAGATTCTTCAAAAATAATTATCCCATAATGTGGCTTACATTAGTTTTGGAGATCCTGAGGCAAAATGTAGATTCAAAGGTTACATATCTATTAAAGCTAGCATAGGAAAGCAAATTGTATAAGATAATCAGTCTTGATCTCAAAAGTTCATTTTAATAATTCTGTGAACTACATAGGCTGAGGATAAAATATGGACCATTTGCTGACCAGATATTTTCTCTGAGTCACCAATCATTAATTGCAATAAAGATGAAATTGGTTTTCTAGACACATTCATATATAAAATTCTCATGAATTATATTCATTGACAATATCTCTAACAGTACTTTGTCATTCATGATATCTTCAAATGGATTTTTTTTTTCATCCACAAATGCATTGGCACAGCTATATATTGAAATTACACATAACTGCAAGCCTCCCACATATGATAGCAAGTTATAAAAGTTAATCTGTTAGGTTAGATAAAAGAGCAAGTCTGTCTTTCTATTCCTGGAGGAAATCACAGAATCATGTGTGAGTTGTCTCACTGATAGTATGTTTTGCCTTCCACGGCCTCACAGATATCCAAAAATCCTGAAAGAGAAGCAAAATATTTTGAAGAGAATGTCAGAAGAAACTTCAAAAGTAACATACCAGCATTGATTGATTCTTTAGAAAGAATGATACAGATTGCTGCTTTGAATGGGTGAAGAGTTCTTACCAGTAGGATTTTTTTTCCTGATCTAAAAACAAAATATATCACCAATGTAAATATGAACCATTGCAACATTATAAATCTATTTTATTAAATATGACTAATAATAATGGCTGCCAAACTAAAATCTGAACCTTGACAACATTTTCATCTGTCAATTACAGAAGATCATATTGTCTGGATCTGTACATATGCCTTGCTGATATATTATGACATCCTTGAGAAGAATTTGATGTATATGAAGGACAGCAGCTTAAGAATTGGTAACTATGATTTCACATGTGTATATCTTCTTGCCCTATCTTCTGGAGAATTTTAAATAATCCTGCCATGATTTTAATTGACAGCTGCTTGAATATTTCAAGACAGTTTTAGGATGACAAAAAAGACAAAATTGCCATCAATTGCACTATCAATTGCAAACAATTTAACTAATTAACAGCTGATATCTTACAACAATACTTTTAATATTTTACACATCTGCCAAATTTGGTCAAAACATCTGGCTGATTGTGCAATCAACCATAATAGGCCCTATTTTCTGGAAGATTCTACTTGACAGCCCATGGGGGCATCGGAGAGCTTTTGGGTGGCATTTATTGTTTTTGCAACTATATTATACAGTTGACTTGTTTGTCTTAAAATATATTATGTCATTCAGATCCCTGTCTCATTTAATGTTGCTGAGTATAGTTTCTCCATTTTATGCTTATGATTTTGATTTACTTTACACAATATAGGATTTTGATTTGTCCTTACTAAATGTCATCTTTTTTCTGCCTACTGTTCTACCTTGTCAAGATTATCTGGAACCATGATAGTGTCTTCCAAAGCAGGGGTCCCCAACCCCCTAGCCATGGCCCATTACCAGGCCTTGGCCAATTTGGAATTGGGCAATGGGAATGGCTGGCCAGAACCCCCATGCATGCAGCTCAACTTGAACCAGTGGACACTCATGCACATGCATTCTGGCCCACCATTCATGCAAGTTGAATGCATGTGCACTGGCCCATCACTTGCACAAGAGCTGCAGGAGTATACACACGCATGCAATGGTCCACCACTCACATGTCCCAGTTCCCCTTTCTTCTTCCAGCTGGGCTGCCGAGCTGCAAAGGCTGGGGACTGTTGTTCTGAAGATTCATTCTCCTCGTATCTTTCTGGTGTTTGAAAATTTGAAAATGATCTCTGACCCTGCACTTAGGAATGTTAGATTCAAATACCCCAGCACCATAAATCCAAGAAACCTCATTGCTAGCCCCGCCACAGAATCAATGAGCTCAGGCAGAGAGGTGGCTACATAGCAGGGATGCTGGTACAATAGCAGCAGCCCTACATGATGTCTCCTGGTGCCAAACTTAAGAAAAAGCATCTCACATCTAGCAACATGCCTATCAAGTATTTTGGACAACACTGCAGCCCCACCTTCTTACCCTGGGATCTCAGCTTGTGCCAAACCAATTGGGCAGATGTCAGTAAGGCCTATTGTCACAGTCAGGTCTTGATAATGCATGTGAGTCACCAATGGGAGTCTCATGATGAGTCTTGTGATGATGAAGTTACATCAGATAAGAGTCATTTGGGAGGTGAACTGCTGGTAGGGGGAAGGTCTTGCCTGAGTTTGTTGAGAGTCAGTGCTGTCTCTGGTTGGCTGTGAAGTTGATTTGGATTCTGAGGTTTTTAGACTGTTTGTAGGTCAATGTGTCTGTTGATAGGATTACTTGTAGATTGCCAGACTTTGATGAACTTACGAGCATGGCAGATGGTAGAGTGGCATATAATTTTTATGTTGCTCCAATTAAATTGGTGCTATTTGATGTCAGCATGGATAGAGATTAAGGATTTTGGATCATGGCATTTGACTGACAACCATTGTTTGTGGATCCTGGTTTTTAATTGACTTGACATTTGTCCTACATAGAATTGGTTGCAATTGTTTTAGTTGATTTTGTAAATTATATTGTTTCTTTCAACCTTCTGTATTTTGTATTTGGTTCTGGATAATTCCTGATGGAGTGTGGCTATTCCTGACTCCCACTGATGACTTCAACCTGAGCCATCATAAGAACCATTACAGCACCCTCACTTGATCCACCCATACCTGAGCCATCACAAAACCTACTGACTACACAAAGCCCTTATGAACAGAAGAATACTGATACTGAAAATCCCCTAAAATCCACTGATGTTTTCTAGCCTGGTAATGAAATGTTTGGAAACCAACCTACAAGTTCAGATATTGATCTATACCCGAGCTACAAATATTCGCCACCATTGCAAATCTCAACATATTTTCCTCTATCCATCGCTATTAGAATCTTATAGCCTTCCCCCATCCCTGTTCATAGCAATACATATCCCAACCTGTGGTTCCTATATACTATGTATATACAATTCCTGAGGGGTCTTTGCTATCTAAAGCACTTCTATCTAGCACCCAACACTTATGGGCAGTCAGAAAACTTCCCATTATAATCCAACAGCAGTCAGTTAGTCAATCTTCTGTCAGTGGACTGCTAAGCTCCTAACTACACCTGCCCTTCAAGGCTATCATCCAATGAGGTATGCTGCTTCACCTACAAAACCTTGCAACTAATATCAATCCTAATAACATTTCTTGCAGAGTCCATTTGTTTTCTTGACCAGTCTATAATCATTGCAGATACTTTTCATTTTTCTACTGACAAGGAAAGGATTTTGCCCTTCTGAATTTTAACCATGATAATTTTCATTCTGCATACATATTAGCTGCTTACTGGTATATATCCTTGCTGACTGCCCTACCTATTTTTCAAGTTTTATGCATATTCCTTTAAACTCTATTAGCTTTCAATGAATTCACAACACTTTCATAAGATGTTCCTCATTTTTTTCCTGTTGAAATGATATGCAGTTAAATTTCCAGTATTTTGAAAGTTTTTCCCACTTAAATCTATGACCTTAAGATTTTTGTCAGTAGGATTCTGCCTAGTACTTCTCTAAAGGCCCTGTCCTTTACACTGCCCAACGGATGCAAAACGTTTGTAAAAAGGACACAGCAGACGAGAAAAATGTTCCATCCGTTGTTATCCACTCTCAAAAGGGGCAAAAATTTGCATAAACAGAGCGGATAACACAGAAAGGAATGGATGGGGGGAGGACGCAGAGCAGATGGAAAGTGGATGTGGAACGGAAGCCTAGAGGATGGAAGTGGATGGGAGCGGATGTCACATCTGCAAGGCTTCTGGGGGGCCTCAGCAAAGCGGATGTGGAATGGAAAGAGCGGATGCCGAGCGGATGAAGCGGATGCACAGCAGATGCACAGCGGATGAAGCAGATGCAGAGCGGAAGCCTAGCGGATGCACAGAGGAAGCCTAGTGGAAGCCTAGCGGATGCCTAGCGGAAGCCTAGCGGATGGCTAACGGAAGCCTAGCGGATGCCTAGCAGATGCCTAGCATTCACTGTGCATGTGGGGGAGGATGTATTGCGTCAGCCCCGCAGATATAAAGGGAAGCAGCTCCCAAGCAGGTCACCATTCAGAGGAAAGACCTGCATCCAGACACATCGAGTGCCTTGCCAGCCTGCCCTGCCTGCATGCCTGCCGGCCAGCCTTGCTGCCTGCCTTGCTGCCTGCCATCCTGCCAGCCTCCCTGCCAGCCTTGCTGTCTGCCTGCCTGCCAGCCTCCCTGCCAGCCTTGCTGTCTTCCAGCCTTGGTGCCTGCCAGCCTTCCTGCCAGCCTGCCTGCCTGCCAGCCTGCCTGCCTGCCTGCCAGCCTCCCTGCCAGCCAGCAACCCCACAACTATGGGGAAGAAGAGAAAGCCTCAGCCATCTGCTGCCAGCCCTGGCAAGAGGGACAGGGCCACCCTCCCGCCCCCTGGCCCTCACTCTGCTTCTGCTGGGGCTTCTGTAGCACAGGCTCACTCTTCTGCAGCTGGGGCTTCTGCTGCTTGTGCTTCTGGAGGAGCTGATAATGCTGCTTCTGGCGGTGGTGCTTATGCTCGTGCTTACTCTGCTATAGCTGCTTCTGGCGGTGGTGCTTCTGCTGCTTCTGCTTCTGGAGGAGCTGATGATGATGCTTATGGCGGTGGTGCTTCTGCTCGTGCTTACTCTGCTGATGCTGCTTCTGGCGGTGGTGCTTCTGCTGGTGCTTACTCTGCTGTAGCTGCTCCTCGTACTGCTGGTCCTGCTCATACTGCTGGTCCTGCTCATCCTGCTCATGCTCCTGATCTTGCTCATCCTGCTTGTCCTGCTCGTGCTCCTGGTCTTGCTCGTCCTGCTGGTCCTGCTCATCCTGCTGGTCCTGCTCATGCTCCTGGTCCTGCTTGTGCTCCTGGTGCTGCTGGCACTGCAGGTGCTTACTCTGCTGCTGCTGATCCTGGTCCTGCTGGTGCTGCTGCTGCTGCTGGTGATGATGATGATGATGATGATGATGATCCTGCTGGTGCTGCTGCTGCTGCTGGTGCTGCTGGTGCTGCTGCTGCTGATGATCCTGCTGGTGCTGCTGATGCTGCTGGTGTGGAGGAGCAGTCCCTACAACCTGGAAGCCCCTCTGATGAGGGCCCATCTGGTCATGCCAAAGGGAGGAAGAGGCATATACGGGAATGGGAGAGGAGGCAATACTCCATTGAGGAGGAACACAAGGATGAGGTGCTGGAGTGGCTGAGAGAGAATGACTATCTATGGCGGAAGGGACACTGGCTCTACAGGGACACCAAAAGGAAGCAGGCTGCTTGGAGAGAGAAGGCGGAGAGTCTGGGCTACACATCGTATGTGCTCCTCAGCTGGTGGAAGCACATGCACACCTGGTACGGCAAGCTGCACCTCAAGAAATCTGGCCAGGCCACGGTTAAGCTGAGGGACAGAGAGACCTACGTCATGGCCAGGTGCAGCTTCCTGGAGGGTGAGATCCACCACCGAGGAGCAGCAGCAGCCCCTCTCACTACCCTCTCTCTCCGGCAGCCTGCTGAGAGCCAGTCCTCTTCCGGCCGAGAGTCAGCTTCTGTCTCCAGGCAGGTTTCTGTGGAGCGTGCCATGGCGGAGAACCCGTGGACAGCTGTTTTAACCGTGGTGGAGCGCGTGGAGGACTCCCTGGTGCAGTGGGAGAAAGGAAACGGCACGTCCACCACAGCCCTACCCGCATCCACCCCCAGCTCCACCTCCACAGAAAGGCAGAGAGCCAGACAGCAGGAGGGGCAGAGCCACACTGTCCTGCTGGAGATCAGGGACACCATCTGGAGCAGCATAGATCTCCTCTCTCAGCTGGTCAGCACCGACTCCTCATCCTCCAACCGCAAGCCCTTCCTCACCTATGTCAACCAGACCCTCAAGAACATGGAGGAACCCGAGTACCAGGTGGTGAAGGACCGGATCACGGAGCTGCTTCACAACCCTCCAGACCCAGAGGAACCTGCTCCCACCCAGTCTAGATCTGCTCCTCCACCCCAGGTGATGTCCCTCCCATAACAAGGCTTCCCACAGGCCCTCACCTACCAGGGCTACGGCTACCAGGAGGTCCAGCAGCACAGGCAGCAGCCCTTCCCAGTCCAGGCACAGAGTCATCAGGCTACACCATTGCCACAGGTTCCACTGATGCCACCGATGCCAGCCACGCCAATGATGCCACCGATGACAGCGATGCCACCCACGCCACCGATGCCACCCACACCAGTCCTCACCCAGCTGCAGACCAGACAGCCCCACTACACTGCTCCTTCCTCCACCCCACAGCCAAGCCTAGCCTCAGTACATCTGTCCTCGGTACTGGGGCTGACACCCCATGGCATGGAGGAAGGAGCTCTCAACATCACGGGGCTGAGCCAGCTGTCTGAGAGCTTCCTCAACACACCGTCACCTGTTGTCCTCTCAGGGCCAGGCACCCCAATGATGCTTCAGACCAGCACTCCAGCACCAGCCACCTCCACAGCACCTGGACCCTTCACCCCTGAGACTGGGCACACCTCCGAGTGACTGATAAGAGTGCCACAGACTGGGTGGCTACCTGTGGACTTTATTTGGACACTTGATTTGGGTCATTTTTCTTTTACAGCTTGTTATTAATAAAGTTTATCTTTGCTTCACACACTTGCTTCATTTATTTTTTTCAATAAAGTCTTGGTGGAAACTTTTAGAAATGGTTTAAGCCTTTGCATGCTTGTGGGATGGGTTAAGATAGCAGTGGGATGGGCAGAGATACCTTTGGGATGGGTAAGGATAGCAGTGGGATGGGCAGGGATACCTTTGGGATGGGTTAAGATAGTTGTGGGATAGATAAACCTCCAGTGCAAGCATATTGGGACTGTATGGTCCACCCTTCCAGGTGCCACACCTATGGCCCTTCATTATCAATAACAATGTAAGCATTCATCAACACATTTCAACATAAACACAACTCTTTACTAAATGCCCTGCTCATTGTAGGCCCACCCAACATACATGGCCCAATCTCATCAGTGTGATGAGACAGGCTGAAGTAAGCATCCATTAATCATCTATCATCCTGTCTTGACACTCCACTGCTCCAGCTGGGGAGTTGCACCAGTGTTTCAGGAGGTTGCGCTGCTTCTTCCCTTCACGTGAGGCTCTGTGAAGGCCTTGCGCATCCTCAGTGTCAATCAGGTTTTTCCCTTGCCTACATTCCCCAGGCTCCATGTCCCCATTGCCTTGTTGGAGGTCCACGAGCCTGTTCTGCAAGACTGGGTAGCGGGTGCGCATGAGATTGTGCAGGATGCAGCAAGCTTCCACGATCCTCCTCACGGTCTCTGGGCAATGCTGCATGGTGGTGAGAAGTACCTGGAACCTGTTTGCCAGGATGCCAAAGGCATTCTCCACCACCTGCCTTGCCCTGGACAGCCTGTAGTTGAAGATCCTCTCTTCACGGGTGAGGCATCTGGAGATGTAGGGCTTCATGAGGTAGGTTCTGAGGGAGAAGGCGTCATCCCCCACAATGAAGTAGACATCTTGTGTGTCGTTGGGCAGGGGTTCTGGATCTGGGAAGCCCATGATGAGGTTGCATTCCAGCCTCTCCTTGAGATGACTGGCATTGTATACCTGGGCATCTGAAGATGAGCCGTTGCCTGAAGCATTGATGTACATGAACTTGTAGTCAGCATCAACCATGGCGAAGAGGACGATGCTGAAGAAGCCCTTGTAGTTGAAATAAGTGGACCCCGACTTGGCTGGTGCTTTGCAGGCCACCTGCTTGCCATCTATGGCTCCAACAGTGTGGGGGAAGCTCCACCTCTGATACCACTGCTCTGCAACTTTCTTCCATCCTTCTTCAGTGGAGGGGCACTGGAGGAGCTCTTCCAGGTATTCTTCAATGATGGGCTGCACCACTTCTCTGACCACAATGCTGATGGTGTTGGATGGCACCCTCCAGCTGAATGCTCCTGTAGGTGGTCCCTGAGGCCAGGTGGTGCAGAGTGAGTGCCACCTTGAGCCCAGGGTCCAGGCTGGGGCGAAATTTGGTGCTCTGCTTGGTCAACCTGGGTGTCAGCCGCTGCACAACTTCTTCAAACATGGCTGGAGGCATCCTCATGAAGTTCTGGGATGCACGAGTGTCTTCGTTCCTGAGCTTCACCATCAGCTTGTTGTATAGTTCATACTCTGCTCTTCTCTTGATCCATCTTCGGACCTAGACGCTTCTTGGCCGCCTCCCTTTCTTCCCGTAGTAGAGTTCACAGAGCCTGTAGATGGCTTCGCACTGTTGCAGAACGATGGTGGCTACCAAAAGGTGTTTGTTACGATCCATGGTGGACATGACTGGATGCTGTGGAAGATCAAGAGGCAGATGAAGGCTGCAGAGGTCTGCACAGCTGGGCTATTGGTCTGAAAGTGAGATCCAGGTGAGTTGCTCCCCCTTTTTATAGGCAATGTAGGTTTTCCACTATGTCTCCCTTTGCATCCTCTAGGCATCCTATAGACATCCTTAATATCCGAGATAGGTCCCCTCTGTGAACGTTTTTTCCGTTTTAAATGCTTTGTTTCCATGCTGCATCCGCTTTCATCCTTTCTCTGTCCGTGGTACTAATGCTGCGTGTCCGTTCCACTTCCTCCCTGCGTCTGTTTACTGCTGGAATGGATGCGAGTTGCGCGGATGTGCAGTGGATGCCTAGCGAATATAGCGGATGCGTAACGGATGCAGAATGGATGTCCCCCATATGCCTAGCGGATGCAGAATGGATGCGTTGGATATATTTTCCGCTCAAAAGTTTTGAGCAGCTCAAAACCTTTTGAGCGGATGAAATGTCAATAGACGGATGCTGGACGGATAGAGAGGAAGCAAAACAGAGGCAGTGAGTATAGAACGGAAGCATCGCGTTAACCAACGGATGGCAAGTGTTTTTCTCCATTTTACATCCTCTTTCCATCCATTGGTGCAGTGTGACAGGGGCTTAAGCTTTCCGAAATTGGTTCTCATGGAAGATAATATGCATGTACAACCATGCTAACTTTATCTTCAGGTAAGTTTTAAACTTCAACATAGTTATTCCAATTTTCCACTGCTTTTACACCTGCACCCAGTTCTTCCATTTTGTCCAAATCAAAAATAGGAAAGTTAATTTCTTCTTAATTTTCTAGAAATTTATCTTTGTTGCTTGATGTATAATGTTATTCTATTATGTTCTGTAATTTGGTTTGGGTTAGACTTAGAAACACATCTACACTTCATTTCTTGTTAGCTTCCCTATATAGATAAGATCAGGAAATCAAGAAAGCTAAAATTACTTTTACTGAGATTGCAAGAATCTCATTGTGAACTATCTCCTCTTGCTTAAACTCAAGTAAATTAAGGAGGCATCTGTCAGCAATAGCACATAGGCATATTCACAGTGCTTTACAGCCCTCTCCAAGTGATTTTTAAGAGTCAGCATATTGCCCCCAACAATCTGAGTCTTCATTTTACCAGCTTGGAAGGATGCAAGACTGAATCAACCTTGAGTCAGTGAGACTTGAACTGTTGAACTGCTAGCAGCCAGCAGAATTAGCCTGCAATACAGCATTCTAACCACTGCAACATCATGAGTTTTCTGAGTATGCCAGTTCTCAGTGTTATTTCATTGTTTTAGACTTTGAAATGATTCAGCACTTTTGTCTAGGTAAAGGTTTTTGTATATTTAAGGATCATCTTCCTTACCTTTTTTTTTTTTTGAGTGCAGAAATGGACAGTATTTTCTTCCAACCACTCCCAACACCTGACAAGGAATCCCCTACCAAATTCTTCCTCCTCAGCAATCAGAATTTATAATCTGTAGTGCTTTCCTTCAATCAATTTACAGACTTTGTTTTGATTGATAATAGCATCTGGCACTCACAGCCTTCCAACAGCTGGTTGATGGCCTGTGAATTTATTTCTGGGCTATTATATTGCTATATTTTCTGCCTGTCTCTTCCTCCTTGTCCATGATCCAACAATAATTCATTGTGTTATGAATTTTAGCACAAAAATCATTTACATCATTCAAATTTTTACCAATTATCTATTGAAATGGTCTATCTAAAATTCAAAGTAGCTAGATCTAAGTGATCCAATACCTGAAAAATATTAACCAAATATTCCATTCCAGTAAAGTATCAAAAGTGTAGTCTGTGGGTATTTTAAGATATCAAGAGTTATGATTCTTTTTCTTTCAACATTACAAGACCAACAAATCAGTTAACACAAAATGAGGAAAAGCTCTATATCAATATACTAAAGAAAACAAACAAAATGTTTGTAATGTACCTTATATGTACCATGTTTCTCTGAAAATAAGACATAGCTCAAAAATAAGCCCTAGTTAAGGTCATCATCAGCCATCAGGGCATGGCCAGCACCAGAGGAAATGAGTGTGTGGGACCAATGGTGTCTTGCAGCAGCCACAACCTGTGTAGCACAGGTGAGTTGCTTACCTATCCAAGCAGCAGGGGGAGGCAGAGGCAGGGGAAGGCATGCAATCTGGATGTGATGCATGGGATGTGGGAAAGCTAAGAGTCAGTAAGCCAGAGCAGATGGGTGGCCACAGGAGGCTCATCTTCACCTGGCGGCATTGATGGAGCAGATGGAGCAGAGGCATAGAGGGAAGGCACACAATCTGGACGTGCCACAGGGTTGGCAGGCAAGCCAAGAGACACAAAGATGAGCCTGACTCAACTGACCATCCATTTTGGCCCATTGACTCTGTGGACTTTCATGGCCTATGCATTGTGTACAAATTGCGTGCTGCCCCCTTGCCTCTGCTGCTGTCTGCTGTTTGGATAGGTAATCAACTCACCTGCACTGTGCAGGCTGCGAAGCCCCAGAGTGTGCCAATCAAGGGGCCAGTGGGCTGCAGCTGCTGCTGGAAACTTCAGCCCCATGTGCTCATTGCCTTTTATGTGCATGCTGGGTTGTGTGGGGCAGCCAGCTGGGTTGATCACCCTGATAGTGTGTTTCCCTAATGCTTATTTTGGATCCCCCATAATATGACACTGGATCTTATTTTTGGGAAATACAGTACCTAATTCCCTCACTATTGTCATATTTAAGTATATTTACCCATGTTATATGACTGTAGTGTTATTATCCTTATCTTCTCAAATACCACATTTTATTAGTATCATTATTATGATTATTACTCTGTTGTTTTGCATATACACTGAGAGTTTCTGCAATGGAGACAAATTCCTTATGTATCTAATCACACTTGGTCAATATTCTATTCTATTCTACTCCACTCTAATCCATTCTTCTCTATTCTTATTCCATTCCATTGAGTATAGGATTCTGTACATATTCTGATTATTGATTGGGATGTTTGATATTCCTACATAAGTGAGGTAAGAAGTGTAGGAGTGTCAGGTCCCATAGATTCCTATAGGGATGCTGTCATTTTGGTGCAGGGGGGAGGCTTGGACGGATTGTCTGTATGGAGTTTCCGTTTCTATTCCTTGCTTTACTTTGCAGTAACTTTCAGAAAGAGGGAAAGGAGTGTGCCTTGAACCAGCTGCCTTATCTTGTCTCTGGAGAAGAGCAGCAGTATTTCCTTGGAGAACAGCATTTATCACCTTCTCAGCCTGTTTCCCTTAACATCTTCATACCCTGGGATTGGCTTGATGTCTTGGACTTTGGGAGGATCTCTGTCTGCATTGGTTCAATCTAATGTTTCAAGTGGGAAAAGTTAATTCCTGCCTACTTCTCTTGCTATCACATCTTCCAATAAATTTTTTATTTTGAAATGTTTTTTGTTTCAAGAGTTCTGCTTTCTTGAGAAGACTGGCAAGGCAGGACCTTACAGGGAGCCAAGATGCAGTCTTTTTTGGTGATCCCGACTAATGAAAAAATCTCCACTCAAGAGTCCAGTTGGTACCAAAACTGGTATTATATGGCAAGGGTACCAAATTGGAACATTTCCATCTGTTCTTTAAAGCTTAAATTTTAGCGTTGTTTTCAGACAATTTTGTTGGCCCATATGATTATTTTAAATTGATTTTATTCTTTTATTTTTGTATTATATGATGGCTGGATTCAACCATATGTTTTGTTTTAAAGTTGAGTATGTTGAAAACTGCCATGAATCACTCAATTTGGCAAAGTAAAGTTTAGCAAGCAAACAAGCAAAAAAACAAACTAGTACACCCAGTAAAATATGGTATGTGAAACTAATTTGTATAAATTCAGGCCCATTTAGTATCAAATAATGAATTTCTAAGTTCTTTGTGCAAAAGGTGAATTCAGTTTTAAAAGGTCATAACAACAGTTTCTCTTAGGATGTTCAATAGTGCATTTATATCCTTGAAAATGAACATTTGGTTCCCCTGACTTTAACCTTAGCAGAGCCTTGATCTATAAGTACTGTTTTCATGTTTCTTTCAGAAACATGAAAAGGAACAGAAATAACATAGTACAAAAAGAATGGTGAGTGGCAGAAGCATGACCAAGTCATTCCCTTTGTATGCTGAACACTCACATTTTTAAAAGAATAATTTTGCACACAGCCAGAGAGCTTTGAACAGAAAATATCTGAAGAACCAAGACCCACATTCTCTGATCTTAAAAAAAAGTTCCAGCATGCTTTCATTAAATGACAAATTACAAGATTCAACACATACAGAAATAATATTAAGATTGCAGATTTGTCCATACTTTCCTGGGAGTAAACTAATAAATGACTTATTTTTCAATGAAAATATTTGCATTTGAAATTTATTTTTATATAATATGCATAAAACATTCATTCATTCACAAAGGTTTAAAAGGAATATATCATAAAATTTAAGTTCAAAATTTATAAAAAATGAAGCATATTATTTGAATGCTTTTGAATGAAAGAGAGCTGTTTGTTTTGATATAATAGATGAGAAAAACAAAGTTTGTTTGTTTTGATTTAATAAAAATAAAATATTTTTAATTCAGTGAAATTAAACCAAGTGTAAATCTTATATTATGCATGCCATGAACAAACATTTCTTAAGATTTTTAAACTAGAACTGAAATAATTATAAAATAATTTAATTTGGTCCCTTTCTTTTTTTTAGCTTTATAATATATATAGAAGACAGAACAATCTGAGCTATCAATAAACAAATAATTGAGAACTACATTAATAACTGTCTGGGCCTCACAATATGCTTTATGCGTGTTAAATAAAATGTAGTCTATAGATATCAAGAAACCTGCAATATTCCCAAGGATTTTTTGTTTTGGAAAAAGATAAAAACTAAAGTAGACAGGTTAAAGTGAGCAGTACTGGTTCTATTATATTATATAACCATAAATAACAGCTCTTTTTCAGTTAGAACTGTAAATAGGTTAAAAAACAAAGGGTCACCAAAAATATGTTTGTTTTAAGAAATTTGAGCAGGTTGGTGAACTTTAAGATATTCAGCAACAACTTAAAGATATTCTGTCTAGGAGCTGTAACTGTGATATATTAGGAGGACTTTCATTGTGATACAGACTGTGTGCAAATCCCCAGTAAATCCCTTGGAGGTTACAATAATTGGTTTATTTGAAAAAAATATCATTATCTATAGAATCAAGCTGCTGGGGCTTCCTGCTCAGAAATCTGAGAATATTTAGATGGTGTGTGAGTTGTAAATCTGTAAAGTATGGATTCATGAACAGAAACACTGAGCAAGGATCAAATATTTCATCTGTCATCAACCTTCTTCCAATCACAGCACTAAAGATGTATTTAAATGAAGGACTTTTATTCCACTGTATATTTTCAACTACAGAGCAAGTACTCTAGATTGATCCATTAATTGCAGTTGGCTAGGCTTATCTAATCCCTTTCTCCTAGGCCTAATTTCTCCCTGTCTGGGAGAAGCAATGATAGGTCAATTGCAGATGGGGGTGGGGGGGTGGATGCATAATTAACTGTGGATAAAATAAAAATAATCTTTTATTTTTAGATATCATGGGATGAAGTTGTGAAATAAAACAATCATTCCAAAGTAAAATTAGAAGTATCTAAAAATACCTGATTTCTTTTATTGCCACTCTCATAAGATGATACAGTAAGACAACATACCCAACAAATATATTAAGACAAAAGGTCAGGGATTAGCCAGATTTCTGCTTTTTCATGAATCTTTAAGTGTTTTTAACATAAGGTTTGAACAAGCTCTTGAATATTTCTCTTAAAACATCTGTCTTCCATTAGTAATTTGTAACACTAGAATTTTTCTTTAAAAAAATCATTGTAATATATGGGCAAAACATTCATATTTTACACACGTTTGAAATTTTTTCCAAAGGTTAATACTTTGTGTATCTATTTGGTGTTGTGGTTAAGTCTAGAAACCAGGAGAGTGTGAATTGGAAGCCACAGAATGATATGTAATGATGATATACTGTATTTATACAAACAAAAGTACTTTGAAAGTTTTACTTCCATTACAACATAACTGTTGTGTCTTGAGTGTGATATTAGATAAGTTAAATAACACAGAGAGACACAGAGACACAGATATAGACACATACATACACAGAGCATATGATAAACTATTATGCCTGATCATTATTCCCCAAGTACAACCTATATTTTTTTTTAAAAAAAATACTATTTCCAATATTTTAAGTGCAGTTAAATATTAAACATATTTTTAGGGGAAAAAACTATTAAAGCTATAATAAAAGTGTGAATATCTTTGCTTTGAATATAAAAAGGTTAGTGGTTACTGATTACCTGATAAGAATGTTAAATTATATATGTTTCCCTAGTGAGAATCTGATAAGCTATACTTTGTTCTGAATTTTTTAAAAAAAATTATAATCATTACAACAATCTCGCAATAGCTTGGGGACCAGATCACAACAAAAGGGATGACTCTGTTATTTTGTTCACAAATGCATACATAATTGTTCATGATCATTCCAAAACAGATGCATAGAAAAATAATATAAAGTTATCTTACTAATGGACTATACCTGTTCAACATAAATGTAAATGCTAATTTTAAAATGTCCTGAAAAATTAATATTTCTAGGCAGTTTACATATGATATATTTATTGTACTTTGACAAAGAATGGGAACATCTTTTAAAAGTTAGATAAGTTTAACTGAAGGAAAATTTAACAATGGACAACATTTTATTGAACATATTTTACAGAGGAGTATTGCTATCCCAGATCCTAGGACATGGCATAATACAAGGTGTGAAAGAATGATAGACCATTCACAGAGCAAATTCCACAAGGAAATGGTTATCTCAGAGCAGGGTTGTCAAATTCCCGGTCCATGGGCAGGATGCATCACACACTGGCCATGCCCATGCCCAGTTAATGAAGAAGGGAAAAGTCCTGATATATCACATGACATTGCCATGATAATGTGAGTTTGACATCCCTGCCTCAGAGAAATAATAGGATAGGCTAGGGAAAATAAATGTGATATTTTCGTCTGCTTGTTTAGCAATATTGGAAATGCAAAGCAAACAGTATTCATACTTATTCCAGAGAGCATGGAAAAGTGATTCTTTTGTCTCACTGATGAACTCCAACTAAGCCAAATAAGCCATTCAGTATGAACATTATCAGGAATAGTGGTCCAATAACATCTGAATTATTTTGCGATTTCCATCCATGGTTCCAAGAAAAAAAATCAACTTTGAAAACAAGGCAGGAAAATTATTTTGAGTCTCTCTTAATTATCTGAATATATGTTCTCAGAACTACTGGATTCCATGTATCCAACCAACGAGTAAATCATAGCACCTGGAAAATAAACAACTTTTATAGCAGTACTAGCTAATGAGACTGATATACTTTTACCAGAGAGTAAATGGTTCAGATATAATTTTGTCTGTGTTTCCCAATGTTTTAAAAAAATTTCCATTGTGGTTTTATATATATAAATATAAAAGGAATTTATTTAATTCTTACCCACTCACATTCAGAAAAGGCAGTCATGGGTATGACTGGAATTATCTCGGTGGTCCCTTGATATACCAGCAGTTCAGTGTAGTGCATTTGAAAGGGGTCTTTCAGGTACATGGAAATAAACGGTAGGAGGTTTATGTTTCTGTCATTTCATACTGCTTTTGATGATCAAATCACAATTTTTGTGATTGTTACATATTTAATGTTAAATTTTAAGCTACAGCATGTAGTTGTTTTATTTTCATATAAACAAATGAATAATATGGATCTGAAATTCTTGTGGGTCCTTCCAAAAGCATCCTCTTATGTCCATGCATAGCAGTAATATCTATGAATTACGGATCTTAAAACAGAACAGTAATTAGAGATCTTAGGCAGTTGTGATTTAAAATAAGGATTTTAAAACACCTAAATCTGGTCTGCAAATTTCTTGACTATGGTTATTGTCACAGGCATCAATCTTGCATAATTTTGTAATTTTTGATGAAATCCCTCAGTAAAATGTCATACTCTTCATTAGAGAAAGAACCTAATCAGCCTAATAAATGTACCTAGCATTCAATGAAAAAACAGAATATTAACCATGCTATCCAATACCAAGATTTGTTTCTTATTGGCCTTTTGTCAAATCTTGAAATTAAAGCTATAGTCGAGGGCTTTTTTGGTCTGTCTTTCTTCTAAACAATCGGAGCATAGTCCCAGATTATTAATGGTTGAAGCCTTGTCAAGAATGCTATTATTGTCCTTAAATCAATGCAGGATTATCAAATTTGGTCTACAGAAATTCAGATAACCACTTCATGCTTAATTGGCAGTATTATGTCAGTATTATTAACAACTGCTTCTTTTAATTATTGCAAATATATATATAGCAATACTAATAGCTGACCTCCTTGTTTTCTGTTGATCTTTCTTTTCAATTTGCCTTATTTTTTTCCAATAATTAGAATCTTCTGCAAAGACTCTTGACTTTGTGTTCTGTATTCAAAATATTTTATGCTTTGATATTTCCAGGTATTATTTGTATTTACAATCAGAACTCTTGCTTTGTCTCAGTGTATAAATTTGATTTTAGAAATCAGCCTTGATCCATTGGTTTGTTTTCTCCACAATATTCTCAGGACTCCTCAACAATATCAAAATTCAAATACTTCAATATTTTTCCTATCCTGCTTCTTCAAAGTTCAACTTTTACTTTTATAATTCTTACTTGTTTTGCCTTTATAATTTATTCAGCAGGATATATCTGTTTAACAAAAGAAGAGAATCAAATTGAAAGTACTGTTAGTTCATAGGTTAAGTAGTGTTATTTAGATTGTATCAAATTAGACTACACCAGACAAGACTCAAATATCTTGTGGTCAGTAGGAAATTTGCAAATGCTGTTTCTCTTTTGCTAAATATTAATTAATAAAGTACGATTACCAGAAAACCATATAGTTTTTGAGCCAAGATGCTCATGAAACAACATATAAAATGTCACTGGGTTCTTGCTTTTTAGTATCCAACATCATTTCAAATGCCATGGGAACGCAGTGGTTCGGATGCAGCATTGCAGACTAAGTCTTCCCGCAGTCTGGAGTTTGATCCTGACTGGCTCAAGTTGACTCAGCCTTCCATCCTTCCATAGTCAATAAAATGAAGACCCGGATTGTAATTGCTGTAAAATAAAGCACTATATAAGTCTAAATGCTATTGCTATTGTACCTTTTTATTGCTCTGGAAATATGTATATATTTCCAATATATTGGAACTTCAATCTTCATTGAAGAACAAGTCATCAAATTATTTGGAGTTGCTTTTATTTAATTTATATCCCAGGAAGCTGATAGAATAAGCAGAACAAAAATGGTTTTCAAATGCTGTGAATGGCAAAACTATATTAAATGCAAAGTAGGTCAGGCCATATCTAATAAATATCCAACATAATCATAATGAAATAATAGACTGCCAGAACTGAGTTAAAACGCTTCTTTAAATATAGAAGTATTTTTAAAATACATTCTCTTATTTTGTTAGTAAATGACCTATTCTTTTTGGAATATTATCAAGACAATGTAATTCAAGCAAGGCCATTTACCCCTGTAATATGTCAAGCTCTACATACTTCTTCTGACAATTCTTGATTTGTGCTGTTGTTCTCAGGAGCAGGTATGCATTGCTAAATAAAACTGGGGCTAAGTTTTGGAAGAAGTAAGAAGGAAGCAACAGAATTAAAATTAGCATTCAAACAATAACTTTCATGCATGGATTCCCAGCAACAGATTGATCCACTCTTTCATTTTAAAAAGGTCATTTTAACTATGAAACATCTGTCAGTATTTATGCTGAGAAAATAATATGGAATAAAAGAAATGTTTCAGTCCTTTCTATACTCAGTTACTTTATATAGTCTGCCCCGAGGCCATTCATGTCTTATTGTTTACCTGAAAATAAATTATTAGAAAAACATTTTAATTGTACAAGAATCATGTTTGCTTCAATGTGGTATCACAAATTGAAACATACAAAATATTTTACTGCCCCTTTAATATACATGTTATATTAGATTGTATACTCAGCCTGAGAATTAAAAATTAAGCATAGCAATCTTCCTTAAGCACATGTCACACTGAACCAACGGATGCAAAGAGGATGTAAAACAGACAAAAAACCTTGCCATCCATTCGAAAACGGGATGTACTCACTGCCTCCGTTTGGCTTCCTCTCTATCCGTCCAGCATCCGTTTATGGACGTTTCATCCGCTCAGAAAGTTTTGGGCTGCCTAAAACTTTTGCGTGGAAAATGTATCCAGTTCGTCCGTTCTGCCTCCGCTACGCATCCGTTACGCATCCGTTACGCATCCGCTATATCCGCTTGGCGTCCGTTCCGCATCCGCGAAACTCCATCCGCCCGGACGCAGGGAGGAAGCGGAACGGATGCAGAACGGATGCAGAACGGATGCCTAGCGGATGTAGCACGGAAACAAAGAATTTAAAATGGAAAAAACGTTTGCATAGGGGACCTATCTCAGATATTAAGGATGTCTACAGGATGCCTAGAGGATGCCTAGAGGATGCCTAGTGGAAAACCTATACTGCCTATAAAAAGGGGGAGCAACTCCCCTGCATCTCACTTTCAGAACAGCAGCCCAGCTGTGCAGACCTCTGCAGCCTTCATCTGGCTCTTCCTCTTCCACAGCATCCAGTCATGTCCACCGTGGATTGTAACAAAGTCCTTTTGGCAGCCACCATCGTTCTGCAACAATGCAAAGCCATCTGCAGGCTCTGTGAACTCTACTGCGAGAAGAAAAGGAGCCACCCAAAAAGAGTCTGGATCCAAAGATGGTTCGCCAGAAGAGCAGAGGATGGACTGTACAACAAGCTGATGGTGGAGCTCAGGAACAAAGACACACGAGTGTTCCAGAACTTCATGAGGATGCCTCCAGCCATGTTTGATGAAGTTGTACAGCGCCTGACACCCAGGTTGACCAAGGCAAACACCAGCTTCCGGCCCAGCCTGGAACCTGGGCTCAAGGTGGCACTCACTCTGCGCCACCTGGCCTCAGGGACCTCCTACAGGAGCATGCAGTACGACTGGAGGGTTCCATCCAACACCATCAGCATTGTGGTCAGAGAAATGGTGCAGGCCATCATCGAAGAATACAAGGAGGAGCTCCTCCAGTGCCCCTCCACTGAAGAAAGATGGAAGAAAGTTGCACAGCAGTGGTATCAGAGGTGGAACTTACCCCACACCGTTGGAGCCATAGATGGCAAGCACGTGGCCTGCAAATCTCCAGCCAAGTCGGGGTCCACTTATTTCAACTCCAAGGGCTTCTTCAGCATCATCCTCTTCGCCATGGTCGATGCTGACTACAAGTTCATGTACATTGATGCCTCAGGCAACAGCTCATCTTCAAATGCCCAGGTATACAATGCCAGTCACCTCAAGGAGGAGCCAGAAGGCAACCTCATCGTGGGCTTCCCAGATCCAGAACCCCTGCCCAACGACACACAAGATGTGCCCTACTTCATCGTGGGGGATGACACCTTCTCCCTCTCAACCTACCTCATGAAGCCCTACACCTCCAGACTCCGCACCCATGAAGAGAGGATCTTCAACTACAGGTGTCCAGGGCAAGGCGGGTGGTGGAGAATGCCTTTGGCATCCTGGCCAATAGGTTCCAGGTACTTCTCACCACCATGCAGCATTGCCCAGAGACCGTGAGGAGCATCATGGAAGCTTGCTGCATCCTGCACAATCTCATGCGCACCCACTACCCAGTCTTGCAGAACAGGCTCGTGGACCTCCAACAAGGCAATGGGGACATGGAGCCCGGGGAATGGAGGCAAGGGCGAAACCTGATCAACACTGAGGATGTGCAAGGCCCCAACAGAGCCTCACATGAAGCGAAGAAGCAGCGCAACCTCCTGAGACACTGGTGCAACTCCCCAGCTGGAGCAGTGGAGTGGCAAGACAGGATGATAGATGCTTAATGGATGCTTCCTTCAGCCTGTCTCATCACACCAATGAGATTGGGCCATGTATATTTGGTTGGCCTACAAGGAACAGGGCGTTTAATAAAGAGTCGTGTTTGTGTTGACATGTGTGGATGATTATTACATTATTATTGATAATAAAGGGCCAAAGGTGTGGCACTTGGGAGGGTGGACCATACAGTCCCACTATGCTTGCACTGGAGGTTTATCTATCCCACAGCTATTACCCATCCCAAAGGTATCCCTGCCCATCCCACAGATATCTCAATCCATCCCACAGCTATCTTAACCCATCCCACAAGCATGCAAAGGCTTAAACCATTTCTAAAAGTTTCCAACAAGACTTTATGTAAAAAAAGAAATGAAGCAAGTGTGTGAATCATAACTAGACTTTATTAAAAACAAGCTATACAACAAAAAAGAGTCTCTGGCACTCCTCTTGGTCGCTCAGTCCCAGGGGTGAAGGGTGCAGGTGCTGTGGAGGTGGCTGGTGCTGGAGTGCTTGTCATCAGCTCCTCTAGAAGCAGAAGCTGCAGAAGCCCCAGGAGAACCAGAGTGAGGGCCAGGGGGCAGGATAGTACCCCTGTCCCTCTTGCTAGGGCTGGCAGCAGATGGCTGAGGCTTGCTGTGCTTCCGCATGGTTGTGGGGTTGCTGGCTAGCAGGGAGGCTGGCAGGAACCAAGGCTGGCAAGAAGGCTGGCAGGGAGGCAGGCACCAAGGCTGGCAGGAAGGCTGGCAGGCAGGCAGGCACCAAGACTGCCAGGAAGGCTGGCAGGCAGGCAGGCATCAAGGCTGGCAGGCAGACATGATCCAAGGCTGGCAGGAAGGCTGGCAGGCAGGCAGGCACCAAGGCTGGCAGGCAGACAAGAACCAAGGCTGGCAGGAAGGCAGGCAGCAAGGCTGGCAGGCAGACGGCTGGCAGCAAGGCTTGCAGGCAGGCTGGCAGCAAGGCTGGCAGGGAGGCAAGGCAGTCGATGTGTCTGGAAGCAGGTCTTTCCTCAGAATAGCGACCTTCTTCCGAGCTGCTTCCATTATATCCGCGGGGCTGACGCAATGCATCCTCCCCGCATGCGCAATTAAAGCCAGGCATCCATTAGGCTTCCGCTGTGCATCCGCTGTGCATCCGCTGTGCATCCGCTTCATCCATTCGGCGTCCGTTCTGCATCTGCTGTATCCGTTCCGCGTCTGTTTCGCTGAGGCCCCCCGGAAGCCCTGCGGACGTGTCATCCGCTCCCATCTGCTTCCATCCGCTGGGCTTCTGTTCCGCATCCACTTTCCATCCGCTCTGCGTCCTCCCCGCGTCCATGTTATCCGCTCCGGTTATGCAAATTTTTGCCCCTTTTGAGAGCGGATAACAACGGATGGAATATTTTGCTCGTCCGCTGTGTCCTTTTTGCATCCGTTGGCCAGTGTGACATGGGCTTTTCTTTTTATCAGGAGCCAAAGTTAGAAAAATTAATATGCGTTGCATCCTTAAATTGTTCTTGTGCTGTCCTTATGCCATTTTAGTTTTCAAATGGATTCTTTAAAAATCCTGTCCTGTTGAGATATTTTGGCAGCGGCTTGGGTGGCCGTACACATTTTCATAAACAAACAAACAAATACCCAATATACAAAGTACAGTATGGAATATAAAATATCAGCAATTATCAGACAGCACATTAATATACAAAAAGACACCTATCATGGGAATGCACCTACCGTGCCCCAAGAGTTGGGAAAACAACCACATTTTCAAGATCTTTTAGAACACCATTAGGAGGAATTCAGATGAATCTTTGAGGAATCTCATTTCATAAGGAACAAGGAAATTAGGTAAACAACAATTATGTTAGTTTATACACTCTTATATCATGTTAATTTATTTATTTATGAAAATTCATATGGTTGCCCAAAAAATTCTTGGTGACTCTGGATGATTTACAAAGATAAAAATCTGAATACAAAAACAATACAAAAATAAATAACTCTTCCCATCCCATGCCAACAACAATAAAATGATTGCTCTATTTCATTCTGGGTTGCCAGGCTTGTTGCAAAACCATGTCTTCATGGTGAAAGAGTGCCAAAGTCAAATCTTATCTCTGCAAGGATGATTTTCCATGGAGGGGAGCTATCATAGAGAAGGCCATTTTTGGTTCATGAGATGGATCTTTTTAGATTAGGTGACCCATAACGTTCTCTGTCTCCTTGCTCTGATAGGTTGAGTTAGATAATATGATTGTGAAAAGACAGTCCTTCAAAGAACTTCATACCAAATGATGTAAGACTTTAAAGGTGACAACCAGCACCTTGAATCAGCAAATCAGCAGCCAAAATATTTCCAGCAAGAGAATTGATACATGTGCAAATCTAGACTTGCACAAAACTATGCATGCCACTGCATTTTGAACTAACTGAAGCTTCCAGATACTCAAGAAGAGCTCCATGTAGACAGCTTTGCAACATTCAGAACCTTTATATACGGTTTTGTGCCCAAACCTTTATATACGGTTTTGTGCCAAAATCTTTATATACGGTTTTGTGTCGGGTTCATGCACTAAGAGCACAAAATTATTTAGCACAATTGGTTCTGTAATTGCAGAACATTAAGCCCATGTCACACTGCCCAACGGATGCAAAAAGGACACAGCGGACGAGCAAAATGTTCCATCCGTTGCTATCCGCTCTCAAAAGGGGCAAAAATTTGCATAACCGGAGCGGATAACACGGACGCGGGGAGGACGCAGGGCGGATGCAAAGCGGATGCAGAACGGAAGCCCAGTGAATGGAAGCAGATGAGAGTGGATGGCACGTCCGCTAGGCTTCCGGGGGGGCTTAGCAAAGCGGATGCGGAACGGATACAGCGGATGCAGAGCGGACGCCGAATGGATGAAGCGGATGCACAGCGGATGCACAGCAGAAGCCTAATGGATGCCTGGCGTTAATTGTGCATGCGGGGAGGATGCATTGCATCAGCCCCGTGGATATAACGGAAGCAGCTCGGAAGCAGGTCGCCATTCAGAGGAAAGATCTGCTTCCAGACACATCGACTGCCTTGCCTGCCCTGCCCTGCCTGCATGTCTGCCTGCCAGCCTTGCTACCAGCCTTGCTGCCAGCCTCCCTGACAGCCTTGCTGCCAGCCTGCCTGCAAGACTTGCTGCCAGCCAGTCTGCCTGCCAGCCTTGCTGCCTGCCTTCCTGCCAGCCTTGGTTCATGTCTGCCTGCCAGCCTTGGTGCCTGCCTGCTTGCGAGCCTTCCTGCCAGCCTAGGTGCCTGCCTTCCAGCCAGCCTTCCAGCCAGCCTTGGTGCCTGCCTGCCTGCCTGCCAGCCTTCCTGACAGCCTTGGTGCCTGCCTCCCTGCCAGCCTTCCTGCCAGCCTTGGTGCCTGCCTGCCTGTCAGCCTGCCAGCCTTCCTACCTGCCTTGGTGCCAGCCTCCCTGCCAGCCTTCCTGCCAGCCTTGATTCCTGCCAGCCTCCCTGCCAGCCAGCAACCCCAAAACCATGCGGAAGCACAGCAAGCCTCAGCCATCTGCTGCCAGCCCTGGCAAGAGGGACAGGGCTACCATCCCGCCCGCTGGCCCTCACTCTGGTTTTCCTGGGGCTTCTGCAGCACGGGCTCGCTCTTCTGGGGCTGGTGCTTCTACTGCTTCTGCTTCTGGAGGAGCTGATGACAAGCACTCCAGCACCAGCCACCTCCACAGCACCTGCACCCTTCACCCCTGGGACTGAGCGACCAAGAGGAGTGCCAGAGACTCTTTTTTGTTGTATAGCTTTTTTTAATAAAGTCTAGTTATGATTCACACACTTGCTTCATTTCTTTTTTTACATAAAGTCTTGTTGGAAACTTTTAGAAATGGTTTAAGCCTTTGCATGCTTGTGGGATGGGTTAAGATAGCTGTGGGATGGGTTGAGATATCTGTGGGATGGGCAGGGATACCTTTGGGATGGGTAATAGCTGTGGGATAGATAAACCTCCAGTGCAAGCATAGTGGGACTGTATGGTCCACCCTCCCAAGTGCCACAGCTATGGCCCTTTATTATCAATAATAATGGAATAATTATCCACACATGTCAACACAAACACAACTCTTTTATTAAACGCCTGTTCATTGTAGGCCCACCCAACATACATGGCCCAATCTCATCGGTGTGATGAGACAGGCTGAAGGAAGCATCCATTAAGCATCTACCATCCTGTCTTGCCACTCCACTGCTCCAGCTGGGAAGTTGCACCAGTGTCTCAGGAGGTTGCGCTGCTTCTTCACTTCATGTGAGGCTCTGTTGGGGCCTTGCACATCCTCAGTGTAGATCAGGTTTCACCCTTGCCTCCATTCCCCAGGCTCTATGTCCCCATTGCCTTGTTGGAGGTCCACGAGCCTGTTCTGCAAGACTGGGTAGCAGGTGCGCATGAGATTGTGCAGGATGCAGCAAGCTTCCATGATGCTCCTCATGGTCTCTGGGCAATGCTGCATGGTGGTGAGAAGTACCTGGAACCTGTTTGCCAGGATGCCTTGGACAGCCTGTAGTTGAAGATCCTCTCTTCATGGGTGCGGAGTCTGGAGGTGTAGGGCTTCATGAGGTAGGTTGTGAGGGAGAAGGTGTCATCCCCCACGATGAAGTAGGGCACATCTTGTGTGTCATTGGACAGGGGTTCTGGATCTGGGAAGCCCATGATGAGGTTGCCTTCCGGCTCCTCCTTGAGGTGACTGGCATTTTATACCTGGGCATCTGAAGATGAGCCGTTGCCTGAAGCATCGATGTACATGAACTTGTAGTCAGCATCGACCATGGCGAAGAGGATGATGCTGAAGAAGCCCTTGGAGTTGAAATAAGTGGACCCCGACTTGGCTGGAGGTTTGCAGGCCACGTGCTTGCCATCTATGGCTCCAACGGTGTGTGGTAAGTTCCACTTCTGATACCACTGCTCTGCAACTTTCTTCCATCCTTCTTCAGTGGAGGGGTACTGGAGGAGCTCCTCCTTGTATTCTTCGATGATGGCCTGCACCACTTCTCTGACCACAATGCTGATGGTGTTGGATGGCACCTCCAGCCGTACTGCATGCTCCTGTAGGAGGTCCCTGAGGCCAGGTGGCGCAGAGTGAGTGCCACCTTGAGCCCAGGTTCCAGGCTGGGCCGGAAGCTGGTGTTTGCCTTGGTCAACCTCGGTGTCAGCCGCTGCACAACTTTGTCAAACATGGCTGGAGGCATCCTCATGAAGTTCTGGAATGCCCGAGTGTCCTCGCTCCTGAGCTCCACCATCAGCTTGTTGTACAGTTCGTCCTCTGCTCTTCTGGCGAACCATCTTTGGATCCAGACTCTTTTTGGGTGGCTTCTTTTCTTCTCGCAGTAGAGTTCACAGAGCCTGCAGATGGCTTCGCACTGTTGCAGAACGATGGTGGCTGCCGAAAGGACTTTGTTACAATCCACGGTGGACATGACTGGATGCTGTGGAAGAGGAAAAGTCAGATGAAGGCTGCAGAGGTCTGCACCGCTGGGCTGCTGTTCTGAAAGTGAGATGCAGGCGAGTTGCTCCCCTTTTTTATAGGCAGTATAGGTTTTCAGCTAGGCATCCTCTAGGCATCCTCTAGGCATCCTTAATATCTGAGATAGGTCCCCTCTGCAAACGTTTTTTCCACTTTAAACGCTTTGTTTCCATGCTGCATCTGTTCTGCATCCGTTCTGCATCCGTTCTGCATCCGTTCTGCGTCCGTTCCGCTTCCTCCCTGCGTCCGGGCGGATGCGAGTTGCGCGGATGCGTAGCGGATGCCTAGGGGATATAGCAGATGCGTAACGGATGCGTAACGGTTGCCTAGCGGATGCCTAGCGGATGCAGAACAGACGAACTGGATACATTTTCCACGCAAAAGTTTTGGGCAGCCCCAAACCTTTGGAGCGGATGAAACATCCATAAACGGATGCTGGACGGATAGAGAGGCAGCCAAACAGAGGCAGTGAGTACATCACGTTTTCGAATGGATGGCAAGGTTTTTTTTCCGTTTTACATCCTCTTTGCATCCCTTGGTTCAGTATGACATGGGCTTTGCAAAAGTTCAGTGTTAAATGGCCCTTGAATCTCAGACTTTCAGAATAAGACAGGATATGCTGGTACCATTCTATACCAATGTCAATATCTAAACCAATGGAATACCAAGCTGCAACATGAATTGGGTCAGTGTTAAAAAAAAGAGTGCCCATGTGAATTTTACATGGCTAACAGTTATATCCCACAAGTACTAATGCTGTTTTTTTTGCATTTGAAATGTCCATTTATGGATCACAGATAGCCTAAAGCAGAAAAAATAGTCTTGCATCTTTGTAGAATCATACCACATAGAGTAGAACTAGATTAGTTTAGTAGGCAGGTACTAAACTATTTATTTATAATTTTAAGATCTCCTCCTCCTCCTCCATTGTTTTAATGTTAGTATTATCTCTGGATGGCATTATTTAATGCAATAGTGATTGTTTGCCATAACTACTTTACTTACAGTATATATTTCAGAAAGAGGCTATACATATATAATTAAAATATATTAAATAAATCATGGCTAAATGAAAGTTCAATTTTCCATTACTCCAGAACAGAAAAGCAAGATTGTTCAAATCTTTGGAAACAATACAAACACTCAAAGTTTGTATGTGCTTTTAGCATTTGATTGCCTGTTCCTGGCCTCTTCATTTATATATATTCTCACATTTCAGCTGACTTTCTAACACGGTTACCCAAATAGGAATTTTTTTGTCTTGCAACATGAAATTGGTCCACCTGTGATGTAGAGCACTATATTTTACTTCATTTGAGTATATCTTAGATTTTTGCCTTTCAAAGAGAAACTGCTTTAGTTTCTAGTATAAGACCTGTATTTCAAACCTGAATATCATGGTCCAAAAAAGTATTAATTCTAAAATATTTAGATTCAAATCTGATTTAGCCATTAACTTTCAAAGTTTTCTATTTTTACTTAAAAGATTTATAGTCAATGCCATATTTAACCCTTTGTTCTACTCTTTGAAATAATTCTGTAGCTAGAGGTTACTTGAAGACCAAGGTGATTATGTCTGTTGCTTCATTTCTGTCAGCTGTCATTGTTACTCCCTTGAAGAAGTTAATCAGATTTGTTCAACTTGACCTCCACTTTTAATGGCTTTGACCTGTCTAAGTCTGTACCTGTTACGTTACAATGTTCTGTACTTTTTGTCCCTGTCCAATGATTCTGAAACCATCTTCTCTCCTTTTCTCCAATTCTAAATATATGTGTCATATACTGTATCTCCCCCATGTTCTTGCTATATTATTGTCTGATCAGCAGATAATTAAATTTCTGATATGACTTCTCCATTTTATCTACTCATATTCAGGAGAACAAAAACATTAATATTTCAGCATTTCTTTACTGCTCAGTTTTGGTTTTGTCACTAGCACAACTATCTTAATTTTCCTCTGAAATGTTTCCCTTTTGTATTTTTCTCCCATATTCATTTGGGGAAAACAGTCTGTGTGTGTGTGCGTGTGTGTGTGTGTGTGCGTGTGTGTGTGTGTGTGTGTGAGTGAGAGAGAGAGAGAGAGAGAGAGAGAGAGAGAGAGAGAGAGAGAGAG
>BLBF01000006.1:52788143-52801602 GCA_015471245.1 Laticauda colubrina | reverse complement strand
TGTTCAGCTTCCTTCGGGTATTATCCCACATCATTGTAGTGCTTTTAAAGTTGTAGCAACATTTCAGCAGAATCTCATCTGCCATCATCAGGCTTCTGTATTGAGTTTTTATGTGGGTCAGGCTATCACAGTATATTTTTTCGCGGGTACTTACATTTGTGCTGTTCCGCTTCCTTCGGGTATTATCCCACGTCATTATAGTTGTGCTTTTAAAGTTGTAGTAACTTCCAGACAAACACAATACAGAAGCCTGATGATGGCAGATGAGATTCTGCCGAAATGTTGTTGCAACTTTAAAAGCACAACTACAATGATGTGGGAAAATACCCGAACAAAGCTGAACAGCATACACACACACACACACACACACACACACACACACACACACACACACAGAGGGGGAGAGGGAGAGTAGTTACCAAGACTTAATGGTCTTATTTTGTTTTTATATTTATAATTTATTCTGTTAACTTCAAAATAATACTCTTTTGCCTTTATGCTGGCAGCCTATTTTTTATTATTTTGCCAATCTATTCACAAGCATAAAGAAATAAGTGTAGAATATGATTACAAGACAGACGTCAAGTGATAAGATTATATGTATGAATGTTATACTTTCTTAAAGGAGATAATGATATATTACAAGATAGATGACAAACATTATTACCTTTGTTCAGCTGGGAATCCTGTTTCTTTTTAATTATAAACTTGCAAAATCAGACTTAATTAGCATAAAATACCAAGGCAAAATGTTGTAGCAAATAATATAGGAATTATGCTAGTATAAAGTTAAAGACATCTGAGCTGGAGAATAAGATTCAATCATTTCCCTTTTCTGGCTTTCTCAGCATATTGCATTTATTTCAGAAGAAAAGTTTTTTTAAATACTTTTATCAATAGAATATAAGCAGATCATACTAAGAAAATACATTTTTTAATACATGATATCATCTAAATTCATTGAAATAGTAGTTATCAACAATTAGGAATCTTTCAACTTAATTTCAAATGCTATTCCTATGTTTTCATGTTTCTGTTTTCATCACCTTTACATTGCTTTAGGGTCTAGAAAGATAATGGAGAAAAATGTGCTATAAAGTACAAAGCCAATCTTTCAATTTTTAGAAATTATAATTGCTTAGTCATTTTAATTTTCTAAAAAGGAAGTCATACAAAATACTTCATTTTATAAATCCATGGAATAATGCAAAAACTGAACTATATAAATTATTCATTTAGTTCAATTTCAGAAAGGAAAAATAGACTCAAGTACATTTTCAGCAGTATTTGGTGAAAATTAGACCTACAACTCCATTTATTTTTAATGAAACATTTGTGGCTAATTTTTTTTTATAGATCACAATGGAGATGAAATTCTTGATGTTTAAACTAAGCTTATGACCTAATTAGATTTAAGGAACATTGCATAGTTATTCTAGCTGTGTTTGCATAATAAAATATTCAGAACTTTCCACTTTAAGAATAATAAGAACAGGAAATCTACAAATTGTTTCTTGCCATTTTAGTTAATTCCTGGGCCACCATGTTGTTATTGTAATGCTATCTGGATTGTACTATCCAATGTAAAAGTTTTCTTACAGCTGATTTTTAAAGACAAGCATTCTTTTTTAACTTCTTCTAAACCAAGCCATGTAAGGTTGTAGAGAATAAATTGTGTACAGCTTCCATTAGATTTTGTTGATTTCATGACATATATCTCAGGCTATTTGAAGGCCATGAACTTTAAGTAAGAAGGCTTTTATGGAGTTCGTGAAAATCATTGTTATATCATTCTTTTGTAACCTTTCCTCAAGTTCCTCTAAAGGACAGATATTTCAACTTCCTTGACATTAAGAAAAATATACTCAAACAAAATGTTAGTGAATACACATACATACATGGCTATAATAGAATGTAAAAGGAAGATTCATACAGAAGAAAAATAGAGGTTTATAAAACAGAATCAAATACATACCTGTTCCTTTCTTTCCTTTACAGATTCAGAGCTATGGTTCCCACACTGACAACTGCATTTAGTAGCAAAAAAATTATTTCCATTTTGTTTACAAGAACTCAGGTCTTTTTTACGTACTTAGGAAAATATTGCTTACAATGTTCTCCCACTTCCAGTTACTACAGAAGTTACTTCATTTACCACAGCAATCCAAAGCCATGGAAAACATGGCTTTCCACAGCAACTGGAAAAGCATTGCTAGCATACTGTCCTTGCAATAAATAGAGCAATGGTAGCTTGGTGGTTTTACAGCTACTTGTGCTACAACAATTGCCCAGAGACTTTGTAAAAAAAGAAAGAATGACCAAACAAATGCATGCAAGATCTTATGGAAATATGTATGTAAGAATGAGTAGAAATTTATTTTAGTGTGCAGTTAGTTCTGCAATGCAGAAATGGTGCTGTACATAAACATCTTCAGTCCCAACATTTGAAGAAGATTCCTTTAGACAATATTAATAAACTTTCTATCCTGCAAATTATTCATGTAATCAAAATTACACTTACAATCATAGAAATGGTATACGTCCGCAAGAATGAAGTACCTATAACGAATATAACCATTCATATAGGTTCCTTTTTGAAAATTATCATTTATTTTATTTTTTTATTTTTCATGTCTTTGAATCAGTGTTAATTCCTGGATTCCCTCCAGTTTTTTGGAAGTAGTTTGCCTGCTTATTAGGATTGAGAGACAATGATGGTTCAAGGCTAACCAGATGGCTTTTTGACTAAATTGAGACTAAAACCCAAAATGGAGTCTTATGCTCTCTTTTTAATCTAGTGTTGTATGTGCAAATGTAGTATTGGTTACTGCCCAAGGTTTTCACCTTTATTCCCCCCCCCCCAGTTTAGGTTTTGGAGGTTTTATTGGAAAATAGAAAAAATGTAGTATGGTGGCATTATGGCATAAACCAGCCATTATGAGCCTAGTGATGATTGACATAAAGGATGCATTTTAAAAAAAAAATCTAAGATGGCATTTTGAAAAGATGCCTATGGATAAATGGTTTATCTTTCAATTATAAAAGGCCACATTACTTGAATTCAAATGTGTACTATGTTGATACATTTTGACATCCTAAGTTCTTAGAAAAAAACTCAGTGCATATGAAGGCCAACATCCAGGTAAAGAACTAGCAGCTGGAATTGTGCTGTATATAATCATGAATGTGACAAAAGAAAGCAAAGAGAGTATCAACAGCAATTGGTGCCTTAGATGCAATCTCAAAATATCTGGAGCCCCATTTGAATACCATTGGCGAAGAAAAATTCACCATCAGTCAATGTAATAAAACAGCATTTGCAGCTTTCATCCTTCAATGATACCCTTAGCAGGATGAAATAGAACATCTGCTTTTCTCAGGTCCTTGAGAAAGACTTGTGAGGTGAATAAAATTGCCAAATCCAGTCTATGTATCTGGCTGATAGTGCAACAATCAAAACTGATTGATGTATCCTGAAGGTACTAATAGTCCAGGTGAAACTCAAAAAATTAGAATATCCTGAAAAAGTTCATTTATTCCAGTAACACAACTTAAAATATGAAACTAATATATGAGATAGACTCATTACATGCAAAGCAAGATAGTTCAAATTGTGATTTGTCATAATTGAGATGATTATGGCTTACAGCTCATGAAAACCTCAAATCCACAATCTCAGAAAATTAGAATATTACATGCAATCAATAAAACAAGACCAATATCAGAACTCTGAAAAGTGTAAGCATACGTATGTACCAGGACTTGGTTTGGGCCCCTTGTGCAGTAATTACTGCCTCAATGTGGCGTGGCATGGAAGCTGTCATCCTTCGGCAATGCTGAGGTGTTATGGAAGACCAGGATGCTTCAATAGCAGTCTTCAGCTCTTCTGCATTGTTCAGTCTCATGTCTCTCATCTTTCTCTTGGCAATGACCCATAGATTCTCTACGGGGTTCAGGTCAGGCGAGTTTGCTGGCCAATCAAGCACAGTAATCCCACGATCATTGAACCAGGTTTTGGTGCTGTTGGCAGTGTGGGCAGGTGCCAAGTCCTGCTGGAAAATGAAGTCAGCATTCCCATAAAACTTGTCTGTGGAAGGAAGCATGAAGTGCTACAAAATGTCCTGGCAGATGGCTGCACTGACCCTGGTCTTAATGAAGCACAGTGGACCAACACCAGCAGATGACAGACAACACAGACTGCAGAAACTTCACACTGGACTTCAAGCATCTTGCAGTTTGTTCCTCTCCATTCTTCCTCCAGACTCTGGGTCCTTAGTTTCCAGATGAGATGCAAAAGTTGCTCTCATCAGAAAAGAGGACTTTGGACCACTGAACAACAGACCAGGTCTGCTTTTCTTTAGCCAGGTAAGACGCTTCTGGTGTTGTTTGTTGTTCAGGAGCGGCTTGACAAAAGGAATACAACATTTGAAGCCCGTGTCCAGGATCCATCAGTATGTGGTGGCTCTTGATGCACTGACTCCAACCTCCGTCCACTACTTGTGAAAGTCCCCAACATTTTTGAATGGCCTTTTCCTGACAATCCTTATCAGGATTGTCAATCCTTGTCAGGATTGTGTATTTGGGGTTTTCATGAGCTGTAAGCCATAATCATCTCAATTATGACAAATCACGACTTGAACTATCTTGCTTTGCATGTAATGAATCTATCGCATATATTAGTTTTAAGTTGCATTACTGAAAAAAATGAACTTTTGCATGATATTCTAATTTTTTGAGTTTCACCTGTACAATCATAATATTAGTTAAATATTTTCTGCCAGTTGAAAATATTTTATACCAACTGAAACCATATCTTCCTTCCTTCCTTCTTTTCTTCCTTCCTTCCTTCCTTCCTTCCTTACTTACTTACTTAGTTTTCTTGGTAGAATATTAGCTGGAAATACTTTTTGTGTCTCAACAGCAATGTATTGCATTGTAGCATTGGGTTCCATGATCTTCTTTCAGCAGTTCAATTTTGTTCATGTATAAACTTCTGTGCATGTGTATCTAGAAAATGTAAAGCAATAATTCACAAATAGGCATTTTAGAAGGATTAAAGTTCCAGTGTTTTTTTAAAAAAAATATTCTGAAATGTTAAATTACTGGGAGGCGGTAATCACATTCTGAAGAGCATTAGGAAATGTGTATGTGTCTCAACACAAATGATTTATGCAGCTGCTGAATTATAGCTTTCTGCTACTGTTGTATTTTCAAGATTTGTGGATATGTAGGAAAAAAATTAATGTTATACAGAAAGAATGATAAATGATGGGAAAGATAAAAGTTGAAATGTCCTGGGAATATTGATACTTATTATAAAATTAATGGATAGCAAATGGTGGACCAGCTCAACAGAAGTAACAGAATAAAAAATAATAAATTAGATACTGATCTTAAAAATACCTGACATTTTGTTTTTCTTTCCATAGAAAGTTGACATGTTTTACTAGTAGCAATAAATTTAACTGCTTAAAGATTTTCTGAACACTAGCACATGATGAAGTACATAAATATTATTTCTTTAGCTATAGGGTTTATCTTGATAAAAATTGTACTAAAAAGGTTTTTTTTTCTTTTTGAGAAATATATATTGCTGCATAAATAGTAGTTGTATAATATATTTATTAGATAATAATTTGTAACAATTTTCATATTTTAAGTAAATCATTATTTCCTCAGTATCTCCTATAACATTTAGCATACTGGTTCAATCCCAAATGACCTAAACAGAAAAATAACAAGTTTTATTTTCTAAAATATATTTTGAACGCGGTTTTTCTCTTCAGTTTCTCTGCTTAGATTGGAATAACTTCCCTATAATTCCAACCTGAAAATAATCTGGTAATTTATTGTTATCAGATTTGTTGAAAGAATGTTGCTGTTAAAAATAGAGATACAGTACTAGAGAAAAGCAGAAATTGTTCTAGTTAAAATAGAAAAGTTAGACCTTTTCTAATAATATCTAAATGGATGATAAAGATTGTCTTGTTAAGATAGCTATAATGAATTTTACATATGCTACAAAATTTTACAATAAGCTTGAGAAAATATGACTTTGGAAAAGATCAGATTACGGATAAGCAAAATTTAATTCAGTAGTATATTTCATTGCTGGATATATCTTACTGGATTTATATTTCATTTCTTTTTCTGGACTGACTGCTGAATACTGCTTAAAGTGCAGTCTAACCTTCAAGACTTAGGGCACCTGCTGTAGAACTACATTATTAAAACTAAACGGGGAAATGGATCATATTAATTAGGGTTCCACAGGTTTTTCTGAAAGTTCCAAGTATGAGCAATATCATCTATAAGAAGCTTGCCTCCAGTGATGCCAACTCCCAGATATGGGTACCATCTATTGTGCATTTGATGACTTGTAAAATCAAATGCCTCATATAGGCATTTGAGGCTGATTCAATATTTCGTCACTAGAACGGTGATTTATCAGGGGCTTCTTTTTATCGCGAAACCCAATTCTTCAAAATATGACTAAATGAATCTTTACTAACATGAGAAGCCTTTTAAACATTTTTGTCTAGTACTCTTCCTGTTTTCTGATTTGTTAATTGTGTATTTGGTGTGTGTGTGTGTGTGTGTGTTTACTTTAGCATCCACTTCAGGAAAAATGTTTCCCTTATTCTTTGAAAAATATTTACTGAAACAACACACACACACACACACACACATATGCACACACGCACAAACACATACTCCATACCATTAAAATTACAAACTGTAGAATTAGGTCAGACAGCTAAGAACATTAAAGTGGTATTTTAATGGCATATTGTGGACAGAACTATAAAACTGTACACTTTTGCATTTCCTGAAAATCACTTAGAAGCATTCAAATGAAAATGGAAAAGGTGATTTGTACTCTAGACTCTCCATTTGTTTATGCATGTGTATTTCTGAAGCATTTTGACTAAGGAATCTTCATTTAAGTGCTACAATGAATGTAAGTGTTGTAACAATATAGCTTTGTATTTAAAAATACCAAGTAATCCTTTCTTGGAGAAACAGATGTTTTCATTTTTATCCATACAGCTACAGTACTTCATAGGCCTTTTGTATAATGAAAAAGCATGCATGTTATTGAACAGTGCAATATCCCATTCAACCACAGTATTTTCTGACAGTATTAGTGATAAACACGCAGAACAATCAGAAAAACCTTCAAAACATGATGTGAGAAAATATTACTTTCTTTTATTTTTATGGGGATGAACAAAACCTGTTCAGTTCTTTGAGATAATGCTTTTATCTCAGACTTAATTCTATTTTTGTTATGAGTCAGATTGAATTCTAAAAGAAAATATTGATTTAATTAAAATCCATTATTATCATCAGCGTCACTATTATGATCATCACCATTACCATCACCATCCACATTTCACCTCCAAAAATTAATATTATGGATTTGTGGTGGAGCTTTTCAATCAGTAATCTTGAAGTGGTCAAAACTTTTTCTCTGAAAATAGAGAAGGTAACCTTTCTTCAGACTGTAGAAGTCATTTAGCTGCTAGTGAAGCAGCTATGCAGGCAGAGATATGAGTAATTATGCACTGTGATTCCTTTGATAAATAGTATAATTAAATGTCTACTCCAAATTTTAATTAAATACACCATATACTGCATATATTTCCTCTGTTTGGTTTGATGTATATCTGTTTCCTTGCACATACATTCTTATACAGAAAACTTGTTTAGCTTTTCCCTTTAAAAATAATTTGGAGAACATACAGCAGGTTCAAGGATGTCTTTAGCTTGGGCATCCAAACAACCATATTCAGTGGTGCCAGTTGTTGAGAATAATCCTTTTCAATAGCTTATATGTGAGACCAGGATCCTGTGAAAGGCACAGTTTAAACATAGTTTTTAAAGACCCTATTTTAAACATTCGAAATTTGTTACAGGGCTATGTTATATTTGTTTCAGTTCACAAATACCTAGATTTTGGATAGGAATGAATCTTTATATTTTTTTAACCATACATATGAGAAATGTACTTTAACTATAGTAATTGCTTCTTCCTAAAAACTTTTTTTCTAGTGAATTTGCACAATATTGATGTATTTTCTTAATTTATTCAGAAGTAAAGTAAAGGTAATCTTAAGTATGGTCTATAGGGGAGATATGTGTTTTTTTGTTGGATTGCATTGATTGGAAAAATAAAATCTAAAATGAGTGTTGTATAGTCAGATTATAGATATTTATCCATCTGTAGTTAAATTACATGTTTATCAAGAAGTGATATTTTATTTTGCAACAAGTTAAATCATATAATTTCTTTTATTATTAAAAAATATTTGGACTAAAATGCTTACAACAAATGTTCACTGTTAAAACTCCAACATAATATAAATAGAATTCTATAGCAATAAGTTGACTTAAAAATAGCTGTTAAAAAAGTAAGAAAACTTGAACTTACAATAGTTCCTTTTATTCCTGGGACAAAGAACAACTGTTCAATATTGAAGGAAGTTGAAGTAATAGTTTGCTTTCATTTCTGTGAATAAATCAAATAAATTATATAATGAAAAGGTTAAATAAATTATGCAAGCATAAGAGTGAAATCATTGGGGATTAATAAACCTTCCTCAATGATGAAACAAAAGTTAAACAGGTTTTGGAGTTTCACTCCAAAGCACACACTACTGAGTATGAGGATATAGAAAAAAGTTGTATGTGTCTAATGTTGCCTCTGTGTGTGTGTGTGTGTGTGTGTGTATGTGCTGTTCAGCTTCCTTCGGGTATTATCCCACGTCATTGTAGTACTGTTAAAGTTGTAGCAACGTTTCAGCAGAATCCCATCTGCCATCATCAGGCTTCTGTATGGATATGGGTCTTACAGCTCCTGGTTTCAAATTCGAGGCTGGTCCATTCTGATTGGCTAGGAGCCTGGGTCTGTGTTCACTGGACTTGGAGTTTGATTGATTGGTGTTTCTGGTTTCTTCTGTCTGTTTTGTGACTTTGATTGGCTGGCAACACTCTGTTCCTGTGTTGGAGGCTTTCAGTGCAGCTTGGCTTCGTGTAAAAGGATGGCTGCTATTCATTAGGAAGCTAGGTTTCACCTGGGTGCCTGGTGGGGGGGTGTTTGAGTTGGAGGCATCAGAGGGAGTCTGTCTGTGCTCAGGTGTTTGTCTGTTTTGTGGTGTGGAGATCTTTCTATTTCAGAGTGCAGGCTTCCAAATGATTGACAGTCTGCTGGAATCATCTCTTCTATTCATGCTTTCAGGTCTTTTTTCAATCTCTATGGCTTCTCTGATGATTCTGTGGTTGGGGTTTTCTATAGTGGCTCGGGTTTTGGTGCCATTGAAGTCGATGCTATGACCTGTGGCTTTCATGTGTTGGACTAGTGAGGAGGTGTGTTCCAGCTTTTTTACTGCATTTTTGTGTTCATCCAGGCGGGTACTTATTCTTCTATTGGTCTGTCCAATGTATGTGGCCGGGTATGATGTACAGGGAATTTCATATATGCCTTGGTTTTCCAGGTCAATTTTGTCTTTGGGGTTTCTCAGGATGGCTGTTATATTTTTTGTCTGTTTTGAAGGCAGTCTTGATGTGATGCCTGTGTAGTATCTTAATGATTTTATCTGTAGTACCTCTTACGTAGGGCAAGACAGCTGTTCCATAGGTCTGTTGGTCTTCTAGGTCTCTGTTATGTCTTGGTGTGTTTTTGTGGATCAAGTTGGTGATTTTGTTTTTTTGGAAGCCATTGGCTGTCAATACTTCAGTCAGGGTGCATAGTTCAGTCTTTATATGTGTCTTATCTGCCAGGCGTTTGGTTGTGGTAATTAGTGTTTTAGCCACAGAATTTATCTATGCTGGGTGGTGGTGGGATTGGGTGTTGAGGTAGCAGTTGGTGTGTGTTTTCTTTTGGTATATGGTGTGTCCCAGTGTGCCATCTGTTCTTTTGTAGATTAGTACATCTAGGAATGGTAGTTGTTTGTTTATTTCCATTTCCATGGTGAACTTGATTTTGGGGTGTGTGTTGTTTAGCTGTGTTAGGAAATTGTTTAGGTTTTCTTTTCCATGGGGCCAAATCACAAATGTGTCATCGATGTATCTTAGCCATAGTTTGGGTTTGTGGGTGGCATTAGCCAGGGCTCTGGATTTGAATTCTTCCATGAACAGGTTTGCAATAACGGGTGACAGTGGTGATCCCATAGGGGCTCCTTCAATTTGCTTGTATCTTTGTGCTTTGTATATGAAATATGTGTTGGTTAGGCAGTGTTCTGTTAGTTCCATGAGGTCTTTAGCTGGTTGGTATTTATTTTTGATGATTTCAAGAATTTCTTTTATTGGGACTTGAGTGAATAGTGAAACCACGTTGAAACTTACAAGCAGATCTTCTTGTTCCACGTGTAGATCTTGTTCCACGTGTAGATATATATAAATCTATTGTCATAGGACACAATGATTTCTTCTTAAAAATATGCTATTAGTTGCTATTTTGTGTATATTAACAATAAATTATGGATTCCATTTATTTCACCTCTTGTTCTCTTAGTTGGCTTTTGTACTATTCCTATAAGAAAAATGTTAATGATAATGTAAAAGGAAACTTAGTAATTTTAGTCAATTGTTATTTAGGTATATTAAAAGGCTCATTAATATTCATTTTCATTAAACCATTTGTTTATTTAAAAATCATGAATGCATATAATTCTTTAAAAAACACAGAAGCTCTTTACTATTTTCTTGCCTCAAATTGATTAAGGAATTTTTAATGTAATTAATATTTTTTATTTATCATTTCTACTGACCATTACAAAATTGCTTTATGTTATTGTTATGCCCATCCTGAGAATTCTCCATGGTTTAGTAGATCCAAATTATGGCCTGTTGACAGGGGTAGACTTCAAAAATTTTGTAAAGGGTTCTCTTCCCGGTTGCTGGCTGGACATGGCCATGGTGGACATGGCCTAGTCAGCCTCCTGCACCATGGGGCAGGTGTTTTTGTCTTCCCCAGGCTCTGGAGGTTTTTCTCAAGCCTCCAGGAGAGCAAAAATGGCCTCCCTGGGCTCTGAAGGCTCTCTGGAAGCAAGAAACGGGTCCATTTCCAGTCTTCCCAAACTTCCCGGAAGCCCTCCTTGAGCTTCCTCACATGCCCTGCACTTACCTGTATCCAAAATGGGGCCAGCCAGGAGGAGGATATCCAAACTCCACAGAATCTTAGCGAGGGGTTCTCCCCAACCCCTGTGAACCCCCAGCAGTCCAGCCCACTTGTTGCTTATCTAAATAAATTTTAGATAAAATTTTCTGATCCATTGAATGACTTTTTTTCTTCTCTCCCTCCCTCCCTTCCTCTTCCTGTCCTCTCCTTTATTCTCTTCTTCTTTCCATTTTCTTTTCTTATTTCCTCCCTCCCACCTAACCCTTTTGTTTTGTTTTATCATGACAAAGTCTGGACCATAAGCTCCTAAAGACAGAAAAGTACTTTCTACTAGTCTAAAGGTTTTTATAAATAATGAATCAGCTATATCATTTTACAAAAATTAAAAAATCATTACACTCTCAACCATTCCACAAATTTGTTCATGACGCTCTTGAACATAAATTATAAAGTAATATTGCTCTTGTCTATCACAAAATTATAGGCCTAAAATCATTGAAATTCAAGACACAGCAAATGGAATTTTTTGTCACCCCCTAAGGACCGCAGAGTCATTATATGAAAGGAAAGAGAGAGATGTAGGATATATTGTTTCTGCAACTAAACTTCAAAAACTATTTATGTATTTTATAAAGAGCAGAACACCCAAGGGTTTAGTCTCTGAAATGTAGTTGGCTAAATTTTGTTAGTGTAAAATATGTTTGCAATATTTCTACTGTGTACAGAATAGCAACATCTCAATGTTCTATTAAAATCTCTAGCTTTATTTTCTGTCAAGCCTGTTTTGATTAAATATAAGTTTTGTATTTATATTTTCCATTACATTAAAAATAATTATGGTTTTATGATTATTATACACAGCTTGCTTTGATGATTTAGCAACAGCCTGTTTCCCTGGCCCCTATTTCTGCTGGTTATCAAAACACAGTTTCTTGGTTTTGAAAGAGAAGAAGAAGGAGGAGAAGGAAAGGAAGAAGAAGGAAAAGAAGAACGAGGAGGAGTTTATTAATTGTTAGAAATAAGGCTTGGATTTACTATCTAGTAATTATTTCTATTGTTAACAAAGAATTTGAAATTCAAGTTTTACAGTATATCATACTTTCTAGCAATTTATAGATATTGTAGTAATTCTATACCGTCTTTGTTTAATTTATGCACCTAATCTTTAGGACCAATTGGAGGGCCATCCAATTCTGAGAATATTTCTACTTCTGAGAAAATAAAAAGGCTGAATATAATATTTAAATCTAGTTTCTGCTTAGAAAAAAGTTATAACTTCCCCACATAGTTCCATCTATATATTTTAGAATACATCTGTCATAATTTCACAATCTGAAAATAATAGGTGCTGGTAGTCCCAAACATCTAGAAGGCACTAAGTTGAATAGGATTCTTTTAATGACCATTAAAATATTAATATCAACAAAAATGTTTGAAAATGTGTGTAGCTGAATAATAATGAATAATAATGCTGGTGAGTCTGATTTTTAATCCAATTCCAAACAAATTTGTTTCAAATTCTTATATATTATATCTTACTTAGCTGAATGTATATTTAACTGACTTAGTGAATTTCTTCCATTTTTTCTTCTCTAGATTACTTTAGGAATACATTTTTAAAATTCATTTTAGAAATAATACTTCTAAGGTAGCTGTTGAAATTAGCAACTTGCATAAACTTTTCACATGTGAGAAGTAATTGCCATTTGATAGACCAGTATATGGCCTAGTGATCAAATCATGTTAGATTAATAGATAGAAAGGAACAGAGAAAAAAGTAGGGAGGTATATGTCTATGGAGATTATCTATCCAGGTCATGGTTATCCCAAAGGTGCTTTTCCAAAAAAGCAACTACACTTTCTCTTTTTTTTTTCTTTGCAAACATTTTGCTTTTCATCCAAGAACCTTCATCAGTTCTTACTGAGTTCTAACAAAAAAGTGCAGTTGCCTTTTGGAAAAACATCCTTGGGACATTAAGGAAGTAAGACTTGATGAATGGAGTAGAATGTCCAGTCTGTCTTCGCCCAACTTTATTTATTTATTTATTTATTTAATCAAATGCTTACAATATAATAGAAATAAGAATAAACATAAGTTTAAATACGTGAAATAGGAACTAATAATTGGGGACAATAGAACAGGGATGGTAGGCATGATTGTGCACTCATGAATGCCCCTTACAGACAGACATTTTAGGAATGGGGTAAGTCTGAGGGTAAAGGAGTGCAGGTTTGAGCATGTGACAACAGAATCAGGGAATGAGTTCCAGACATTGATCACTGTGTTGCTGAATAGAATAGAATAGAATAGAATAGAATAGAATAGAATAGAATAGA
>BLBF01000006.1:52769260-52788133 GCA_015471245.1 Laticauda colubrina | reverse complement strand
AATACAATACAATACAATACAATACAATACAATACAATACAATACAATACAATACAATACTTTATTGGCCAAGTGTGATTGGACACACAAGGAATTTGTCTTGGTGTAAATACTCTCAGTATACATAAAAGAAAAGATACATTTATTAAGAATCAAGAATCAAAACATACAACACTTAATGATAATCATAGGGTACAATCAGCAGTCAAATCATATTAGGAAACAATCAATATAAATCATAAGGATACAATCAACAAAGTTACAGTCCTACAATCACAAGTGGGAGGGGATGGGTGATAAGGAGTGATGAGAAGATTAACAGTAATAGTAGTGCAGACTTTGTAACAGTTGAACAATGTTGACAGAATTATTTGTTTAGCAGAGTGATGGCTGTTCTTGTGTCTAGTTGTTCTGGTGTGTAGTGTTCTGTAGCATCATTTTGAGAGAAGGAGTTGAAACAGTTTATGTCCAGGATGTGAGGGGTCTGTAAATATTTTCACAGCCATCTTTTTGACTCGTGCAGTATCCAGGTCCTCGATTGAAGGCAGGTTTGTAGTAATTGTTTTTTCTGCAGTCCTAATTATCCTCTGAAGTCTGTGTCTGTCCTGTTGGGTTGCAGAACCAAATCAGACAGTTATAGAGGTGTAGATGATAGACTCAATAATTCCTCTGTAGAACTGTATCAGCATCTCCTTGGGCAGTTTGAGCTTTCTGAGTTGGCGCAGAAAGAACATTCTTTGTTGTGTTTTTTTATGACTTTTTGATGTTAGGTGTCCATTTTAGGTCATGTTATATAGTAGAACCTAGAAATTTAAAGGACTCTACTTTTGATACTGTGTTGTCTAGTATTGTAAGAGGTGGTAGTATGGGAGGGTTTCTCCTAAAGTCTACCACCATTTCTATGGTTTTGAGTGTGTTCAGTTCCAGATTGTTCGGGTTATACCACAAGGCAAGTTGTATAAACTCCTGTCTGTATGCAGACTCATCATTGTCGTGAATAAGAACAGTCACTGTTGTGTCATCAGCAAACGTCAGTATTTTAACAGATGAATCATTTGAGATGCAGTCATTGGTATATAGGGAGAAGAAAAATGGAGAAAGCACACAGCCTTGGGGAGCCTCTGTACTGATTGTACAGGTATCAGATGCCTAGATTCACCTGCTGCTTCCTGTCTGTTAGGAAGTTTATGATCCACTTACAAGTGTGTTCAGGTGCCACTAGTTGGTTTAATTTACTTAGAAGAATGTCTGGGATGATGGTATTGAATGCTGAACTGAAGTCTACAGAGAGGACTCTTGCATAGGTATTTGGAGATTCAAAGTGTCGTAGGATGTTATGCAGAGCCATATTAATAGCATCATCTGTCAATCTATTTGCTCAGTATGCAAATTGCATGGGATCTAACAGCAGATTTGTGATGGTTTTCAGGTGGGACAGCACAAGCCTTTAGATTTTCATAACCACAGATGTTAGAGCAACTGGTCTGTAGTCATTCAGTTCCTTGATGGAGGGCTTCTTTGGCACTGGGATGATGGTAGAGCATTTGAAGCAGGAAGGAACATAACACATCTCTAGTGATCTATTGAAGATTTGGGTGAAGATGGGGGCCAATTGGTCAGCACAGACTTTTAAGCAAGAAGGAGTTATCTTGTCTGTGCTTTTCCTGGCTTTTGTCTGTGTAATAGATCTTGCACTTCTTTTTCTGTGATCACCAGAGGTTGAGAACCCAATGGATTGGGGTCAATTGTAGGACGCTTGGCTGTTGGTGTGTTTGAGATGTGGGTTGTGGAGATAGGTGGCTATAGCTTCTTTTCAAACCTGCAGTAAAATGTATTCAGGTCATCTGCGAGTTGTTGATTTCCTTCTGCTTGGGAAGAAGGTTTGCTGAAGCCAGTGATGATCGTCCTTCCTGCAATCAAGTTTGGACTGGGTTATATTTAGTTTATATCTGTTGTGTGCTCTTGTGTTGTTGTAGTTAAAGTTGAAATATTCATTAACTGGTAATACATTGTAACATATGGTTTTATGTACTATGCTTAAGTCCAATCTTAGTTGGCATAGTTCAAGGTTATCTAAGCCTAGGATCTCAAGTCTGGTGGTGTAGGGTATTCTGTTGCGAACAGAGGAGTGTAGCATTCTTTTTGTAAATACTTCTGGACTCATTCAACTGTATTAATGTCTGATATACTTTGCAGATTCCAGACAGGGGAGCTGTATTCAAGTATTGGTCTAGTAAAGGTTGTGTATGCCCTAGTTTGCAAATCAGTATTACCAGTGGAGAAGCTTCATAAGATCAGATTTACAACTCTTAAAGCCTTTTTGGCTCAACGTGAGCTCTGGCATTTAGGTCGTTCAATATGAGAACTCCAGGGTATTTGTGAGGTGAGTGAGGGTTGTCAACGAGGTCATATCCGCCTAGCTTGTATTTGGTGTATTGGCTTTTTTTCTCCAATGTGTAGGACAGAACATTTGTTGGTCGAGATTTGGAGTTGCTAACTGTTTGACCATTCAGACACATAATCAAGGTCACTTTGAAGGATGGTAGCATTGTTGGTAGTGTTGAATAATTTTACATCATCAGCAAAGAGGATGCAGTTACTTATAAGGTTATTTATAGAGTGTAAAGAGTGTGGGTCCTAGAATGCTCCCTTGGGGGACACCGCTTTTAACTGGTGCAGGGTTTGATAAGGCATTTCCTATTTTTACTAATTGTTGCCTATTTGACAGGAAGGCAGTAATCCACTTATGAAGGGATCTGGAAATGCTGTAATATTTTAAATTTAATAGTAGTTTGTCATGTACCACTGAGTCAAAGGCTTTGCAGAAGTCTATGTAAATTACATCTATGGCTTTGCCCTGGTCAAGTAATGTAGTTCATATGTTTTTGCAGTGTAAAAGTTGCAAATTGCAGGACAATTTTTTTCTGAAACCAAATTATTTGTTGGAGAATAGGTTGTTTGACTCTCGGTGGAAGGTAATTCATTGATTAATAATTGATTCCATAACTTTGCATGTGACACAACACAATGAGATTGGTATGTAGTTTTCAACCAGTCAGGAGTTACCTTTTCTGAAGATCGGCATGACTGTTGCTAAAAACCAAAGGTTTGGTAAGGAGCTAATTCTGAATTATCTCATATATTATGCTTAGGGGTTCTGCTGTGACAGTGGAGAGCTTTTTTAAAGAAGCATGCACATAAGCCATCAGGGCCAATAGATAAGGATGGCTTGAGATGACATAGTGCATTTCCTAAATTATCTTCAGTAAAGTCAATATCATTACAGATAGCTGTGGTACGATTAGGAAATGTGGGGCATGAGCCATTACTGTTTACAAAGATTGAACTGAAGAACGTGTAGAAGAGGTTTGCCTTAACAGCTTCATCACTATAGTCTTTTCCATTTGGTCCTTTTAGGGGTGGGATGGTTTTTGAGTCTTTAAGTTTGGTGTTTACAAAGTTATAGAAGGCGCGGGTGGATTTTGTGCATTTTTGCTTGCGGATTTTTCCTCTTGCTTGCAGTGGTAATTAGTACATTCTGCCTTTATCTGTCGGAATAAGGTGTTGTATTGGTTTTTAAAGTTAGTTATGTATTTAGTTTTGTTTTTACACCATAAGGACCTTTTTTTAGATTGAAGTATTCTTATTATTTTGAGTACATTGTTTTTGTTTCTATTTTTGGGGATTATTAATGGAACATATAGTTTAATGACTCTTTTGAGTTCAATCAAGAAAGTGTTATAATGTTCTTCTGTAGTACTACAGCAAGAGAACCAAATGTGCCAATCAAAAGATGATAAGTTGGTGGCTATGAGTTCATAATTGCCTTTTTTTAAAAATTATATTTTGGGGATCCATCATTATGATCCTCTTTGAGAGGGTGTAAATTTAGACAAAAGTCAATCATGCTATGGTTACTGTTTGAAAATGGTTCCTGTATTTGTAGGTCATAAATTGAGTTGAGCTGTTGTAGAAGATGAGATCAAAGCAGTTGTTTAGTCTAGTTGACCCAGAACTAATTGATCCAGTGTGGTAAGGCATTGTACAGGGTTGCATGAATGGGTTTGGATGTACATTCATTTAGTGCCCAATTTATAAGAGGAAAGTTGAGATCACCAAGAAAAATAAGAGGGTGTGGGCAAGAGGCAGCCCATGTCAGTAGTGAAATTAGCTTGTTTGCATGAATTATATCATAGTCGGGGGCTCGATAGCATAATAAGAAGTGGATTGAAGTATTTAAGGACAGTTCACAGACAATGCTCTCAGGAAGAGCAAGCTCTTGTATAATTTGAATCTTTTTTAGATTTAGAGACTTTTTATAGAATATAGCAACTCCATCTCCTCTACAGATTTCGTGATCACACTGATAAACATGATATTCTCTTACAGTGGTAATGGAGTCAGGGAAAGATGCATTCAACCACGTCTCACAGACAAATATAATGTCGAATGTGGCTATGCTTAGTAAGATGAGGAATTCATGCATTCTATTTGCGGGGCTTCTTGCACTAAGTATATTTCATTTAAGATAGGAAGTAGTGGGTCTGGACGAAGTAAGGGGTATGCATCCCTAATGTTGGATGTTTGGGTGATGGTTATTTGGACGTAGGTTGTGGCTCTTGCTTTTGATACAATCTGCATGGTAGTCAATATATAGATTAGTATTACCTAATTCATGTAATCCTTTGAGCTCAGAGCGTAGTTCACAGGATCGTATACATTGCTATAAGCTTAGATTAGATTGCTGTAGATCAGGATGAGAATGAAGGTTCTTGTGGTTGTTGTTCCTCTTTGTGAGTGAATTTATTGAGAAAATGAATTTACATTTGTTTGATTCATTTTTGCAAATGACCCTGCAGAGGCATGTGGCCATCGAGTCATCTTGGTTTTTGAGCTCTGGACCAACGCGGAAAATATCAAGTATTTCATCAGGGGAGATGGTTGACACTTGATAGTTTCTGATGATTTTGTGGACGTTAGTGATGTCATCACTGACATTGACATCTAGACCAGAGGTGGTATTCATCAGGTTCTGACCAGTTCTGGAAACCATTAGCAGAAATTTTGAGTAGTTCAGAGAATCGGCAAATACCACTTCTGACTGGAGATTTTACAGTATCCTTCCCCTGCCACACCCACCAAGCCATGCCCACAGAACCCATAGTAAAAAAAATTGAATCCCACCACTGATCTAGACCAAACAAGATGGCATTTGGTCGCTTCCATTCATGCTCAATGGCTTCTTTGATGAGTATGGGGATATCAATATTTGTAGGATTTGTGGTTTTTTGTGGATTGGGTTTTGGTTGCGGTTGTTGGGTAGAGATATAGAGATAGATATATAAGATAATTTCTTTCTTCCTTCTTGACTACTTACATCCATGTTGTCTGTCTTGGTGGTATCATTGTGTCTTGTAAAGTTTGCTTTATTTTAAGGAGAGTTAATTTTAAAATGGTGCTTATAATCATAAAACTTTAACTTGCACTACTTAAACTGCTTTAAGTTTCTTCACATTTTATTATATAATCCAAACAAGATGAGGAATTAAAAGCATTCTAAAGTGGCTGTTCTCTGAACCCTTAACATTTAACATCAATATTTAAAGTTAGAATCACTGAACAGTCACTTTAAAATGCTTTTAAAGCTGCATATAGGGATCCTTGACACATATAAAATTAAAGCATATAGAGGACAAAACTGATCCTAAGAGAAAAGATTCCTTTATAGTGCAAAGTAAGAATGTTAGATAGTAACGCTCAGATTGAAAGAAATAGGAAAAAGTTGTTATAGTATTCCAGGTACTGCTATAAATAACAGCTTTTAAAATGTGAAAGAAAATGGGACACATGCACATACACATACAATGCACATACACCATGCACAGTGCCTTCTGCACACAGCCACAGTTTTCTATTTATCTATCTGTTAAAAACCACTGTTTGGTTCAAAATAAAGCTAATTTGCATTGGCACAGATGTTTAACTCACTAGTGTATTATTATTACTGTGTAAGCAGGTGTAGAAGCAACAGCAAATAAAAGCCTGCTGATGGAATCCCAGCAGGGTTTCTGATGAGTTTTCATTCAGTTGAACCTTCCCAAGGAAATTAATGTATAAAAAGCTTTGCTATTAGTTCTTTGCCTGAAAAAACATTTAGCTACACCTGGATAGATTTGTGGCAATTATATTTACTATATCTACACCATATCAAAAATTCTATTTCCTTTTTGTTAAGCATGAACTGAAATCTGCCAGTGTGAAAGTAGAACGATAGTAATCTATGCATAACAAAAACAAATGTGCCTAAAGAAAAGAAAAGGTAAAACAATCCTGAACTGAATTGGCATCAGGCATCTAATATTTTCTTGGCAATGTAAAATATTTAAAATATGAATAATTTACATGTTATTTATTTGGAAATATTCTTCTATTATTATTTTAAACTTTGAAATTTGTGTCTGTATATGTACAAGTTTACACATTCATAAAATATAGTAATAGTATGGTATGTGGTACAATGCACATTACAATTAAAATAAAAAAGAACTATTTTTCTCATTTATGACTCACAGTAAATTTTCTGATTTTATTCTAAATGTATTATAATATAACTTGGGGGATTTGTTGTATCCCTGACACTTACATCGTCTTAATAAAACCAGCAACTAGCTTTTGTACCAAGCATACAATAAATATCAAATTTCAGTAGGTGAATTTGAATCCTGATGATTTTTGCTTTATTTCCACATTACTTCCCCCCCCCCCATACTTTGATTTATAAGATGCCTTTTTTAAAAAAAAATAATCACAGTTGTGCATCTATTTATTCAAAAGTCAATCCTTTCAAATTGTATTTGGTTATGAAATTGCACTAGATGGTGCAGCCATCATATATTATTTAATCATATGACTAGTTAGAATGTGACAGCTGCCAGCAAACACAATATTGATGAACCTCTATCAGAAATGAAAGACTTAGTAGAACAAATAGCAATAACATCTAGCCTGAATCTTGTAGCCAACTGCATTCCACCTAGAGAATTCAAGTTATTCTATATAATATTAGTGAAGTAATACATAAATAATAAGATGTATTTGAACAGTTTTTATTTCAACAAAAATAAGAAATCATTTCCATCTATATTTACCATAGGATTATAGTCCTAAGAAATATATTGTTCGACCAGAAGTCCCCAAACTTTATGGCTTGGTGGCCAGGCTGGATGCAGAAGGGAACCAGGCAGCACAAGTGGTGGGTCAGTTCACAGATGCATGCGCATGCAGCTCAATTTGTGCAAGTTGAGCTGCACATGTATGTACACATGCACCAGCTCACTGCTCGTGCAAGTTGAGCTATGGATGTGCACCTGCTCACCACTGATATGCCCTGGTAGAGAATAGGAGTGGGCTACGGCCCAGAGACTGGGGATCCCTGGTTTAGACAAAAGATGTAAAACATGTAGCATATATCTTAACTATAATTTTAAAATGAAATTTTAAATAGAATATGTGAGGGAAACAATTTAGCAGTATAGGATATCTCTTTTATTCATTACAAATTATTCTTCAAGAGCATATCTATATTTACTGTCAGACAATTTTAATGCAGTATTGTGCTTAAATTATAACCCTTAAAACATTCCAAAAGATGGCTAGTTTTGTGTGTGTGTGTGTGTATCAGCAAATGGCCAGATGGGTAAAACCTCAAACTGAAAATCTATAACTTATAACATTTTTTTTATAATATCCAAGTCTCATTTAATCTTTCTTTTTTGCTTTTTGTATTACTATGCTTTTTGATTCTGAAGTCAGGTTGATCTTTAATGCTATTGCATGTTGTTATATTTTGCTTTTTGATTAATTTGATTAATTTGATTAATTTGATTAATTTGATTAATTTGATTAATTTGATTAATTTGATTAATTTAACATAACAAAATTAAAAATTTAAAAATTAAAATGGAAGAAAAACGGGGGAAGGCTGTACTGTGGGAAAAAAAAAAGTCTTAACCTTCCATAAAATTACAATGAGTGATGCAGAGTGACTGCACAATAAAAGCCTGAACTGAAAGCACTCATATTGATTGACCCTTCCCTACATGAGTACTCTAGCAATGTCACTGATGTACAAAATAATGTCCAGTGACAGAATTTTCTGAGACAATATGGCTGTCAGTACTGTTGCATTATCTGTTCTCTATACTGATATTGTGCTTTGTTGCTGGGAATGCACAAAATCAGGATAAACTGGTGTCAGTGAAAACTTTAGTCAATGCTTGTTTTTTTACAATTAGGCTGCTATATGTAAAATTATTTTTAAAAATTATATGTCTTCTGATTTTGTTAATTACCAGCTGAGAATGCACTCTAGCTATGTTTGTTAACTGACAAGTACTAAACTCAAAAATTATATTTTTAACTTAGTCAAACCTTGCTCCTGTAATTATGCAATTTTATGCATTCTTATCTAGAAGTAATTTTCACTTAATGTTGCAGGATCTGATGTTGAGTAAGCATGCACAAAATTGAATGATAAATGTGCATGTAGCGTTTGCATATGTTTTGTTAGGGAATATAGATATAATGATGATTTATCTATACGGGAAGTTTGAAAATTTAATTTAATTTAAATTAATTCTTTTAATTAATTTAATTTAATTTAATTTAATTCTTTTAATTTAAATTTAATTCATTTAATTCTTTATTTTACATCTACAACTCCTTTTCCCCCCTGTAACTGTAATTAGAATGACAGCCAGTTTGATATAGTAATAGAAATACTGGATTAGAAGCCAGGAGTATTTGAGACTAAGCCTTCCCTTAAGCACAAAAGCCAGATGGATGATTTTGAACTATTTACATACACTCTCAATTTCAAAAAAGATTGGAAAGTCACTTTCAAAATTGTTGACAAGAAAACTTCTTGGACTTCTTCCTGAAATTACTAGAAGTCAGAGTTGACTCGATGGGCCATCGTAGCAAAATAATTAGAACATGTATATTAGACATGTACTGTATGTTAGATTTTATAATAATGGATTGTATTATACTGTATTTAACTTACTTAATTTGACACCATTCAAAGTCCCTATAATTATTCTTGACTTTTAAGTGATATTATCAGCACAAATCCCATCATCAGTGGGATATCTTCCCACTGACATCATTTCCCAATTTCAAGCTTGGGAACTTCTTTCTGATTTTAGAAATCTTCTGGAATACTTTCAATGTTCTTTCTATGTCTGTTTCCCCATTCATTGTCTTTATATGTCATCGTAATACTGCTTTTTTCACTTTTAACTTATCTTTGAAAATCTTTATTAATTTCCTGTGAACCTTATTATTCTTGTCTTTGGATTTTTTTTCTTTTTGGCAATTTCCACTATTTCTTCTGACATTCAGTTTGCTTTCTTTTGTTTCTTAGATTTTAGCAGAACTTTTTAATGTTTATTCTTAACTACAACATTCCACAAATCTGCTGGTTTCCTGTAAACTAAGTTTAGGACTTCAAAGGAACTTCTAATGCTCTCCTTGAAAATGATGTGTATATATTCAGGATATATTGTGAAATTGCTGAGATAAGCAATTTGTGGTCAGTTACCTAGTCAATCCTTGGTCATGTTTTTTCTGTTGTAACCAAGCTCTTCCAATTCCTTGTTCTAATAATAGGGTCAGTTTGATTTCTGGTGGTGGACAAGGCTGTAGGTATAATTTTGGCTAGTTGAAAACTGTGTTAGCAATGAAGCAGTGAAAAAAAAACCTGGATCATCAGAAAATGATGTTGTTCTGTTTTATTTATTTTTCCTAAATTTCAGTCAAACTACAAATGTAGGCAAATATACATGCCTCAAAAGAATGTTGCAGGATTCAATCTGACTTGGTCCAGACCAGAAGTTTGTTCTTCTAAGTTTTTGGACTTGTGCTGGAACCCATCCTCAGGGAACTTCTCAATCTTCCAGGATTGCACTGGGCTGTTTGATACATAGTATTTATGCGGTGCCTAGTTGTGTGTGGCTTTTACTTGCTGAATGGATTGAGGTTAATCAAATCATTTTAATGTGTGTATGTGTGTGTGTGTGTCTGTTTATGTATCTCTGTGTGTGCAAATACAGTATATAGTGACGTTCTTAAAACTTTAAAAAGGAGTAATATTATACAAATGGCCAATTTGGTGTAGGTAGGAGATAACGTGGATTGTATTACAACACATGGCCATAAAGCAAATATGCCTAGCTAATGGATCTCTTATTGTGAAACAGGAATTACAAACTTTGTTGACTGTGGAACTGACACACTACTTTCTCTTGTTAGGAGAAAAATATTAGTGATAGCTTTCAAAACAAAGACTTTGTTATTCTGACAACCATAGGAGTCTGAACATGGTCTATATACCCAAGAATGAATTTGACATCTCTTTTCGTAATAATAAAAAATATTTTCCATTATTTACAGAAAATAGAATAACAGAGTCGGAAGGAACTTCTAGACCAATCCCCTGTTCTATCAGGAAACCCTATGCCATTTCAGAGAAATGGCTGTCCAATCTATTCTTAAAAACCACTAGTGCTGGAGCACCCACGACTTCAGAAGAAAAGTCATTCCATTGGTTAATTGTTCTCACTGTTGCAAAATTTCTCCTTAGTTCTAGATTGGATCTCTCTCTGATAAGTTTCTATCTCTTACTTCATATGTTTTGTGCTTCTTATGTCTCAACTGCTTTGGAGAACAGATTGCCTCCCTCTACTTTGTGACAGCCCCTCAAATATTGGAAGACTGCTACCATGTCATCCTTCTCTTCATTAGACTAGGCCAGTGATGGCTAACATTTTTGTCATCATGTGCCAAAAGTGTGTGTGCATAGTGCACCCATAGTGCAATGCGTCCCCCATCCCCTGCACATGCACTTGCATCTCCCATGCACGTGTCTCCCCCCACCCATGCACGTGTCTCCCCCCACCCATGTGTGGCAGATACCCAACTATCAGCTGGTTGGCAGGAGGCGCAGTGGATCTATTCCAGGTGACGGTTCACATGCTTGCAGAAATGGCTCTGTGTGCCACTTCCGGTATACATGCCATAGGTTCACCATCATAGGACTAGACATACTAAGTCCCTGCAATTTATCACTGTATGTTTTAGCCCTCAGTCCTGTAATCATCTTTGTTCTCTGCATTCTTTGAAATTTGAATAACACAAAATACATCAATGGTATATTATCATTATCATTAATATATCACCATCACCATCATTGATAATGATAGTGATAATGATGATGATGATATAATAATGATGATGATGATGATGATGATGATGATGATGATGATGATGATGATAAGCCTCCTATAAATAAAAAATGTGGTCAGCAAAGAATACACAAAAAGGGTTAGAAAACTTCTAAAAAGCAAACTGAATGGAGGTAACATCATCAAGGCTATAAATACCTGGGTCATACCCATCATCAGATATACTGCTGGGATCGTAAACTGGACATAGGCAGAGCTGGACAGCCTGGATAGGAAAACAAGAAAACTGATGACCATACACTATGCGCTACACCTGCGTAGTGACATTGACAGTCTATATTTGCCCAGAAAAGCAGGCAACAGAGGACTTTTGCAAGTGAAGCAGACAGTTGAAGAAGAGAAGCATGCTCTGGCAGATTATGTGAAAGACAGTGTTGAACCAGTTTTGATGGAGGTTAATAATAGGAAGCTTCTCAAAGTACAGCAAACCAAGGATCAATATAGGAAAACAGCAATGCAAACTCAGGCTGACAGCTGGTGTAACAAAGCACTGCACGGACAGTTCCTTGAAAAAATCCAAGAAAAAGTAGATAAGGAAAAGACCTGGTTATGGTTGACCAATGGAACACTGAAGAAAGAGACAGGAGGCCTGATTCTTGCAGCCCAGGAACAAGCCATCAGAAGAAATGTAATCAAAGCCAGAATAGAAAAATCTGCTCATGACCCCAAATGCAGACTCTGCAAAGAAGTGAATGAAACCATCAATCATATACTGAGTAAGACAATCACTCAGACTGGCTGCAAACAATGTCACAACACAGTTGCTCAGATGGTTCACTGGAATTTGTGTCACAACTACTATCTGCCTGTAGCAAAGAACTGGTGGGATCATAAGCCTCAAAAAGTGGTCAGAAATGAGCATGCAAAATTTCTGTGGGACGTCTGAATACAGACGGATAAACTTTTGGAACAGAACACCCCAGATATCACAATTGTGGAGAAGAAAAAAGTGTGGATCGTCAACATTGCCATACCTGGTGGCAGCAGAACAGACAAGAAACAACTTGAAAACATCAACAGATATCAGGACTTGAGAATTGAACTGCAGAGACTCTGGTAGGTGCTTCCAGTGATACTCTGGTGCAGGTGCTTCCAATGATACTCAGCACACTGGATGCTGTGCCTAAAGACCTAGGCAAGCACTTAAAAACAATTGGCACTGACCAAATATCCATTGATCAGCTGCAGAAGGCCACCTTACTGGGATCTGGTCGCATAATCCGCCGATATATCACACAGTCCTAAGCTCTTGGGAAGTGTTCAACTGGTGATTTGTGATATGAAATCCAGCATAGTTGTCTCATTTGCTGTGTACACTGTCATCTCTTTGTGTACAATAACAATAACAGCAGCAGCAACAACAGCAGCAACAACAACAACAATAATAATAATAAACAAATCCTCACACACATACACTTTTTAAATTCTTCCCGCTGCTTGGCGGCTTCCCGGATTGGTTCCTAGTGAACCAATCCATAAATTGCCTTTTCAGCCAATCAGAATGAGAGACTTGGAACCGACCAAGTTCCATACAGAACACCCCTCCCCCTTTAGTTCAGTCCAACATTGGTGACGTAGTCACGCAGGTAGGTGGGGCTTTTCCTAGTTCTAGTTGACCTGCGCAGCTCAGTCTTGTTTTGGTCTTCAAGCAGTTCGGATGGGATTGCTGCTTCTCTCGACCTTCTCCATGGAACCTCCTGGAAGGGTGAGTCAGCCATGCCGCTCCCGCCTGAGTCTCTCAGGCCAATTGAGATGGCTCCGCCGCTCCCTCCTGGTTTGGCCGGGTTGGTTGAGCTGGTCTGGCTGCCACCTTCCATGAAGGCCTCGCTTCACTCTCCTCCTCCCGGACTTCTTTCTTGGAGTTCATCTAACCGTGAGTGCTCTTTTTATTTGGTTAGATTGTCATTTTGCAGAGTATGTTGTCTTGTTATGGGAGGTTCGTCTCTCCCTTTTTTATTTATTTGTACTCCCCCCCCCCCCGCTTGGTTGTTTTATTGTTGGAATTTATTATTTTTGGTTCTGCGGCGGTTTGTCTTTCGAGATTGCGGGAACAAAGCTGGTCTATGTGCCACTTCCATTCCCTTCCATCGTCTAACATTAGTCAGTAGGGCCGGGGGTCCGTGACTTGTGTGATGATGGCTGGCAGCCATAGAGGGTCCCTGGTAAAGTTCTTGGCGTAGACTAGGTCATCGATTGCGAAGGTACGGTACTTGCTGGAGGAGTCAGGGGGCTTGTCCCATGTGGGGTGTAAGTGGGGTGTAATCTGTCCAGGTAGGACCATAGTTTCCAACCTATTAACAGTTCAGCCGGGCTTTTATTTGTAGTGCTACTAGGGGTAATATGTTGTAAGGTTAGAATTTGGTTGAGTTTGTCCTACATGTCCCCCTTGTCCATTCTCTCTAGGCCCTCTTTAGTATACCAAACCATGCATTCGGCCCTGTCATTCGCAGCCGGGTGAGCTGGTGCGGTTAGGGCATGACGGATACTCTGGGCATCCAGGTATTGTTCGAACTGCAAGGCAGTAAATTGAGGCCCGTTGTCCGAAACTAGTACATCAGGTAGTCCATGCGTCACAAACAGTTTGTCAAGCTGTTTCATCACAGCCTCGGTGGTTGTGGAAACCATGAGGATGACTTCCAACCAGTTTGAATATTGATCGACTACAATCAAAAGGTGTTCCCCTTTGTTGGCCCAGCGAAGTCAATGTGCACTCTAGACCATGTGCCCCAGGGAGTTTCCCAGTCCCTGATTTGTGCCTGTGGGGGGATAGGCCTCGCTTTCTGACAGTCGTGGCATGTTGCAACCCAGCGTTCAATGTCTTTGTCCAGCGCTGGCCACCAGACATAACTCCTGGCCAGGGCTTTCATTTTGACTATACTCGGGTAACCCTCGTGCAGCATGCCCAGGACGTCTTCTTGGAGGCTGCTCAGAATTACCACCCTGTTACCCCATTAAATGTACCCCTTTTCAATAGACAGTTCGGTCTGTCTGGCACAGAAATGTTTAAAAGTCTCCATTTTTTTATTTTCCTCCGGCCAGCCTTTACCTACCCAATTCAGTATGCGCATTGTCAAAGGGTCTTTGGCTGTGGCTCTTGTGACGTCAGCTGCAGTCAGCGGCAGCTCCAGGCAGGTCTCAAGTTGAAATGTGGATGTAGTTGGGGCAGGATCATCCTCTGTGATGGGCAACGGGGAATGGCTCAGGGTGTCGGCGTGCGAGATTGCTTTGCCAGGTCTATGGAGTAGTGTGTAGGAATAGGCAGCAAGGAATTCAGACCACCTCATCATTCTAGGAGACAGAATGTTTGGAGTTGGCTTGTTTCCCGCTAAGATTCCAAGGAGAGGCTTGTGGTCAGTTATGATAGAAAAGGGTCTACTGTAAAGGTACTCATGGAATCGTTTGACTCCAGCGGCCATTGCGAGGGCTTCCTGATCAGGTTGGCTGTAATTGCATTCCGCCTTGGAGAGCATCTTTGAGTAAAAGGCAACCGGTGCCTCTCTGCCGTCTGGAAGTTGGTGACTCAGGATGGTGCCAACCCCAAAGGGTGAGGCATCACAGGTGACTGTCAGAGGCAAGGTGTTGCTAAACTGGATAAGAACGGTGTCTGATGTTAATAGGTCCTTAATACCTTGGAAGGCTTTCTGTTCCTGGTGGCCCCATGTCCAAGCGGTTTTTTTGTCTAGCAGTCAATGTAGGGGTTCTGCTATTGTCGCCTTATGGGGCAGGAACACGTTGTAAAAATTTATGAGGCCTAGGAACGCCTGGAGATTGGTTTTGTTTTTGGGTCTGGGAGCATCTTTGACAGCCTTCACCTTTTTTTCGATGGGGTGAATGCCTTTCTCATCGATTAAATAGCCCAAAAATTCAACCCGGTTAGTGGCTAGTTCATATTTTTCCTTCTCTGCTCTTAGGCCTGATTTTCTAAAGCGTGTTAAGACTTCTCTTAACCTGGTCTCCAGCTGGTTGGCATTTTTTGCTGAGACCAGTACATTGTTGAAGTATGAAATGACACCTTTGATTCCATTTAGTAGGCATTCCATAAGGCTTTGTAACATGACTGGGGCAATGCTAACACCGAATTGGAGGTGGTTACATTTGAATGTCCCTCTATGCGTTACTATCATTTGTGCCTCTGCTGTTATGGGATCAATGGGTAGCTGTTGATAAGCCTGTGCTAGGTCGAGTTTTGAGAATATTTTTCCTCCCCCTAGCGAGTGCAGTAAATGTTGCACTACTGGCACTGGGTATGTGCTTTGTTGGAGAGCGTGGTTCAGGGTTGCTTTATAGTCCCCACAGATGCACACTGACCCATCTGGCTTCACCGGTATGACGATAGGTTTTCCCATTTGGCATGGTCGATTGGTTCTAAAACCCCTTGCACTATCAACTTATTCAGCTGTTCGTCAATTTTCGGTTTAAGTGCAAATGGGACACGTCTGGCCTTTAAATGAATGGGGGCTATTTTCAGGTCTAGGCTAAATGAAATTGGGGTCCCCTTGTACTTGCCTAGAGTCCCATCAAAAACATCTTGGAATTCTTGGAGTAGGCTCTCCTCCCAGTTGGTTGTGGTGATGCGGTTGATCCTGGTCATCCCGATTCCCAGAGGCATGAAGCATTCGATCCCTAACAGGCTAGGGCGGTCATGGCCGACGATAGTCAGAGGCAAGACTTCGGCGTGGTGTTTAAATTCAACTAAAAAATGTTCAAGGCCAACTACTGGTATTCGATTTCCCTGATAGTCTTTTAGCACTAGTTTTTGTTTCTTTAGTTCTCTCTGCTTAATGTTCGGAATTAGTCGCCAGATGGTATTCCAGGATACCATCGATAGGAATGACCCTGAGTCGACTTCCATCTCGCAGGGCCTCCCCTCAATGCTCACCTCTATCCGAACCTTCTTTCCACTTTCTGCCCTGGCGTTGTCGATGGTGACTGTCTGATGCATTTCTTCCCTGTCACCGGTTCTCTTATTGTGGTTCCATCTGTTGCCAGCTTGTCTGTCATCATGTCTGGGGGGGGGGGGTGCTGCCACATCTTTTTGGACTATAGCTCTTTTTGTTGCGGCAGATTCTTTCGATGTGCCCCTTTTATTACAAGCCTGGCATATGCATCGAGGAACCTACATTCAGACCACGGGTGATTGCCTTCGCAGCCCGCACATTGAAATTTCCACCGTTTTCTCCTCTTTTTGCACCATTTTCTATCTGAATAGAGTCTATGGACATCTTCGTCATCGTCTTCGGTGTCACTCTGGGTTTTGATGTCCTTGTGGTGTGTTGTCGCTGTGGGCTGTTTCTTTCCTCCCTCTGCCTTCTTCTCCCTGGTTTGGGTTGGCAGGTCTGGAACTGCATTCATTTGCCACATGGTGGCTGCTGATTTCTTTGCTGCTTCAGTGGCAGTTACCTCAGCAATGGCCTCGGCCACAGTTATGTTCGGCCTATTCAGTAGTTTGCTCTGAAGGGTAGAGTCTTTCAGACCGAGGACTACCCGGTCTCTCAGTATACAGGTCCTCCATGGAAGGCAGGTTGATAGCAATTACTTTTTCTGCAGTCCTGATTACTCTCTGGAGTCTGTGTCTGTCTTGTTGGGTTGCAGAACCAAACCAGACAGTTATAGAGGTGCTTATGACAGACTCAATATTATTTATTTTGTGTATTTCAAAGAACATCAGGAAAATCTTCAAAAGCTAGATACAGCGTAGACCTGACAGCCTAATTTGCTAGTTCACTAATATAATGCAGTAATAATGCAGTAATAATGGAGGAAAAATATTTGAATAATTACTGGTTCCATGAAAAAATCCTAACTTATTAACTTATGATTTTAAGTTGTGCAGGTCAGGTAGCTTTTTAAAATTATGTGCAATTTTATTTGTCTTCCTCCCCCACCCCCTCCATAAATACCAACAAAGAAAGAAGCACTTGAATCCCTAACACAGTATCAGAAAGAAAGGCTAAGTGTAGAATACTAATTTTTTCCCCACACAATTTAATATGCAAGGGAAAACTACTTTTTAAGGCATCAATAAATACCATGTATCCTCAGCATCTTGTCTATTTGTTCTTTCAAAAAAGAAAATATGCAGGGTAGAGAACCTTCTAATGAAATGAGAAGGTGACTTGAGATTTGAGAGGAAGGGAGAGAGGTTGTTAATTAGGCAATATCCTCTTGAATCTTTGACATAAACTCCAGGTCAAAGGAATAGAAATTAGCAAAAAAATCATATTAATATGTTTCCGAATCAGAGATAGCAGAAGCTTATACTTGAAAATCTGTAATCACAGGGACCTAATTTTCAAAAGAGTTTTGAATGCTTATTAAGGTGATGGATGACAGTCGTGAAAACAACAACATTTTTTTAGCTCTTTCCTGTTTTGTGAGACGGGTCCAATACATGGCACTTTACACCTCTATAATTTATTTAGCTATGCAGGAAGAAGAAGCTAGATAGTTGCTAGATTGTGTATCCAGAAATCAAATGCAAGTTAATCATAAAAGACTACTGTTGCCTGTCAATTATTTTCATTTCAATAGACAAATTACCTGGACAGTCAATATCTCTGAGATGCCTAGATTATTGCACCCCAGCAAAAGTAAGGGAATCACAGTGAAGATCATTTCAAAATATAGATGCAACAAATTGGAATGAACTTGGATGAGCAAACTGAAGATAACTTATTTTCTACACAGAGAGAGAGAGAGAGAGAGAGAGTGTGTGTCAGCCTTCAAGATCTTCTACTATTGCTTTGCTTCTTTCGACTGCCATAAGTAAAGGGGGGAGGAAGGGAAAGTCTGGGAAGTGAGCTGGAGGTGTTAAATTCTTCTGTTGTGTAAATGGGGGGGAGCATACAATACAGTTAGGTTTCTATTTCTTGCTTAGCTTTCTTTTGTCTGCGCAACTGCAACCCGTTATCAAAATATGCCAAGGTCAACGTATGCAAACTGCATACTTATCAAAGTATGCCAAGGTCAACGGACAGAGGCCTCATCATCACCTGAAGATGCCCACATGATCATATTCACAACTTCTAATTAATTGTCTTTATATTTTCTCCTCTCTCTCCTCTAGGACTGATGGTTTTCTTTTTTCTAGGAGGGCCGAATGTCAGCCTTCAAGATCTTCTACTATTGCTTTGCATCTTTCAACTGCCATAAGTAATGGGGGGAGGAAGGGAAAGTCTGGGAAGTGAGCTGGAGGTGTTAAATTCTTCTGTTGTGTAAATGGGGGGGGGAAGCATACAATAGAGTTAGGTTTCTATTTCTTGCTTAGCTTTTTTTTCTCTGTGCAACTGCAACCCGTTATCAAAATATGCCAAGGTCAATGGACAGAGGCCTCATCACCACCTGAAGATGCCCACATGATCATATTCACAACTTCTAATTGGAAGTCTCATCTGAACTATTGGGGGTGGGAACATTTCCATCACTTTGTATATGTGAATTGCACGCCTAATTTCTCAGATTCAGAATTCTTTGGTTGCTACCACTTCACTTTCAGTAAAAGATGTCTTTTCTCTAAACTAAAGAGTCTAAGTATTTCTTTCCTGGATTTTGAATGGAGCTCCGCCTGACA
>BLBF01000006.1:52686754-52769250 GCA_015471245.1 Laticauda colubrina | reverse complement strand
AGTCTAAGTATTTCTTTCCTGGATTTTGAATGGAGCTCCGCCTGACAGAGAGAGAGAGAGAGAGATTCTGTCTAAATGTGAGTTATGGTCAGTATGAGATTATTGTTAATTCATTTGAATTTTTGAATCTAAGTAAAGCATAATTTTACCAAGGGGTGGTCTAATATTCTTTTTACTAGGGAAATAATTGCAGATGAGGAATTATTGCTAAATATTCTTGAATATTGTTTCCATAGTCCTTTGATATCTACTGAGCTCAGACTGTGCTACAGAATAACATATTTTTTATACTAAACATCAGTAACCACAGTAAGAATCATAAAAATGATCTATGACAAAATCTGAAATGCAACTAAAGTGTTTTATCCAAACAGTACAATTGAGCATTTTAAGTCATGACACTTTTCATCTTTTACGTAAATTAACATTGTTGTAAAAACTGAATGAAACACTAAAATAAATGTCACCTTCAATGCCACTCTAGTTTCTTCAAGGTGAGAAAAGTGCATGTACAAATGGATGAGCATACAGAATTATCCATTCTCTGTCTTATGTTTATAAATTATAAACTTATTTTGAGTGCATATTTAAGTTGATGTCTTTTCCCCCTACTGTAAATTTCTCCTCCCTTCTCTCAGCAGGAATTTCAGTTTCATTATCCCTGTCTAGCCAGGGCTGATGGGATCTGGAGTATTTCTCAGTCTTGATTCTGATCAATGCATATAGTGACAAGAATATGGACAAGGCATTCTTTTTCCCTCCCCAAAAAATGCATTTACTAATACCTTATACAGCCCATTAGTAAAAGTATTTTTCACTGCAATCTAAATGATCTTTGAAAGTCACTTTTTTAAAAAAATAAAAATTTTGCTTAGCTCTGTTGGGATAAATAGAAAAATGCAACATTCAATGTTGGCAAATGTTTTTGATAATAAGGTAATTATTAAGAAATATTATTCCTTTTATTAAAAGCAATTGATGGGTTGTAAGATTATTTTAATATATTTATGGTTTAAGAAAGCATATGCAATACAGAATTTATTAAAGGGAAGCTTCTTTGTGGAAAGAGAAGGGTAAACAATGCAAATTACCATGTAATATATAGGTAATTCAAATATGCAAAAGAAAAAGAAATATCCTTTATCAAGACTTACAAGAATTTCTGTAACTGTTTTATTTGAGGCATTTACTTCCTCAATAAACATTTTATCAGAGCAGTGCAATCATATGCATTTGATTAACCTTTGCTTTTTAAATCAACTGTTTATGTAAAAGACTTAAGATAAACCCTTTTTCTTCTTGTTCAAATAAAAGCATGTTACCAAAATTTGATTGCAATCCTTATGATGTTCTGCTAACGATGCTCTTTTTTGTTGTTCAGAGCTTGCTGAATTCCAGTAAAAATTTCTGGAGTGCAAGCAATTAATTTGATAATTTTTCCTTCCATTTCTTTCTTTAAAAAACAGCCACAATAGAACCCACAAAGAAAAAAAAAACAGTTAAGATTATTTTTCAGCAAACTCATCATATTTTGGTGAAAGATGTTACAAATGTTTCTTTCATGAAATAAACATTCTCATGAATATTCATTTCCATTCCAAGAGAATTTGATTGTCTCATTCTCTGGTCCTCTCTAAACCAGAATTAATGACCTTAAATAGTCTCTGTTGATATTCCCTTTGTCCCCAGCAAAGCAAGCAATTTAATATACTGGTTCCTTTTCCACATAGGCATGTGTACGCAGACACACAGATTCCTTAACAGAGCCATGCACTGTAGTCATTTTTATGACTACATTCTGATGACTACATTCAATACTGTAGTCAGTATTGTTATAGAAGGTCATATGAATTATCTTTGTTTCTGAAGGATGCTACTTATATGATGAAGCACTGAGACATGAATGATGGATAGCAATGCATGTTTTATTTTTTTAATATAGGGAATTGGAACAAAGTGAGATCACTGACTACAGGATTGATTTCACATCAGGAAAAGCCAAACCAAAAAAAAACAAAACACCAAAATTCTCTTAGAGAGGAAACACTGTATTAATGAAATTTTTATTTATTTATTTATTTTATTTGATACAGACCAAGTCCAAATATCTCAGGGTAGCTTACAACACACACACACAAACACATATACACACACATGTATAAGACTATAACAAAAGCCAACAACAACAAAACCAGAATCAGACAAACAAAAGGAAAAAGAACAAATAGCAAATCCAAAAATATCCCACCAGCAACTGACCTCCAGTAAGAGGGCACTAACTGCCTAGCCCAACATTTAAGAAAGATCAGGTCTTTATAGATCTTTGGAACGTTAAGGTGGGTGTTGACTTTATTCTAGACAGAGAAGCATGCTTCATGTGTCCTGAAAAGTAACGTTGTTTAGTTGAAGTAATTCTGATCATTCCCATACTCTCAACTTGAATCAACTGGGGGGGTAGGACTTACTTGAATTAAAAGAAATACAATTAGACGACCACTAGAAAATCTCTGAACTATAGGCTAGACTCGGAATTAAAATAAAAGGTAAAAAATCTAAGGTAGCAATAGAAAATTACTATTGTATTGCTACTAATATCACTAAGTTTTGATCATAACTCAGAGGCATCCATTTTATTTTGGAGTTATGCCATCCAGAGTTGTCAAGACTTATAATATAACATTTAAAATAAATAAATGACAGAGGTAATATCTTGTGATATCATTTGAGAACCTCTAGAATGTGAAGAAATCCTTTTACAATGTTAGATTTAGCACTCACTGATTGTACCTGTCCCCAAGCTGTTGAATATCTGATTTTCCATTAATTCCCAGGTCATAATGCTCAAAAGATTCCCTTGGCATATGTCAGAACATGTCCTAAGTTCAGTTACTAATGTCAGAGTTACTAATCTCATGGAAAAAAATGAATCTTTAAATAACTGAATCTTTCAGTTTTTTTAAAAAAAATAGAGAGGATTTTGTTAAACTTGCAAGGAAGCAGAAATGGCTTTTGATATGTATTTCTTTCACTAAGCACACTATACAGAGTAATATTAGAATCAAATGTGATGATAAAAATTATAACACTGACACCACATATAGAATGTTTTATACTCTATTTTTTTGTGGTTATAAGCAGTTTATTCCAATAAATGCTGTTTAATTTTTCCAGAAAAGAGAATTACAGAATTACAGATTGAATCTTGGAAAAAATCCAAGAGGGATTTACATTTTAAAAGCTTACTGGATCAAGCTTATATTGATAGTTGATTATGTTAGACTACATGAAGTTTTTTCATAAGAAGATTGTGAACTAGATCATAATTATTTCCCAAATAAAAACTAACATCATAAATGTATGAATTATTCTAAAATACAAACAATTCAAAGTATTCGTTTATTAACATGTTAATGTCAATTTTGGTGAACAAGGCAGGTCTCTGATTTGCCTTTACTGAACCACTGAATATTTTTAACTTATTCAATATTTTCTTTGAATTGCTTCCTATTACAGATTCAGAAGGATTATGTAAAGTGCACCTAGGGTAATTTGCACAATGGGAGTTCGGTATTTAATGAAAGTGGTTCTTATTTTTAATTACAGCATTTAAGTTCATCTTATTGTCAAGTGGAATACAGTGATGATGATCTGAGATTTGGTTTCACGGTACCATTAGAAAACATCTACACCCCTTCCTAAGCAACACTATATCTTTTAATGTAGTTTTAAAGATAATTTCAAGTTAACCTTGTAACCTTATATTTATGCTTTATAAATAACATCATGGATAGAGTGAAATCTTTCAAATGTCTACGTCTTGTAAAACCTTCAGTTACATTCACTTTCTTCCACATCTTTAAAGAATTTTCTAAAAATACCAGAATTCTAAGCAGCATATCTGAAGTGGTCACATTTCTTAACATTTAGGGAAAATGTCAAAATGGCAAACACGAAATCAGATTTCAAAATTTCTATTTAATTACAGCAGTATTGGAATATCTTGGATACATATTCATATGTAGAAAGTTAACTGTGTCAAGGGGAGATAGTACACTGGATTAGTTTTAGCAATGTGACAAATAGCCACAGTTGATATGATTGGGGCAAAACTTACTCTCTGATCATTGTGCTTTATCTATAAGTCTAGTCATGTTAATAGAAGTTTATGTCTTCCTGCTGCTAGGAATTAAAAGAAAATTGATGGAATTTGTTTTTTCAAATAAACGAGTATATAAATATAACAGATACAGAAATTCCTGAACCTGCCTATAGAAACAAGTCAATCTCAATCCTATTTTCCTGTTTATCATTTCAAGAAACAAATAAATTGAATGGTGAAGGGGGAAAAAGGTAGAATAAGTAAACTATGTCTACAATAATCCTGACTTTAATCAGGTTATAATTTTTATTTTCGTTTTCCTTGTAGTCTGGACCAAAATTGATAAGAAATCACTGCCTTCTAGTCTTCTAGAATAAAAAAAATTTAATCATGTGCTAATTGTACAGAGGGGTAAGTCTGTTGCTGGGGTAGTGGTTAACTCAATTATGTTATGCAAATAGAGCCTGTTCTCTATAGACTTAATAGAGAACAGCTTATCTTAGCTTTATAAAAAAACTTCTCTCTTCTGCATATTAATTAATTCATTTCTTTCAAACAACAATATTTAAAATAGTTTCAATTATACATTATAGGTTCATAAAACCAAAACTGGGCCATTTGGTTCATAAAACCAAAACTGGGGCACTCACGCTCTGTGCAGGAATCCAAATTAAAACATCCCTTACAGCTGGCTGTCCATATTTTCCTTGACCACATCCTGTGAAAGGAACCTACCATGTCTTTGGTAATTGCTTCCACTGTCTAATTGCTCTTAATGTTAGGAATATTTTTATAACATTTGGTCAGAATGTGTGACTTAAATCCATTATTCATTCTCTTACATTCTGTATTTGGAGAAGATGGGGAATCTTTCTTCTATGTGATGTTATTCCATATTTTTATGCAGCACTATCACATCCCTTTCAGTCCCCTATGTTAAATGATAAACTTGTCCAGTGTATTCAATTGCTCTTCATATGACACACTGTGGTTCCTGATCATTCTCCAGTCATTCTCAGAACCTATTTCATTTTATCAGTACTTTTTAAATTGTGGTGTACAGAACAGGATCACAGTAGGATCCGACCCATGCAAAATATATCCAGCTAGTTTGCATGGGTTGGATCAATTATTCCAACTCCCTTTTCACATATTCTTTGTCTTGTGATATCCCATCCTGTATTCTTATTTCATTTTTCTTTCTTACTGAAAGTGTTGTATTTATCTCTGTTAAACCAACAAATATAGTTTGTTCTTTTATTAGTTTATTTCTTTAATGAAACTTATCATTTTGAATGTTACCATTTCCTAGAATATTTACCGTCTCTAAATTTTTGTCTCCTATACCAAAACTGATCAGCATTCCATCCTTGTCTAAATCAATAAAAATGTTGAAGATTATAGGCCACAAACTTGTACATCCAATGAATACCTCTGTCCATCTCCATATGGCTCAATTAATGAACACTCTTTGGAAAAGAATTTTAAACCAGCTGTGTATACACTTACTGTAACTATCATGCCGTCAATCTAGACCATCCTAGTTTGATAATTAGAATGCCATGGGATATTTTGACAAATACTTTGTTGATATTAAGACATATAAGGTTTAAAGTATATACTTAATCTACTAAAGAAGTAACTCAACTGGAATATGAAGTAGAATTAGTTTGATAAGATTGATATTGAACAATTTTTCTAACTTCGGTAAATTACACATTTACATTCTGTTCTAAAAATTTTCCCATATATTGTTTCACTGAATGGTTTGTAATCCCTTTTTCCTTTCCTTTTTGAAGATAAAGCTTCCCTCTCACGTCATTTGACACTTCACCTATTCTTTATGATTTTGCTGGAATGCTGCATAGAAATTAAAAATCGGACTATCAGTAAAGGCTGTGTCACACAGGCCGACGGATGCAAAACGTTTGTAAAAAGGACACAGCGGACGAGAAAAATGTTCCATCCATTGTTATCCACTCTCAAAATGGGCAAAAATTTGCATTGTTAAGCCTGGGTTCCCCAACCAGGGTTAGGTAGACAAGCTAAACAGAATGTGCAGCGTTAGTCAGATAGGCACACAGATAAATGAGTGAGCTAAGCTTGTATGTTTATTAACATACAGTAAAAATAACAGATACGCTTGTGCTATCAAGAATATATTTTATTCCAGTATAGGTTTATGGCATAGTCAAATAACAGTCCAATATTCATTTACCATGTAGTCAGTCCATTCAGGGATATTCAGTTAGCAAAGTCCATGTAGAATATCCTATGTCAGATCACTTACAAATCAGTCCTTTGTTGTCTCTCCCGTTCGAGCTATGCAGTCTTGATTCCAAGCAGTAATCAGGGATCATCATAGCCAGAGAGAGAGAGCAAGCCGTAGTCTTGCTACTTTTATATTGTTTTCTTAACCACTCCTTTAATTGCTATTTCACAGTTAAAGCTGTATACACTCTAACATACACTAACTATGATTCATAGTTATTATTTCACCTAAACCAGTTAGGGTAAACAATGTTATCCCTAACATGCATAACCAGAGCAGACAACATGGAAAGGAACGGACAGTGGGAGGACATAGGGTGGATGGAAAGCAGATGCTCCACAGAAGCCTAGCGGATGGAAGCAGATGGGAGCAGATGGCACATCCGCAAGGCTTCGGGAGGAGCGCAGCAAAGCGGACATGGAACGGAAAGAGCGGATGCAGAGCAGATGCCGAGCGGATGAAGCGGATGCACAGTGGATGTCGAGCGGATAAAGCGGATGCAGAGCGGAAGCAGAGCGGAACCCGAGCGGATGCCTAGCGGATGCCTAGCGTTCACTGCGCATGCAGGGAGGATGCATTGCGCCAGCCCCGCAGATATAAAGGGAAGCAGCTCCCAAGCAGGTCACCATTCAGAGGAAAGACCTGCTTCCAAACACAGCTTGCCAGCCAGCCAGCCAGCCAGCCAGCAACCCAACAACCATGGGGAAGAAACGGAAGCCTCTGCCATCTGCTGACAGCCCTGGCAAGAGGGACAGGGCCACCCTCCAACCCCCTGGCCCTAACTCTGCTTCTGCTGGGGCTTCTGCTGCCCGGCCTAGATCTTCTGGTGCTGGTGCTTCTGCTGATGCTACTTCTGGAGGTGGTGCTTCTGCTGGTGGTGCTTCTGCTGGTGGTGCTTCTGCTGGTGGTGCTTCTGCTGGTGCTTACTCTGCTGATGCTACTTCTGGTGGTGGTGCTTCTGCTGATGGTGCTTCTGGTGGTGGTGCTTCTGCTGGTGCTTACTCTGCTGGCACTGCTCCTGGAGTTGGTGCTTCTGCTGGTGCTTACGCTGCTGGCACTGCTCCTGGTGTTGGTGCTTCTGCTGGTGCTTACTCTGCTGGCACTGCTCCTCGTGCTGGTGCTTCTGCTGGTGCTTATTCTGCTGGCACTGCTCCTGGTGCTGGTGCTTCTGCTGGTGCTTACTCTGCTGGCGTTGCTCCTGGTCCTGCTGGTCCTGCTGGTGCTTACTCTGCTGGCGCTGCTCCTGGTCCTGCTGGTCCTGCTAGTGCTCCTGGCCCTGCTCGTGCTCCTGGTCCTGCTCGTGCTCCTGGTCCTGCTCGTGCTCCTGGTCCTTCTGGTTCTCCTGGTACTGCTGGTCCGGCTGGTGCTCCTGGTCCTGCTCCTGGTCCTGCTGGTGCTGCTGGTGCTCCTGGTGCTGCTGGTGCTGCTGGTGGTGGTCCTGCTGGTCCTGCTTTTGCTGCTACTGTTGTTGCTGCTGCTGGTGGTGGTGGTGATGTGGAGGAGCAGCCCCTACAACCTCTAAGCCCTTCTGATGAGGGCCCATATGGCCCTGCCAAAGGGAGGAAGAGGCAGACGCATGAACGGGAGAGGAGGTAATACAACATAGAAGAGGAACACGAGGATGAGGTGCTGGAATGGCTGAGGGAGAAGGCGGAAGGGACATAGGCTCTATTGAGACACCAAAAGGAAGCAGGCTGCTTGAAGAGAGAAGGCGGAGAGCCTGGGCTACACTTTGGAGGTGCTCCTCGGCTGGTGGAAGTACATGCACACCTGGTACGGGAAGCTGCACCTCAAGAAATCTGGCCAGGCCACGGTCAAGCTGACGGACCGAGAGACCTACGTGATGGCCAAGTGCAGCTTCTTGGAGGGTGAGATCCGCCACTGAGGAGCAGCCCCTCTGATAACCCTCTCTCTCAGACAGCCTGCAGAGAGCCAGTCCTCTTCTGGCCAAGAGTCAGCTCCTGTGTCCAGGCAGGTATCTGTGGAGCATGCCACAACGGAGATCCCCCTGACAGCTGCACTACCCGTGGCAGAGTGCGTGGAGGACTCCCTGACGCAGTGGGAGCAAGGAGAGGGCACTTCCACCCAAGACGAACCCACATCCACCCCCAGCTCCACCTCCACAGAAAGCAGGCAGAGAGGCAGACCGGAGGGGCAGAGCCACACTGTCTCGTTGGAGATCAGGGACACCATCAGAAGCAGCGTAGATCTCCTCTCTCAGCTGGTACACACCGACATACCATCCTCCAACTGCAAGCCCTTCCTCACCTACGTCAACCAGACCCTCAAAGACATGGCCGAATCCCAGTACCAGGAGATAAAGGACAGAATCACCGGTCTTCTTCACAACCCTCCAGAACCAGCTGAACCTTCTCCCACCCAGTCCAGGTCTGCTCCTCCATCCCAGGTGATGTCACAGCCCTTCCAATGCTTTCCACAGGCCCTCACCTACCAAGGCTACGGCTACCAGGAGCTCCAGCAGCACAGGCAGCCATTCCCAGTCCAGGCACAGGTACATTGAACGCCACCGGTGCCACCGATGCCACCCATGCCACCCATGCCACAGATGCCACTCACGCCACAGATGCCACCCATGCCACAGATGCCACCCATGCCTCACCTCGCTCACCTGCAGACCAGATAGCCCCACTACACTCCTCCTTCCTCCACCCCACAGCCAAGCCCGGCCTCAGAACATCTGTCACCGGTCTTGGGGCTGACACCCCATGTCCTGAAGGAAGGGGCTCTCAACATCACAGGACTGAGCCAGCTCTCTGAGAGCTTCCTCCACACACCGTCCCCTGTTGTCCTCTCAGGGCCAGGCATCCCAATAGCGCTTCAGACCAGCACTCCAGCCACTGCCACCTCCACAGCACCTGGACCCTTCACCCCTGAGACTATGGGCACGCCTCAGAGTGACTGAGAAGAATGCCAGAGACTGGGTTGCTACCTGTTGACTTTATCTTTGCTTGGGACACTTGGGTCATTTTGCTTTTACAGCTTATTATTAATAAATATTACCTTTGCTTCACACACTTGCTTCAGTTCTTTTAGTCAATAAAGTCTTAGTGGAAACTTTTAGAAATGGTTTAAGCCTTTGCATGCTTGTGGGATGGGCAGGGATACCTTTGGGATGGGTAATAGCTGTGGGATGGGCAGGGATAACTGTGGGATGGGTAATAGCTGTGGGATGGGCAGGGATACCTTTGGGATGGGTAATAGCTGTGGGATAGAAAAACCTCCAGTGCAAGCATAGTGGGACTGTATGGTCCACCCTCCCAGGTGCTACACCTTTGGACCTTTATTATCAATAACAATGTAATGATTGATCCACACATTTCAACATTAACACAACTCTTTATTAAATGCCCTGTTCATTTTAGGGCCACTCAACATACATGGCACAATCTCATCCATGTGATGAGACAGGCTGAAGGAAGCATCCATTAAGCATCTATCATCCTGTCTTGCCACTCCACTGCTCCAGCTGGGGACTTGCACCAGTGTTTCAGGAGGTTGCGCTGCTTCTTCCCTTCACGTGAATCTCTGTTGGGGCCTTGCACATCCTGAGTGTCTATCAGGTTTCGCCCTTGCCTCCATATACCAGGCTCCATGTCCCCATTGCCTTGTTGGAAGTCCACAAGCCTGTTCTGCAACACTAGCAGGTGCGCATGAAATTGTGCAGGATGCAGCAAGCTTCCACGATCCTCCTCACGGTCTCTGGGCGATGCTGTATGGTGGTGAGAAGTACCTGGAACCTGTTGGCCAGGATGCCAAAGGCATTCTCCACCACCCGCCTTGCCCTGGACAGCCTGTAGTTGAAGATCCTCTCTTCACGGGTGAGGAGTCTGGAGGTGTAGGGCTTCATGAGGTAGGTTCTGAGGGAGAAGGCATCATCCCCCATGATGAAGTAGGGCACATCTTGTGTGTCATTGGGTAGGGCGTCTGGATCTGGGAAGCCCATGATGAGGTTGCGTTCCAGCCCCTCCTTGAGGTGACTGCCGTTGTATACCTGGGCATCTGAAGATGAGCCGTAGCCTGAAGCATCGATGTACATGAACTTGTAGTCAGCATCGACCATGGAGAAGAGGATGATGCTGAAGAAGCCCTTGTAGTTGTGATAAGTGGAGCCTGGTTTGGCTGGAGCTTTGCAGGCCACGTGCTTCCCATCTATGGCTCCAACGGTGTGGGGGAAATTCCACTTCTGATACCACTGCTTTGCAACTTTCTTCCAGCCTTCTTCAGTGGAGGGGCACTGGAAGAGCTCCTCCAGGTATTCTTCGATGATGGCCTGCACCACTTCTCTGACCACAATGCTGATGGTGTTGTGTGGCACCCTCCAGCCGTACTGCATGCTCTTGTACATGCTCCCGGAGGCCAGGTGGTGCAGAGACAGTGCCACCTTGAGTCCAGGGTCCAGGCTGGGCCAGAGGTTGGTGCTCTCCTTGGTCAACCTGGGTCTTAACCACTCCACAACTTCGTCAAACATGGCTGGTGGCATCCTCATGAAGTTCTGGAATGCACGAGTGTCTTCGTTCCTCAGCTCCACCATCAACTTGTTATAAAGTCCGTACTCTGCTCTTCTGGCGATCCATCTTTGGACCCAGACACTTCTTGGCCACCCCCTTTTCTTTGCGTAGAACAGGTGAAAGAGCCTGTAGATGGCTTCGCACTGTTGTAGAACGATGGTGGCTACCAAAAGGAGTGTGTGACGATCCATGGTGGAGATGACTGGATGCTGTGGAAGAGCAAGAGCCAGATGAAGGCTGAAGAGGTCTGCACAGCAGGACTGCTGGACTGAAAGTGAGATCCAGGTGAGTTTCCCCCCCCCCTTTTTATAGGCAATATAGGTTTTCAGGTCAGTGTCCTTTTGCATCCTCTAGGCATCCTGCAGACATCCTAAATATCCGAGATATGTCCCCTATGTGAATGTTTTTTCCGTTTTAATGCTTTGTATGCAAGCTGCATCCGCTTTCATCCTTTCTACGTCCATGCTACTAACGCTGCGTGTCTGTTCCGCGTCCGTTTTGCTTCCTCCCTGTGTCCGTTTTCCGCTGGAGCGGATGCGAGTTGCGCGGATGTGCAGCGGATGTCTAGCGGATATAGCGGACATGTAACGGATGACAACAGATGTAGAACGGATGTTCCCCGTATGCGTTGCTGATGCAGAATGGATGCATTGGATACATTTTCTGCTCAAAAAGTTTTGTGCAGCTCAAACCTTTTTCAGCGGATGAAATGTCAGTAGACAGATGCTAGACGGATAGAGAGGAAGAAAAACGGATGCAGTGAGTGCAGAATGGAAGCATCGCGTTAACCAACGGATGGCAAGTGTTTCTCTCCGTTTTACATCCTCTTTCCATCCGTTGGTGCTTTGTGACAGGGGCTTTACAGAATCAGCATATTGCCCCCAACAATCTGGGTCCTCATTTTAATGACCTCAGAATGATGGAAGTCTGAGTCAACTTTGAGCCGGTCAGGATCAAACTACTGGCAGTGAGCAAAGTTCGCCTACAATAGAGTATTCTAACCAATACACCACCACAGTTCAATGTTACTATTACTATTATTAAAGTTTAAGAACTTCCACTTGTTTTAAGCCAGTTTCTTAAGATTTCCACTTGTTTTAAGCTAATATTTCCCCCTAGCTATGAGTCTTCCTTATGATTATTATAACTTTATTCAAATAATTTTAGTACAAAGTGTATATTCATAATTCTAAATATTAATGTTTCTTTAAATAAAAAGCCCACTATAATAGCATTATTCCAGTGCTATTTTGTGCTATTTCCATTTCCTCAACTAAATTTTCCTATTGATTATTATTAAAACAAGCACAGCATATGATTTAGCATGTTCCTTTATCTTCTGAAGAAAATATTTGATCATGAAAATTAGTGAGGAATTTCTTGGAAGGACTATTCTTAGTAGACTTTTGTTTTAATGGATGCTAGACTATTTATCTATAAATCTGCTTTCAGAAACATTATTCTTATCTTCCCCTTGGATGACCATGAGCAGTAATAAAGACTAGTAACAGATTTGTCTTCACTGATTCCTTCACTTATCTTAAGTCACATGCTTTTTTACAATATTGCTAACTTAATTTACTTGAATTCCTGAGTTGTTTGAATATTTTAACACTGCAACATCTGTGCTTTTTAAACAACTATTCCAAAAACTGCAACTCCAAAAATCATTTTGTTTTATTTGTAGTTCATTTTTTAATTTTTTGGCATTTTTCTATATAATGCATAGCAGATTATTCAAGAAGTTGAGGATAGATTAGAAGAGGGGCTTATGGGAATAGTTGGTTCATCAGAAGCATTTCTGTCACTTAAACTTTACAATTAAAACTGGCAGACTAGTCAGTAAGATGGAATTCCGTTAAATCATTTCATTTTCTAGTTTTAGTCTGCCTTACTACTAAGTAGTTAGGTGGGCAGAGTTTGGAGAGGTAAATTGTTTTAGCCAGTTCATCATGATACACTTTCAGCATGTTCAGCATAGACTAATATAGTTCTTCCCATGCAATATCTATAGCATAGAGTAGCTTTTCATTGGCTATTAAATCTTTGTTGGATATACAATAAGAAATTAGGACATTACTAATAGATATTAAATTAGATGAGAGTATGCAGCATTGTTGCACTCCTTTGCAACCTGGAGCCAGTCTGTTTTACCATGTTCTATCCATAGTTTGCCTTCCTGATCTATATATAAGATTCTCATGAGAACAATGAGATGTTCTGGAATTCCCATTTTTCTAAATATAAAAGCAACATAACTGAAAAGTTTTCTATAATCAATAAAGCACATACTGACTTATATTTTATATCCTTTGGCTTTCTGAATTATCCAATTTGCACTAGCAATAATTTATCATGTTCCTTAGCTTTTTTCAAAACCACCTTGAACATCTGGCATCTCTTTTCCTATGTAGAGTAGTATCACATCTAATCTGCATTAGTTTATTATTTTGCTAACATTATTTTGCTCGCATTTGAAATTAAGGATATTGTGTAATAGTTTGCACATTTTATTAAATCTTCCTTTTTATATTGGAATATAAATTGATTTTATAAAAGGACATTTAAAAATATCAAAATCCCAGGAAGTTTCCATTCTGTAAACAGTAGAAATTAAGTGGAATATGAAGAATATATTCTGAAGAGTGAATGCTAAAGGAGGTGAAGAGGGGACGAAAAGGAAAACTACTCTTCTATGAGCCACATAGAAAATTTGTATTGCACAGTTCTGTTGATTGGGAAAGTAAGGGAACAAACTGATAGGATTTTGTGTTGTAGCTTACTTTCATATTTACTTATTTCCATTGTGACATATTTTTCATTTCTGAATAATTGTTATTGTGCAGAAGCCTTATATACTGACATAGAGTTAGATTGTTTTCTGGCTTTGAATAGCCTCTAATTCAAAAGCACAGAATCTCACAATCTCAGTGACTGCCATTCAAAGCAATATGACAACAGAATGCAAAAACTGAAAGGACTTTGTGGGTCTTCCTTCTACATGTTTCTTGCTTAGTCAGTTAACAAACAGGATAAATTACTTTTGACAGAACTATCTGCACATATTTTATATGAGCTTATTCAATACAACCAGAATCTCTAGTAGTTTATGCAGTTTCATAAGTATATCCTAGTGCATTCTATGTAGCTCTTTGCTAGATTGCTGGTTTGCTTTTAAAGGGGGAAATGTAATGACAATACCTCTATGCTTCTAACTTAGTGTTCTTGCTCTTATTCAAGTGCATTATTTGGTTAAAATCTTTATCACATAATTGCAATAAATACTATTTAATAAAAGTTATATTATATCTGTAAATTAGAAAAAGTTTATAGGGAAAGGGATTTTAATTTATTTTCAAAGGATAGCTATTTAATACACAGATCTTTTGTTAAGAAAGAGTAAGATGATCCATCAGTCTGTGGCAGAACTGTTGTACAATGGAGATGGAATTTTTATTTGTTTATTAAAATTTATATACATGCATACTTTACACATTTGATTTATGTATAATGGATATATGCAAAAACTCCTAGCATGCTCAAAGGTTTTGTGTTATATTCAAATAACCTTAGTCAAAATGAATTAAATTGATGCTTTACTGTATTATTATGTGTACATAATATACAATTAGATTTACAGATTAAGACTGGTGAAATTTAATAATTTAAATACTAACCAAGGTCCTAAAAATTATTAAGATAGCATCTAAGAATGTAGGCATTTTCAAGCAGTGTGGGATTTTTGTGAAATTAGGTGTTCAAGTCTGATAAATTCAATATATCCAGATATTGAAGTAATTCTTTAGAGATTGCTCTAAAGGTTCCAATCATAATTGATATGCAATGGATTTCTTTATTTTTTGATAACAATAATAATTGTATGACAAATTGACAATACATTTAAAAGGTATTATTTGAAAGAAAATATATAATCAAATATAAAGTACAGACTGATTTATTATGTTGAGCAAACAACCATGTCAGCATTCAAAATTCATACACCTCTCCTAGTAATGTAAAATAGTAAGCTGATAGCCAGTGTCCATTGATTTGATAGAACTCCCCACTGAACTCAGTGAGATTCATTGTGTGTGAGTGTGTGTGTGTGTGTGTGTGTGTTTGTGTACAATTTCCCTCTTAAATTGGTATTACTATGTAAATACTGCATGATTTCTTTCAAACCTAGATTGCTGTAAGAAACATATACATTTCCATCTGCAAGCTCTTAAAAAGATAGAGATCACATAGAGGAATACCTGCATCAGGAAAAACAGATTTGGAATTTTAAAGTAATGCAACCTTTGTTTTATTGTCTGATCTCAACAAAATCAAGGACAATAGAGGGTAAGACAAGAGAGATATATTTCTGCAGCTATGTTCTTTTTTAGCACCGCTATATATTTTCAACCATATAATTAGCTGTGATGCCTCTTTATTTACTCTGTATATCAGTAGAATTAAATAATATTATTATCAAGTCCATAAAAGCAGATACTGACATTCAGTTCTACCCCACTGTAGAACAAACTGTTAAAAATGATCATTCTATTTTGAGTGAAAAGGGGAGGAAGTATACAAAAAGAGAACAAAGCAAATCATTGCTGGCCTCTGTTGCATATATTAAATGGCTGGCAGAACATTTCAACAAGGAAGCCAAGCGGGCTCAGAGGCCTACCCTATAACCTCTAATCTTAGGAAGCTGAACTCTATTATTTGCCGTTAAAATGAAAGAATGCCACAGTGAAACAGATGTCTTTAGCAGACATGTCCTCATTACAGATGAAATTTGGGCAAATGGAAATTGAGCCACAAATTTTATTCTGAAGATTATGGGTCTAAAGAGCTTTGTGGTTGGGCCTGGCATTTAAAAACATGCATTAAGGAAGCTCTCAAAAAGTCAAGCACTAATTAATGACCTGGCAGTTCTGCTGAATCACAATGCAAGTATGGAGAACATTAGGAAATGAGTAGTTTAGCAATAACCAGTATCCCAAACATAGAGGTGCCAGGTCATCAGGTTCTTGACACTGTTAAGTTGGTCCATGTTGTGCATCTCAATAAAGCATTTACACTCAACAGCATGAGAGACAGGAGTCCCCTAAAGAAATTATTCCATGAGGCCTTCAGTCAAAGCAAACTGAAAGTTGGATTCAGTATGGTATGAAAACTTTATGAACAGATGCTATAACATCTATAGGTGTTTGAATGAAAACCCAGAGATTTTAAGTGATATCTGTTCTTATGATAGTTAAATAAACAAACAAAAATATAGACACTGGAGTCAAAGTTATTATAACTTTGATACCATTACGATGCCATTTAAACTGATATGGCATATTATGGCATACAAATTATTCTCTTCAGTTTAAAATGCTTAACATAAAACTACAAATATTTTATTTTGTATCTTTGGCTGTATTTCCATTTGCCTCCAGCACTGGTTGAGAGAGTCTGGTTTCTAGAGTTCCGTGACTATTTCTTTTATTTTGCAAATTGTTTTCAAATGTACTTTAAGTTAAATGAGCTTAATCATTTCAACATATGCATCTTTGCCTTTGGGCACAGTGAAAAACAGAACTTAACAGGGTTTGTATTTGGTTTTACTGGAAAAGAACAGCCCTCCTCTTGTTTCTCTTATGGTAAAATTGAAAGTATGACATCTAAAGGATTTCTCTTCCATCACTAAAAGAACTTTGTCAGTTTGATCTGTGCTATTCTACTCTTTGAAGCAAAAGTATAACTATGAATACTATTGAAAATTCTTGTGTTTCTATAGAATCATAAACAAAGGATTTCTATAAATGTCTGAATTCACATGCTTCCATCTCTGTATGAAGAATTAGCAGTAAGCCACAATTAGACTGCAAGTGACATTGTTCTGCAAGAATCAATCTGTGAAGAGAAGTTCAAGAAGCTTTGGCAAGACACTTACCAGATAAAGAGAAGAACCCTGGAGCTTGGCATTAGAACTTTGGAGAAGTAGAGAACAACAAAGGTGCTGGGAATGTTTTCAAATATCCCTCCAGAGTATTATTAGAATAATGGGGATGATTGCTATTGATTTGGCAAAAAACTTTTTTTCCAGTTACAGCACCTGGTTGTTTAAATCACGATACAGCTGTGTGGAAAAGTCCTGCATGCTTTATGATTTACAGTTTACAGTTTATGATATTTTTTGGATAGGTCATTGATTTTATGATATTTTATGCTAACTGCTATGCAAATATTGTTATATTTAAATAAATACTGGTGGTTTTTAAGTGAAAAGCATAAGCTTTTTGCAATTTGGTGTTGTTTGGATGGGGATTGTGAATTTTCTTGCATGCTCACAATGCATGCTTAAAATGATTATGAAAACAGATTAACTGATACATACCCAGGGAGATATGTGTTGCAATTACTAAAGCCAATGCTAGTGTTTGTTAACATTTTATTTTATTGTTTGTGGCCCTGAAAAGGACTGTTTAGGTAACCAAACATGATTATTAATATTAAATTGGCCAGCCCTTATTGCTTATCACCAGGTGGCATCGCTTCGGCATAGACTGTATAAATCTTTATGCAAGATCTTTGGTGACAATGCGATGCCAGGCTACAATAATGGATTCAATCAGCTCCTGCTTGGTCTTCAGATGCTTTTTGCTTATTTCGTAACCAATCTTGGCCCACAAGTTCTTAAGCCCCTGTCACACTGCACCAACGGATGCAAAGAGGATGTAAAACGGACAAAAAAGCTTGCCATCCATTGGTTAACACGATGTACTCACTGCCTCCGTTTTGCTTCCTCTCTATCCGTCCAGCATCCGTTTATGGACGTTTCATCCGCTCAGAAAGTTTTGAACTGCTCAAAACTTTTGCGCGAAAAATGTATCCAACGCAGCCATTCTGCATCCGCTAGGCATCCGCTATGCATCCGTTCTGCATCCGTTACGCATCCGCTATATCCGCGAGGCATCTGTTCCGCATCTGCGCAACTCGCATCCGCTCGGACGCAGGGAAGAAGCGGAATGGACGCAGAACGGATGCAGAATGGATGCCTAGCGAATGCAGCATGGAAACAAAGCATTTAAAACGGAAAAAACGTTCGCAGAGGGGACCTATCTCGGATATTAAGGATGTCTAGAGGATGCCTAGAGGATGCCTAGAGGATGCAAAGGGACACCGATACTGCCTATAAAAAGGGGGAGCAACACATCTGGATCTCACTTTCAGAACAGCAGCCCTGCGGTGCAGACCTCTGCAGCCTTCCTCTGACTCTTGCTCTTCCACGGCATCCAGTCATGTCCACCGTGGATCATAACAAAGTCCTTTTGGCAGCCACCATCGTTCTGCAACAGTGCAAAGCCATCTACAGGCTCTGTGAACTCTACTACTGGAAGAAAAAGAGGCGGCCAAGAAGCGTCTGGGTCCGAAGATGGTTCACCAGAAGAGCAGAGGACGGACTGAACAAAAAGCTGATGGTGGAGCTCAGGAACGAAGACAATCGGGCATTCCAGAACTTCATGAGGATGCCTCCAGCCATGTTTGATGAAGTTGTGCAGCCGCTGACACCCAGGTTGACCAAGCAGAGCACCAACTTCTGGCCCAGCCTGGAACCTGGGCTCAAGGTGGCACTCACTCTGCGCCACCTGGCCTCAGGGACCACCTACAGCAGCATGCAGTACAGATGGAGGGTGCCACACAACACCATCAGCATTGTGGTCAGAGAAGTGGTGCAGGCCATCATCGAAGAATACCTGGAAGAGCTCCTCCAGTGCCCCTCCACTGAAGAAGGCTGGAAGAAAGTTGCAGAGCAGTCGTATCAGAGGTGGAACTTCCCCCAGACCATTGGAGGCATCGATGGCAAGCACATGGCCTGCAAAGCGCCAGCCAACTCAGGGTCCACTTATTTCAACTACAAGGGCTTCTTCAGCATCATCCTCTTCGCCATGGTCGATGCTGACTACAAGTTCATGTATATCATGCTTCAGGCAACGGCTCATCTTCAGATGCCCAGGTATACAACGCAAGTGACCTCAAGGGTAGGCTGGAACGCAACCTCATCGTGGGCTTCCCAGATCCAGAACCCCTGCCCAATGACACGCAAGATGTGCCCTACTTCATCGTGGGGGATGACACCTTCTCCCTCACAACCTACCTCATGAAGCCCTACACCTCCAAATATCTCACCCGTGAAGAGAGGATCTTAAACTACAGGCTGTCCAGAGCAAGGCGGGTGGTGGAGAACGCCTTTGGCATCCTGGCCAACAGGTTCCACGTACTTCTCACCACCATGCAGCATCGCCCAGAGACCGTGAGGAACATTGTGGAAGCTTGCTGCATCCTGAACAATCTCATGCGGACCCGTTACCCAGTCTTGCAGAACAGGCTCGTGGACCTCCAACAAGGCAATGGGGACATGGAGCCTGGTGAATGGAGACAAGGGCGAAACCTGATAGACACTCAGGATGTGCAAGGCCCCAACAGAACCTCACATGAAGGGAAGAAGCAGCGCAACCTCCTGAAACACTGGTGCAACTCCCCAGCTGGAGCAGTGGAGTGGCAAGACAGGATGATAGATGATTAATGGGTGCTTCCTTCAGCCTGTCTCATCACACGGATGAGATTGGGCCATGTATGTTGGGTGGGCCTACAATGAACAGGGCATTTAATAAAGAGTTGTGTTTATGTTGACATGTATGGATGATTGATTACATTATTATTGATAAAAAAGGGCCATAGGTGTGGCACCTGGGAGGGTGGACCATACAGTCCCACTATGCTTGCACTGGAGGTTTATCTATCCCACAGCTATTACCCATCCCAAAGATCTCCCTGCCCATCCCACAGGTATCCCTGCCCATCCCAAAGGTATCCCTGCCCATCCCACTGCCATCTTAACCCATCCCACAAGCATGCAAAGGCTTAAACCATTTCTAACAGTTTCCACCAAGACTTTATTAAAAAAAAGAAATGAAGCAAGTGTATGAATCAAAAATAGACTTTATTAACAAGAAGCTATAAAACAAAAATGAGTCTCTGGCACTCCTCTTGGTCGCTCAGTGTCATGGGTGAAGGGTCCAGGTGCTGTGGAGGTGGCTGGTGCTGGAGTGCTTGTCATCAGCTCCTCCAGCAGCAGAAGCAGCAGAAGCAGCAAAAGCGCCAGCCCCAGAAGAGCAAGCCCCTGCTGTAGAAGCCCCAGCAGAACCAGAGTGAGGGCCAGGAGGCAGGATGGTAGCCCTGTCCCTCTTGCCAGGGCTGGCAGCAGATGGCTGAGGCTTGCTGTGCTTCTGCATGGTTGTGGGGTTTCTGGCTGGCAGGGAGGCTGGCAGGGAGGCTGGCAGCAAGGCTTGCAGGCAGACATGCAGGCAGGGCAGGCAAGGCAGTCAATCTGTTTGGCAGCAGGTCTTTCCTCTGAATGGCGACCTGCTTCTGAGCTGCTTCCGTTATATCTGTGGGGCTGACGCAATGCATCCTCCCCGCATGCGCAATTAATGCTCGGCATCCTCTAGGCTTCCGCTGTGCATCCGCTGTGCATCCGCTTCATCCGTTCAGCGTCCGTTCTGCATCCGCTGTATCTGTTCTGCATCCGCTTTGCTGAAGTCCCCTGGAAGCCTCGCGGATGTGCCATCTGCTCCCATCTGTTTCCATCCGCTGGCCTTCCGTTCCACATCTGCTTTCCATCCGCCCTGTGTCCTCCCCCTGTCCGTGTTATCCGCTCTGGTTATGCAAATTTTTGCACCTTCTGAGAGCGGATAACAACGGATGGAAAATTTTTCTCATCCGTTGTTAATGTTTTGCATCCGTTGGGCAGTTTGACAGGGCCTTTAGTTGGGTTTAAATCCATGCTCTGAGCTGGCCAATCCAGGAGTCGAACACCATGCTTCTTCATCCACTGCTGGACGGACCTGGCTTAATGTCAAGGAGCATTGTCATCCTGCAAGTAAAAGTCCTTCCCTACAAGTTTCTGAGCTGAAGGAAGCATGGTCTTTTCCAGGACTTCAACATACTGCTTGGAATTCATGGTTCCCTGTGCATGATTTGTATCCGACCAATACCAGAAGCAGCAATACAGCCCCAGATCATCAAGTTCAGTGAATGCTTCACAGATAGATTCAGGCAGTACAGCCTAAATTCTTCAGCTGGAAATCTTCTGACATACTTATTGCACTGAATCCCTGTCAAGTAGAAATTGCTTTTGTCACTGAAGATGACCTTAGCCCACTGTTCATTGGTCCACTTGGCATACCTCTTGGCCCATACACGTCAACGGGAGCAGTGAGTGTCTGTGAGCAAAGGTTTGAGCCCTCTGGCAAGCAGCCTGTGATGCACTGTGCTGGTGCACACTTTTACATCACATGTTTCACCCCAAATTCTTGTAATCTGAGGTGAGGTGAGCTTCCTGTCAGCCATCAAAATGCGTTTCAGAGCCTGATCTTGTCATTTTGTTAACTTTCTTGGTTCCAGAATGGAGCCTGTCATCAGCTGAACCAGTTATTTGGTATTTTTCAACTACTCTATTCACTGTGGTAGTTCACTCTCTTGGCTATTTCTGTACAGGAGCAACCCTCTTCATGAAGTACAATGATGTGATGCTGCTACTCAATACTGGTGAAAGCAAAGGCCTTCATCCTTGCCCGCCGCCAGAGCTAAATTAAATTTCTCGATGCTTTTCATGCCTATTTATAGTCAGTGAGTATGACAACATTGATTGGCTCATAGATTTAGCCTCTGTGCATTTTGATTGGTCAGCCAAAGCTCACTGCTGATCGGCTACTTTCGATCCTAACATTCTTAAAATTCAAGTTGTGTTTGTTTTAGCAAATAAACTCACTCCAAACCTTAAAAAGACTTTGGTTATATTAATAAAAATTATGCATCTCAATCTGACTACAAAAATTTTCATCAAAGTACTAATTTTGCGTGATTTCTGTGAGTGAAAAGTTGATAAAACATGTAAATACAGCTTAAAACTGAAAGTGTGGAGGACTTTTTCACACAGCTGTATGTATATCCAAATCACATATAAGTATTTTAAAACACAAGCAGCAAATTGTTGAGGATGATCCACTTCTTTTTATATGCTCACAGTATTTGTTCCTCCACTTTTGGTTCAATTTAAACTACCCTTGATTGATGAGAACAAACTTGTTGGGATAAAATGGGAGAAATGATTAGTGCAGCGAACTTTAATAACAAGAATCTAGAGCCAAGTATCACCCTTTCATTTTATATTTGACCTGGACAGATATAACTTCAACTTTTAAAAAACTTTTTGGCTGAATTTTTATTATGTCTATATACTGTATATTTAATTTTTCCATTGAGCAGCAAGAGATTCTTGATTGTTAATGCTCTTATTCTGAGGACAGCTTTGTTCACATTAATAAAAGAAGTACTATAAATATGCTGTATTATTATTTTTCACTGATGATTTTTTACTTTTGTTTATAAATATGATTTCATGTTCATGTGAAGTAAGAAAATTGAAAATAAATTTTCAAATGATTTCAGCTATCTTTAAAAAATAAGAATGTTGGAAATTCAAATCACATGTAAAACATTCCTACCTTAAGCCCCAGTCACACTGCACCAATGGATGCAAAGAGGATGTAAAACGGACAAAAAAGCTTGCCATCCATTGGTTAACGCGATGTATCCTATCTGTACTCACTGCCTCCGTTTTGCTTCCTCTCTATCCGTCCAGCATCCGTTTATGGACGTTTCATCCGCTCAGAAAGTTTTGAGCTGCTCAAAACTTTTGCACGGAAAATGTATCCAATTCGTCCATTTTGCATCTGCTAGGCATCCGTTCTGCATCCGTTACGCATCCGCTATATCCGCTAGGCATCTCATCCGCATCTGCGCAACTCGCATCCGCTCGGACGCAGGGAGAAAGCGGAACGGATGCCTAGCGGATGCAGCACAGAAACAAAGAATGTAAAACGGAAAAAACGTTCGCAGAGGGGACCTATCTCGGATATTAAGGATGTCTAAAGGATGCCTAGAGGATGCCTAGAGGATGCAAAGGGACACCTAGGGGAAAACCTATACTGCCTATAAAAAGGGGGAGCAACTCACCTGCATCTCACTTTCAGACCAGCAGCCTAGCTGTGCAGACCTCTGCAGCCTTCATCTGACTCTTGCTCTTCCACGGCATCCAGTCATGTCCACCGTGGATCGTAACACAGTCCTTTTGGCAGCCACCATCCTTCTGCAACAGTGCGAAGCCATCTACGGGCTCTGTGAACTCTACTACGGGAAGAAAAGGAGGCGGCCAAGAAGTGTCTGGATCCAAAGATGGATCGGGAGAAGAGCAGAGTACGGACTGTACAACAAGCTGATGGTGGAGCTCAGGAATGAAGACACTTGTGCATTCCAGAACTTCATGAGGATGCCTCCAGCCATGTTTGACGAAGTTGTGCAGCAGCTGACACCCAGGTTGACCAAGGCAAACAGCAACTTCCGGCCCAGCCTGGAACCTGGGCTCAAGGTGGCACTCACTCTGCACCACCTGGCCTCAGGGATCACCTACAGGAGCATGCACTACGGCTGGAGGGTGCCACACAATACCATCAGCATTGTGGTCAGAGAAGTGGTGCAAGCCATCATCGAAGAATACCTGGAAGAGCTCCTCCAGTGCCCCTCCACTGAAGAAGGATGGAAGAAAGTTGCAGAGCAGTGGTATCAGAGATGGAACTTCCCCCACACCGTTGGAGCCATCAATGGCAAGCACGTGGCCTGCAAAGCACCAGCCAACTCAGGGTCCACTTATTTCAACTCCAAGGGCTTCTTCAGCATCATCCTCTTCGCCATGGTCGATGCTGACTACAAGTTCATGTACATCGATGCTTCAGGCAACGGCTCATCTTCAGATGCCCAGGTATACAACTCAAGGAAGGGCTGGAACACAACCTCATCATGGGCTTCCCAGATCCAGACCCCCTGCCCAACGACACACAAGATATGCCCTACTTCATCGTGGGGGATGACAACTTCTCCCTCAGAACCTATCTCATGAAGCCCTACACTTCCTGACTCCTCACCCGTGAAGAGAGGATCTTCAACTACAGGCTGTCCAGAGCAAGGCGGGTGGTGGAGAATGCCTTTGGCATCCTGGCCAACAGGTTCCACGTACTTCTCACCACCATGCAGCATCGCCCAGAGACCGTGAGGAGGATCATGGAAGCTTGCTGCATCCTGCACAATCTCATGCGCACCCGCTATGCAGTCTTGCAGAACAGGCTCGTGGACCTCCAACAGGGCAATGGGGACATGGAGCCTGGGGAATGGAGGCAAGGGCAAAACCTAATAGACACTGAGGATGTGCAAGGCCCCAACAGAGCCTCACGTGAAGGGAAGAAGTAGCGCAACCTCCTGAAACACTGGTGCAACTCCCCAGCTGGAGCAGTGGAGTGGCAAGACAGGATGATAGATGATTAATGGGTGCTTCCTTCAGCCTGTCTCATCACACGGATGAGATTGGGCCATGTATGTTGGGTGGGCCTACAAGGAACAGGGCGTTTAATAAAGAGTCGTGTTTGTGTTGACATGTGTGGATGATTATTACATTATTATTGATAATAAAGGGTCATAGGTGTGGCACCTGGGAGGGTGGACCATACAGTCCCACTATGCTTGCACTGGAGATTTATCTATCCCACAGCTATTACCCATCCCAAAGGTATCCCTGCCCATCCCACTGCTATCTTAACCTATCCCACAAGCATGCAAAAGCTTAAACCAATTCTAAAAGTTTCCACCAAGACTTTATTAAAAAAAAGAAATGAAGCAAGTGTGTGAATCAAAGATAAACTTTATTGAACAACAAGCTGTAAAAGAAAAATGACCCAAGTCAAGTGTCCAAATAAAGTCCACACCCACTCTCTGGCAGTCTTCATGGTCACTCGGAGGTGTGCCCAGTCTCAGGGGTGAAGGGTCCAGGTGCTGTGGAGGTGGTTGCTGTTGCAGTGTTGGTCTGAAGCACCACTGGGGTGCCTGGCCCCGAGAGGACAGCAGGGGACGGTGTGTTGAGAAAGCTCTCGGATAGCTGGCTCAGACCCGTGATGCTGAGAGGTCCTTCCTCCATGCCATGGGGTGTCAGCCCCAGTACTGATGACAGATGTACTGAGGCCGGGCTTGGCTGTGGGGTGGAGGAAGGAGTAATGTCGTGGGGCTGTCTGGTCTGCAGCTGGGTAAGGACTGGCGTGGGTGACATCGGTGGCATCGGTGGCATCAGTGGAACCGGTGGCAACAGTGTTGCCCGATGACTCTGTGCCTGGACTGGGAAGGGCTGCTGACTGTGCTGCTGGACCTCCTGGTAGCCGTAGCCCTGGTAGGTGAGGGGCTGTGGAAAGCCTTGGAATGGGAGGGACATCACCTGGGGTGGAGGAGCAGACCTGGACTGGGTGGGAGCAGGTTCCTCTGGATCTGGAGGGTTGTGAATCAGCTCCGTGATCCGGTTCTTCACCACCTGGTACTGGGGTTCCTCCATGTTCCTGAGGGTCTGGTTGACATAGGTGAGGAAGGGCTTGCGGTTGGAGGATGAGGAGTCGGTGTTGACCAGCTGAGAGAGGTGATCTATGCTGGTGCGGATGATGTCCCTGATCTCCATCAGGACAGTGTGGCTCTGCCCCTCCTGCTATCTGGCTCTCTGCCTTTCTGTGGAGGTGGAGCTGGGGGGGGGGATGAGGCTATGGCTGTGGTGGACGCGCCGTCTCCTTTCTCCCACCGCACCAGGGAGTCCTCCATGTGCTCCACAACAGTTACAACACCTGTCCGTGGGTTCTCCACCGTGGCACGCTCCACAGAAACCTGCCTGGAGACAGGGACTGACTCTCGGCCAGAAGAGGACTGGCTCTCAGCAGGCTGCCAGAGAGAGAGGGTAGTGAGAGGGGCTCCTGGTGCTCCTCAGTGGCGGATCTCACCCTCCAGGAAGCTGCACCTGGGCAGATTTCTTCAGGTGCAGATTCCCGTACCAGGTGTGCATGTGCTTCCACCAGCTGAGGAGCACCTCCGAAATGTAACCCATACTCTCCGCCCTCTCTCTCCAAGCATCCTGCTTCCTTTTGGTGTCCCTGTACAGCCGGTGTCCCTTCCGCCACAGATAGTCATTCTCTCTCAGCCACACCAGCACCTCATCCTCGTGTTCCTCCTCAATATAGTATTGCCTCCTCTCCCGTTGTCGCATACGCCTCTTCCTCCCTTTGGCAGGACGAGATGGGCCCTCATCAGAGGGGCTCCCAGGTAGTAGGGGCTGCTCCTCCATACCACCAACAGCAGCGGCACCAGCAGGATGATCATCATCATCATCATCATCACCAGCAGGATCATAATCATCATCATCATCAGCAGCAGCAGCAGCAGCAGCAGCAGGATCAGCAGCAGCAGCAGCAGCAAGACCAGGATCAGCAGCAGCAGAGTAAGCACCAGCGCCAGCAAGACCAGGAGCATGAGCAGGACCAGGAGCACGAGCAGGACCAGCAGGACGAGCAAGACCAGGAGCAGCTTCAGCAGAGTAAGCACCAGCAGAAGCACCACTGCCAGGAGCAGCTTCAGCAGAAGCTCCAGCACCAGAAGAGTGAGCCCGAGCAACATAAGCTCCAGCAGAAGCAGAGTCAGGGACAGGGGGCGGGAGGGTGGCTCTGTCCCTCTTGCCAGGGATGGTGGCAAGTTGCTGAGGCTTTCGCTTCTTCCCCATGGTTGTGGGGTTGCTGGCTGGCACCAAGGCTGGCAGGGAGGCTTGCAGGCACCAAGGCTGGCAAGAAGGCTGGCACCAAGGCTGGCAGGAAGCCTGGCAGCCAGGCAGGCACTAAGGCTGGCAGGCAGCCTGGCAGGCAGCCTGGCAGGAAGGCAGGCAGGCAGGCACCAAGGTTGGCAGGCAGACTGGCTGGCAGGGAGGCTGGAAGGCAGGCTGGCAGCAAGGCTGGCAGGCAGGCAGAGAGCAAGGCTGGCAGGGAGGCTGGCCAGGAGGCTTGGAGGCAGGCTGGCAGCAAGGCTTGCAGGCAGGCATGCAGGCAGGGCAGGCAAGGACTCGATGTATCCGGCAGCAGGTCTTTCCTCCGAATGCTGGCCACGTGTGAGCTGCTTCCCTTTATATCCATGTGGCTAATGCAATGCATCTCCCCCGCATGCGCAATTAACGCTCGGTATCCGTTCGGCTTCTGTTGTGCATCAGCTAGGCTTCCGCTCTGTATCCGCTTCATCCGCTGTGCATCCACTGTGCATCCGCTGTATCCGTTCCGCATCCGCTTTGCTGAGGTCCCCCAGAAGCCTGGCAGATGTGCCATCCACTCCCATCCGCTTCCATCCGCTGGGCTTCCGTTCCGCATCCGCTTTGCATCCGCTCTGCGTCCTCCCCGTGTCTGTGTTATCCACTCCGGTTATGCAAATTTTTGCCCCTTTTGAGAGCGGATAACAACGGATGGAACATTTTGCTCATCTGTTGTGTCCTTTTTACATACGTTTTGCATCCGTTGGGCAGTGTGACAGGGCCTTTATATTCTGAAGTCTTGCACTTCAACTTATGTATCCTAGAATCCTACAGCTCTCTGTGTTGTTATAGATCTGGGTCATTAAGAAAATAGCAATGTTTCAGTTGACTCCATTCTTTTATATCTGCAATGTACTGTAAATAATGTCTAACTATTTTCTATCTACTAAATGTATAGAGTAACACATAAAAGCTTTCTATGAAATGGCTGTTTTGCCTAGTTTTTGCCATACTTTCTTTCCAACCAAAAGAAAATATCACTGAATGAAATGAAAAAATTGATGTTATCAAATTCTGTTCCTCTGGTTGTCCCTTCCATAAAGAAAGTAAGAATGTAAAATGACATGCATGTTTTCCATAATAGTTAATCAGATGATCAGAATCACTTTTTAAAAAATATAATTATGTTTTTCCAGAAATATCTTGACACAGATTTGATGGCTATGATCTGAATCAGAAAAATAATCATGTTTTGAAGAGATATTCATTCTGTAAAAAAAAAAAAGATGTTGATTGTTACCTGCTAATATAACTCCTTGTTATTCATTTTTTATTTCTTATGTATGGTCTTTCTATCTTTAATCCTGAAAACTTCTTTCAATTAATTAGAACAACCAATAAAATGACAATGTAATTATTCCAAATACAATATATTTAAGCAATGATAATAGCATAAAACAGTATCCATTATATTTTGTGTGTGAGTGCGTGTGTAATTTTATATGTAAACACACACACGTTTACATATGTATAATTTATAATTTTCATGAATCACGAACAGCCCCTTACACCTGATCTGATAATATATTTCACACCAATTAAATGCCTATTTATTAGTTCCAAATTGTTCTGTGATTTAAAATATATCACTAAATTATATGAATCATATCACTGTTAATACTAGATGTTTAAAAAAGAGATTTTGTCCCTCGTATTTTCCTTATTTTTAATAGTTGTGGATTCTTTACAGAGTAGATAGATTGGAGAGGAAGATGTTTAAAGAGAGTAAACTGTTTAGTTTTTTTATACATTACAAGAAAAGTGATCATGCCAACTGCAGAAAGGGTCAGACAAAGTAGACAATGCTTATAGAAATTTCTTGCTTATTCTTTCCATCCCTTTCAAAGATGAGGCATTGCAGGGAAAGGAATTTTAAGAAAATAAACTGTTTGTGTAATATGTCCTAGTTCCCAGCCCATGCTGCAGTGCAATCACATTAATTTTGATGTATACATGACAGTAAACAAACATGTAAGCATTCCAAAGGTGGGCAAGTGATTAAGAGGCAAACAAAAGCTGAAGGTGTGAAACTGAATACTATCTCTTTCTATTCCAAGCACAGTCATATGAATTCACATTTAGAAACTGCTTCACTTAATGCCAAGGACCTTGCTAGTCCTAAATAGTGTCATTAAGACACTATTTCTATTTGAGTTTTCTATTTGAATTAGACAAAAAACAAAGGACTATTTCTATTTGAGATTTCTATTTGAATTAGACAAAAAACAATGGAGAAAAAAACTGCATTTTGGTTCAACATATTTTTGCACAATATATATTTTGCTAAAGATCTGAAATATGTTTTATCAGAATGAACATAATAAAAAAAGAATACATTGCTGAAGTCCGTTGCCAAAATCATAACACTGCAATTGATAATCTCCTTATTTATATTATTTACACATTTAAAAATAATCTAAACCTTGACTAAACATTTGTTCAAATAATTATGTGTCATTTTGAACTTTTTATAACCCTAAAAGAAAACAATCCAAGAAAAATTTTTTGCCCATCCCACAATCACTTGGTTCTAAGCCAAAATCAAACGTATTGTGCTGTTGGTGTCTTATAAAGAGATTGTTATAAATGTTGTATATTTTACTTTTTCAGGTAAAACCAAGATAAATGAGAATCATCTCAATACTTTCACTCAGCTGCTTAAGTGCATCATATGTACAATTATAAACCATAAGTGATTATGTACCATTAAATTGATGTAGACTCTTAGCAAACATGTACAATTTTAGGATCATCATCCTGAGTAGACATTGTAATAGCTGTAATTTCTAATGTATATTAGAAATATAAAAGTAGGATAACTTCTGTCTGCAAAGACATACAAAGGAGCATCATATAAAACAGAATTATGATTTTTAGCACTACTTATGTCTATTTTTGTTGTAAAAGAAACTATACTAAGGTAATTCAAAAAGTTCAGCAAATGGTTCCAAAATGATACTAGCTAAAAATCTTAGTCCAATATCCAAAGGGCATTTTTATACAGAAAGTAACAAAGGTGATCCCCCTATACTTATAATGGTTTCTGTATACTCTTTGTGGGTATGGTTACAATTTGTAGCTCCATCTGTTCAAAATATACATTCTATGAGTTTATAATAATACTATCAACCAAACAGCCTTGCAAATTGCAAGAATGTTTAAAACACACAGAAATGATACATTAGAAACAGAAATGGGTTTCTCCCACTCCAGAAATGTGTAATTTGAAATATATACAGTCTGGATACAATTACCTTTGTTATAGCTCAGGTGAAGGCTATGCAAACAAGACCCTAAAGCCTTTTTTTAAAAAATTATATCAGAAGCTGAGATGAGCAATTATTAAGAAAGAAATGATTCTTTGCTTCATGCTTTACAAAATCCGGCCAGAAAAAATGTTCTCATATATAACTAGACTTTCAATCAGATATATGTAGCTCAGGATTTTATCGCTGGACTGACTATTCAAGGAAGATTTCAGTAATAGAAAATTTTAAAAAGTTTAAATCCTGCTTTAGGTTTGTATTTCTAATACTTTGCATGAATACATACACTTGCAATACACTATAGCTGGAATATTGCAAAAAAAAGTTTCAAAAGAAATAGTGTTTTTAAAAGATCTTTCTCTGAAACATGCAGTTCCATTAACATTTCCATTCTAAACATAAATTATATACACTACTCAAAATAGTAAGAAGAAATAATGTAAACTATTCATAGGAGTCAACCAAATCAATGAAAAAGCACAAAGATTAAAATAGGATTGCCCTCTCATGACACAGGAAAGAATGATTTAACAGAAATTTACATAAAACTAAATTTTTGAAACGTGTTTCATTTTACTTAAAATCTTTTTCTCCTCCCTAATGCACAGAAAAATAAAAGGTTTCAGAACTATAATATTACAACAGAGATTTTATTCTTTACAAATGGTAAAATCTTCATGAAGCCCAAGATTTTCTTTCATATATAAATGGTTCTAATTTGTATAATGGAACACTTGAATGAAATTATTGAAACATGATACAGAATATAGAGGATCATAAAGTTTATTCCTGATACACTGCAGGAAATCAACAATGCTTATTCTGTGTGAAATAGTAGTCCTGGGATGTTTCATTGCTTTCCATTAGAAATAAATGATTCCTGAAATATTATCCTTTATGATCTAATTTTACAGAATTCCTAGTGTAAAGATTGATATATTCATCTCCATTCCTCATGTAATTATTGCAAGCAAGACAACTGAAGTTTTCAAAAAATGTAGCAATAATACATCTCCCACAAGATGATTCCTATGTTTAGAAGAAATCTGAAGAAGAATTTAACTTATTCTAATGGAGCAAACAGTTTAACTAAAGAATTCTGAAACTTATGCACGTGTCATATCTGGGGCAATAAAGACAAATGATCTGCCCTTACAGTATACAATATGCAGAACTAAAGATGACATTCCCTAAAATAACAGTGGTACTGTGTGGATACAGCAGTTTTTTTCCATCAAAATACTTTAAATAGATTATTATTGTAGAGGAAGGAGTGGCAAAACCTAAGGGTGAAATTAAAAGAAGGATCAGTCTAGAATCTCTACATAGCCACAAGCATACTAAGTCCAGTCCCCCACCCTGACATCTGTTAACCCTTATCCAACTTCAAATAAGTGCTAACCATTACTTGAGAAAATTAATATCATATGCCAAAAATCAGGTTATATGTGAAGATCCAATTAAACTGATTTATTGCTACTCATGCTTATGCACAGGAATAATCTGAAATGCCAAAAAAAATTAAAAATGAACTAAAAACAAAATGATTTTTGGAGTTGTGCTTTTGACAATAGTTGTTGAATGTTGGTGAATACTGGTATGTCATCCAAATGTCATGGCGTGTTACCTTTGAACGTTAGTCAATGTTCGCCAACATTGAGCTGAATTGTAATCTATTTATTCCAGACTCTTTGGAACTGCAGGTTGACTATCTTCTCAACTATCCTCACTGAAAATTGTCCAGAACTATTGGATGATTTATTAACAGTGTAGTTACCTCTGTTGAAAATATAGTCATACCACAGTCAGAACTACTATAGTTATAGTTTAATGTGAAATTCATAGCTAACACCATAGTTTTTACTACAATAGCAAGTCTTTTCCATTACTCCAGAATGCTTAAGCAACAATCCTACCCTTTTAAAGGTTCAGAATAACATCCTAAAATATATCACCCACTTGTAATTTTTAATCTTTGGAATACATTTGACACTTTAGAAACAATATTTTCATTTTTTTTCTTCTATAGTTTTTCAAAACTGTATTAAACTGTTGAAAATGATATTATAGCTTTCTTCGGTTCCACTTACTGGCAGAACTGCCACCACTGAGTTTTTATTATGCAAATAGATGCAATCTGGTTAGTTCCTTCCTTTTTTTTTCTTTACAAAAGGGGAATGCAAGTGCTAATCAAAGTCTCATCATTTCCATATTAATGATGTTTTCGTAATCACACTTACTTGATATGCACTGTGAACTGATATAGAATTTTAATTTTTCTTTAAAGAATAGAGTAATAAAATTTAGATTTTTATGAAATAAGTATTTTAGCTTTGAAATGACCACCAATTGTCCAGTTTGCATTGTTTGCATTGCTTATATTGTTAAAAATGAACTATTTGTCATTTACACACCAACTTTTTCTTGTAGTACCTAAAATGTCCACAACTGGAATTAAGTGCAGTCTGTTAGACTGGTTTGATAATGATATGCAAGTGCTAAGAGCTCCCTTGGAAATGATACATCCCATATTCTGTCTTGACATCTTTTAGCAAAAGAATTAAGAATATGTACTTTTTCATCTTTTCTGAAGTTTATCTATATTGCTTATTTTTAAATCATTTGTGAAAATAAAATGTTAAAGTATATCTTTGACCTTTCTTTTACCTTATGAACATGAAAACCACATGTATTATTTGGGGGGGGGGGGAAATAAGACAGTGCTACTACAAATACCATTTTCCCAATACAGTGAGTTTCTGCTGGAACACAGACCATGAAACATGTGCTTCACTACCAGTTTATATAGCACTGGATCTAGGTATATTGGAGTTTAGTGTTTCAGCTTGCCATTCTCATCTCAGAACAGTTTAGAATCCCTGTTAGCTGTTCCACTAAGTTGTGAGAAGGCACAATGAGCTCTTGAGGGCTACATGATCTTTGGCTACTGAAAGAGTGACCAGTCTACACTCAGTTTCAACATAGGAAGTGGTTGAAAAATTTAAAAAGCTGAGCAAGGACTAAGATATAGTGGAAAAAGTGTTGATTGACACCAAAGAGATCCAGTTTCTACTCCATCTACAACCACAGCAGCTCATCTGGTGACTTTCAGCCAACCTACCTCAAATGGTTGTTAGACTGGCTGGGTTGTTTAATGTCACTGAACATTAAAAAAGGAATATTATGTGATACAAGTAGCACCTCAACACTGCAGCGAGAGCCAGTAGCACCGAAGTAGCAAAAATATTCCATTACTTCAGGAGTCATCCAGAAATCCAGGAATATTTACTGGATTTTTGACATCTTCTGTAAATTAGCTCATTTGGCTTTCCTTGGTTCAAAAATTATTTCCATATGATACACTGTTTCATTCAGATAAAGGTCATAACAATGAGAGTTTTAGTAATATGTAGATTGTCTTACAACATTTCAAAAAGATTTTATATTCTTACCCTGATCTGTGCAAGATTCAAATATTTCAAGATGATCATCTGTCATATATTTTATGTGTTGCTTATAATTACAAGAACGAAAGAAATAATGATATAGTCAACATTAATTTCTTACAGCACAAGATGATGCTTTCTTACTTACATAGTATGCTGCTTAAAAGTTACACTTTCAAGGGTAGATTAGCCTGACTAAAGCCCCTGTCACACAGCACCAACGGATGGAAAGAGGATGCAAAACGGAGAGAAACACTTGCCATCCATTGGTTAAAGCGATGCTTCTCTTCTGTACTCACTGTGTCCGTTTTTCATCCTCTCTATCCATCCAGCATCTGTTTACTGACATTTCATCTGCTCAAAAAGTTTTAAGCTGCACAAAACTTTTTGAGCGGAAAATGTATCCAACGCGTCCGTTCTACATCCACTACGCATATGGGGAACATCCGTTATACATCCGTCATCATCCATTACATGTCCACTATATCTGCTAGGCATCCGCTGCACATCCGCACAACTCGCATCCGCTCCAGTGGAAAATGGACAAAGGGAGGAAGCAAAACGGACGCGGAACGGACACGCAGTGTTAGTAGCACAGACATAGAAAGGATGAAAGTGGATGCAGCTCGCATACAAAGCATTAAAACGGAAAAAAACGTTTGCATAGGGGATGTATCTTGGATATTTAGGATGTCTGCAGGATGCCTAGAGGATGCAAAAGGACACCGAGCGGAAAACCTATATTTCCTATAAAAAGAGGGGGGGAAACTCACCTGGAACTCACTTTCAGTCCAGCAGCCCTGCTGTGCAGACCTCTTCAGCCCTCATCTTGTTCTTGCTCTTGCTCTTGCTCTTCCACAGCATCCAGTCATCCCCACCATGGATCGTCACACACTCCTTTTGGTAGCCACCATCGTTCTACAACAGTGCGAAGCCATCTACAGGCTCTTTCACCTGTTCTACGCGAAGAAAAGGAGGCAGCCAAGAAGTGTGTGTGTCCGAAGAATGATCGCGAGAAGAGCAGAGTAGGGACTGTATGACAAGCTGATGATGGAGCTGAGGAACGAAGACCCTCGTGCATTCCAGAACTTCATGAGGATGCCACCAGCCATGTTTCATTAAGTTGTGGAGCGGCTGAGACCCAAGTTGACCAAGCAGAGCACCAACTTCCAGCCCAGCCTGGACCCTGGACTCAAGGTGGCACTCACTCTGCGCCACCTGGCCTCAGGGACCACATACAGGAGCATGCAGTACGGCTGAAGGGTGCCACACAACACCATCAGCATTGTGGTCAGAGAAGTGGTGCAGGCCATCATCGAAGAAGACATGGAAGAGCTCTTCCAGTGCCCCTCCACTGAAGAAGGATGGAAGAAAGTTGCAGAGCAGTGGTATCAGAAGTGGAACTTCCCCCACACCGTTGGAGCCATAGATGGGAAGCACGTGGACTGCAAAGCTCCAGCCAAGTCAGGGTCCACTTATCACAACTACAAAGGCTTCTTCAGCATCATCCTCTTCGACATGGTCGATGCTGACTACAAGTTCATGTACATCGATGCTTCAGGCAACGGCTCATGTTCAGATGCCCAGGTATACAACGCCAGTGACCTCTAGGAGGGGCTGGAACACAACCTCATCATGGGCTTCCCAGATCCAGAACCTCTGCCCAACGAAACACAAGATGTGCCCTACTTCATCGTGGGGGATGACGCCTTCTCCCTCAGAACATACCTCATGAAGCCCTACACTTCCAGATGCCTCACCCATGGAGAGAGAATCTTCAACCACAGGCTGTCCAGGGCAAGGCAGATGGTGGAGAACACCTTTGGCATCCTGGCCAACAGGTTCCAGGTACTTCTCACCACCATGTAGCATCGCCCAAAGACCATGAGGAACATCATGGAAGCTTGCTGCATTCTGCACAATCTCATGCGCACTCGCTACTCAGTGTTGCAGAACAGGCTCATGGACCTCCAACAAGGCAATGGGAACATGGAGCCTGGTGAATGGAGGCAAGGGTGAAACCTGATAGATACTAAGGATGTGCAAGGCCCCAACAGAGATTCACGTGAAGGGAAGAAGCAACGCAACTTCCTGAAACACTTGTGCAACTCCTCAGCTGGAGCAGTGGAGTGGCAAGACAGGATGATAGATGCTTAATGGATACTTCCTTCAGCCTGTCTCATCACACTGATGAGATTGTACCATGTATGTTGAGTGGCCCTACAATGAACAGGGCATTTAATAAAGAGTTTAATAAATAACTTTATGTTGAAATGTGTGGATGAATGATTAAATTGTTATTGATAATAAAGGGCCATAGGTGTGGCACCATGAAGGGTGGACCATACAGTCCCACTATGCTTGCACTGCAGGTTTATATATCCCACAGCTATTACCCATTCAACAGGTATCCCTGCCCATCCCACAGCTATTACCCATACCACAGGTATCCTTGCCCATCCCACAGATATTACCCATCCCACAGGTATTCCTGCCCATCCCACAGGTATCCCTGCCCATCCCACTGCTATCTTAACCCATCCCACAAGCATGCAAAGGCTTAAACCATTTCTAAAAGTTTCCACCAAGATTTTATTGACTAAAAGAACTGAAGCAAGTGTGTGAAGCAAAGATAATCTTTATTAATAACAAACTGTAAAAGCAAAATGACCCAAGTAAAGTGTCCCAAGCAAAGATAAAATCAACAGGTAGCAACCCAGTCTCTGGCACTCTTCTCAGTCACTCTGAGGCGTGCCCATAGTCTCAGGGGTGAAGGGTCCAGGTGCTGTGGAGGTGGCTGCTGCTGTTGTGCTGGTCTGAGGTGCCATTGGGGTGCCTGGCCCCGAGAGGACAACAGGGAATGGTGTGTGGAGGAAGCTCTCATACAGCTGGCTCAGTCCTGTGATGTTGAGAGCCTTTTTCTCCAGGACATGGGGTGTCAGTCCCAAGACCAATGACAGATGTTCTGAGGCCGGGCTTGGCTGTGGGGTGGAGGAAGGAGGAATGTAGTGGGGCTGTCTGGTCTTCAGGTGAGCAAGGTGAGGCGTGGGTGGCAGCCGAGGAGCACCGCAGAAGTGTAGCCCAGGCTCTCCGCCTTCTCTCTCCAAGCAGCCTGCTTCCTTTTGGTGTCTCGATAGACCCTGTGTCCCTTCCGCCATAGATACTCATTCTCCCTCAGCCATTTGAGCACCTCATCCTCATGTTCCTCTTCGATGGAGTATTGCCTCCTCTCCCATTCACATGTATGCCTCTTCCTCCCTCTGGCAGGGCCATCTGGGCCCTCATCAGAGGGGCTTCGAGATTCTAGGGGCTGCTCCACCACATCACCACCACCACCAGCGGCAACAACAACATTAGCAGCAAAATCAGGACCAGCAGCACCTGCAGGACCAGCAGGACCAGGATCGTCAGCAGCAGAGTAAGCACCAGCAGGACCAGTAGGACCAGCAGGACCAGGAGCACCAGCAGAACCAGCAGGACCAGGAGCACCAGCAGGACCAGCAGGACTAAGAGCACCAGCAGGACCAGGAGCACTAGCAGGACCAGCAGGACCAGCAGCACCAGGAGCACCAGCAGGACCAGCAGAAGCCCCAGTACCAGGAGCAGCGCCAGCAGAGTAAGACCCAGCAGAAGCACCAGCACCAGGAGCAGCGCCAGCAGAGTAAGACCCAGCAGAAGCACCAGCACCAGGAGCAGCACCAGCAGAAGCCCCAGTACCAGAAGAGTCATCCCAAGAAGCAGAAGCCCCAGCAGAAGCAGAGTCAGTGCCAGGGGGTGGGATGGTGACCCTGTCCTTCTTGGCAGGGCTGGCAGCAGATGGCACAGGCTTCCTCTTCTTCCCCATGGTTGTTGGCTGGCTGGAGCTGTGTCTGGCAGCACGTCTTTCCTCTGAATAGTGACCTGCTTGTGAGCTGCATCCCTTTATATCCACGGGGCTGATGCAATGCATCCTCCCCGCATGCGCAGTGAACACTTTGCATCCGCTAGGCATCCACTAGGCATCCGCTAGGCATCCGTGATGCATCCACTGTATCTGCTAGGCATCCGCTCTGCATCCGTTCCTTCCATTGCGCGTCCGCTTCGCTGTGCTCCCCCAGAAGCCCTGTGGATGTGCCATCCGCTTCCATCCGCTTCCATCTGCTAGGCTTCCGTGGAGCATCCGCTTTACATCTTCGCTACGTTCTCCCCACGTCCGTTCCTTTCTGTTGTTGTCCGCTGTGCTTATGCAAATTCGGGGCACTTTTGAGAGCGGATAACAATGGATGGAACATTTTCTCATCTGCTGTGTCCTTTTTACATACGTTTTGCATCCGTCGGCCTATGTAACAGCTGCTACTTGGAATCTTATGGTCTCTTTTTAAGCAGTATAAATAAAAACTTATTGTAGCTGTTAATTACTTTGCATCTTAAAAATTACTGAACAAATGGTATGTGCATGCAAGTGGAAAGGAACAATTAGAAAGGACTGTGCTATTTCACAAAATAGTTAAATATTTTATTCTATTACAGATAATATATTTTCTTAATTTAAAAAAATAATAAAATATAAATGATTTACAAGTTGATAGTACAGTTAATTTTTTAAAAAAAATAAATTTTATTGATTTTACAATTAAAACAGACCAATAGCACATACATAAATGTAAGAGAGAAAAAGAAAAGAAGAAAGGAAGAAAAAAATAGAAAGAAAAAGATAGAAAACAATTAAAAACATTTTCATCTTCAGTTTGTGAGACCACCCTTTTATCCTAATTTTATGCCATGTGCATCCTTACATATATCTGTATATCACTACTACAGTTCTATCCTATCCTCTTTTGCCTTTTAGTGTGAAATCTATCTTTGGTCTATCCATTTGTACCAGCAGTTCCAGCTGTTGCGGTATGTTGAAGTGTCTTTATTTTTTAATGCCAAGGTTAATTTGTCCATTTCTGCACAACTTGAAATTTTTTTTGAATAATCATCTTCTCTGATGGAACATGAGGCTGTTTCCAACATTGTGCAAAAGCCAATCTGGCTTCTGTCAAAATATGTATTGTTATATATTTCACTTTTTTTGGTATTTGTTCATCAAAGATCCCTAATAGAAAGGACTCTGGTTTGAATTCGATCTGTTTCTTGTTATTTCCTCCAGCCAATTTCTAATTTTCTGCCAATATTTTTGAGCTTCTATACAGGACCACCACATATGGAAGAAAGTTCCCTCTTTTTTTTTTTTTTTTTTTTGCATTTTCAGCAATTCAGACTCATATTGGGGTGCATTTTCACTAATCTCAAAGGAGGAAGGTGCCATCTATAAAACATTTTATAGGCATTTTCTTTGTATGCTACCGATTTTGCAATTTTATTATTTCTACCCCAAACCTTTTCCCATTCTGTTATGGTGAAACTAAATCCTATATTCCTACTCCAGGCTGTCATGTTCCCTTTTACACTTTCTTCTTCTAATTCTACTTCTGATAAATAATTATAAAATTTTGTTATATTTTTTTTGCCTTCCTAATAAAATTTTATATAATTGCTGGAGTTTATTGTTAATTCCAAATTCTTTCTTGTCCTGTTTATATCTACTTTGAATTTGAAGATCAATTTTTAATCCCCGATCTTGAAGTTCTTGCCATGATTTCACATTTCCTTGTGTATCCAATAGGTCCTTATATTTAATCATTTTCGTAATATCCAGATTATTTGGGTGAATCATCGCCTCCATTGTTGAGATCCAAATTGGTATTTTAAAATAGTGTTTTTTCCATATTTTCTTCCAATTAGTCAACAATGAATCTCTGATTAGGTGTCTGTGAAAATATATCTTGCTAGTTTTCCCAACATCCCATAAAAAAGCATGTCACCCCCTCTGCAAGTCATGGCCTTCTAAGAATAATATTCTCTTATTGGTTAAATTCACCCATTCCTTCAACCATACTAAAGAGGCTGCACAAAATACAATTCCCAATTTGGAAATGCCAGCCCTCCCATGCTCTTCATATCCTGCATTGCCTGTAAGTTTATTCTAGGTTTTTTCCCTTGCACAGATGACTTTTACAGTTATTTTATTAAGTTCTTCAAAAAAAAATTGTGTAGTTTGACTGGAATCGTCTGAAATAGAGGAATTTTGGACGAATATTCATTTAAATAGCAGTGATCCTGCCTAATAATGAAAATTGCAGCTTACTCCATGTTTCTAAATCCTTCTTTACCTGTTGCATCAATTTATCATAATTATTTTCCTTAAGTGTCTTACAATGTGCTGTCAACCATATTTCTAAGTATTTAGCTTTCTTTATCACTTGTATTCCCATAACTTTTTCTAGTTTTAACTTCTGTTTTTCTGTTAAATTTTTGGTCATTAATTTTGTTTTCTTCCTATTAATTTTTAGTCCTGCTACTGCTCCAAATTGTTCTAATTAATTCATCAATTTTGGTCCTCTTTCTATTGGTTCTTCAATGAAAAAAATCATATCATCCACAAATGCTTGCAACTTATATTCTTCTTTCTTAACCTTTAATCCTTTTATGTCTGGATTCTGTCTAATTTGCATTAATAATGCTTCTAGTATAATATGAAGAGCAGGGGTGAGAGTGGGCAGCCCTGTCTGACTCCTTTTTTTATTTTTATTGGGCGGGTATATTCTCCATTTATTATAATATTAGCCTGTTGTGTATCATAAATGGTTGTTATAATATTTTCAAATTTGGTGCCTAAATTCATATTATAAATATTTTGGATTAAAAAATTCCAATTTAAATTATCAAAGACCTTCTCTGCATCTAAAAACATAAGTGCAATTTGTTTTTCAGCGTGGGCTTCATAAAATTCTAAAACATCTAATACTATTTTTAAGTTATTCCTGATTTGTCTGGTCGGGACAAATCCATTTTGGTCTTCATATACATGCTCATTTAACATTCTTTTTAGTCTACTTGCTATAATAGAAGTAAATATTTTGTAATCAGTATTTAACAATGAAATCGGCCTATAATTTTGTATATATCGGAGATCCGAATCCTACTTTGAGATCAGCGAAATCAATGCGCCCCTCCATAAATCCGGCATCTTGGCTGCCAATAGGACATCATTAAAAACTTCTACCATAAGAGGTCCTATTTTTTCTGCTATTGCCTTATACAGCTCCCCCGAGATCCCATCTGGTCCCGGGAATTTATTGTTTTTCTGGTTCCCTATTGCTGATTTCAATTCCAGTTCTCTGATGTCTTTGTTTAATAATTCTTCCATTTCTTCCCCAATTGCTTTATCCTTCATTTCATCTAAATAGTTTCTTATCCTATCTTCATTAACTTCTTCCTTTTTATATAACTCTTCAAAATCCTTATGGGCAATTTCTTTTTATTGTTCTATCTCCTGTTGTATATCCCGCTTTCCATCTATTAGCTGGTATATCAATCTCTTTTCTTTCCTTTTTTAAAGTCTGTATAATAGCCAGCTCCCTGGCTTATTGGCATGCTCAAAATAAGTTTGTCTAGTTGTATTCAAATTTATAATCATTCTCTCTTGTTCAGTTAAATTCAATTTATGTTTAGTTATTGTTATCTGATTTTGCAATTTTGAATCCTTTGGGGTACTCTGTAATTGAGTTTCTAATTCCTTAATTTTTTGTTGTAATTTGTTTTGCTGGGTGTATTTTTCCTTATCCCTCTTGGCATAATAAGAGATTGTTATACCTCTTATTACTGCCTTCATTGTATCCCAAATGTTTTGTTTCGTAGTTGCTCCATTATCATTTTCCTTTAAAAAATAGTTTATTCCTCCTTGAGTTTGTTGGTATATTTTTTTCCCTTATTAACTGAGTATATAACGTCCATCTTTTCTTGGGTTTTTCGCTACCCTTCCATATTATCTGAATTGGATTGTGATCTGATCATTCATTGGGTAAAATTTCAATTCCCTTTATCTCATTTGCTATTTTCCCATTCATCCATGCCATATCAATTCATGTCCATATTTGATGAGGATTTGAATAGAATGTAAATTGTTTTTCCTCGGGATGTAATCTTCTCCATATGTCAAATTTAACTCCTTCATCATTTCCATACATATCTTGGGAAGCTCTCTTTTTTCCCCTTTGTTCCTTCCCCCATAACTGTGGTCTTTTTTATAATCACCAATAGAATTAAAGTTCCCTATAATACAAGTATTCCTTTTTTCTAATCCTACTATTTTTCCATAAAGATGCTTAAAAAAACTCTTTTTGATGTCCATTCAGGGCATAGATTACCGCTATGAGAATTGGGATGGCATTAATCCAGATCTGCAAAACCAGAGTTCTTCCCTCAGAATCCGACCATATTAAATCTGCTTTCAAATCCTCTTTAACATATACTGCAATTCCTTTCTTTTTCCCCGCGTCTGCTGGTGTAGTGAATAGCTTCCCTAATTTTGGACATTCTCAGTATGTTTCATCTGTTTTCTTTATATGAGCTTCTTGTAGACATACTATATCAGCATTTTGTTTGAGTAATTTGGCTGTTATCCTTTTCCTTTTTATCATCGAGTTTAAAGCATTTATATTAATTGATAGTAACTTATTTTCTTCCATTTAATTAGTTCTGTTTTGCTCTTTGTCTTGTAATGGCTCTGGTCTCTCCTTGTGCCTGAAGATGTGTCCTACTTTCTTCTGTCTCCTGTTGTAATTGAGTATTTCCTTAATTTCCTAAAGTTCCATCTCTGTTCTTATGATAGCCTTGATCTTCCTGGGAGTTCGTTTCCAATTCATCCTTACTGCTCTGGTCTTCCGCCCTACCAATCACTCAAAAAATTCCTGGGCCATTTCCATGGAGTCTATTTTGATCTTCCTTTCATCCCAAGAAACTAACATCCCCTCTGGGATTAGCCATTTAAATACAATTCTTTTCTGATTTAGGTAAGATGCCAAGTGTTAAGCCTGGGTTCCCCAACCAGGGTTAGGTAGACAAGCTAAACAGAATGTGCAGCGTTAGTCAGATAGGCACACAGATAAATGAGTGAGCTAAGTTTGTATGTTTATTAACATACAGTAAAAATAACAGATACGCTTGTGCTATCAAGAATATATTTTATTCCAGTATAAGTTTATGGCATAGTCAAATAACAGTCCAATATTCATTTACCATGTAGTCAGTCCATTCAGGGGTATTCAGTTAGCAAAGTCCATGTCAATATCCTATGTCAGTTCACTTACAAAATCAGTCCTTTGTTGTCTCTCCCGTTCGAGCAATGCAGTCTTGATTCCAAGCAGTAATCAGGGATCATCAAAGCCAGAGAGAGAGAGCAAGCCGTAGTCTTGCTACTTTTATATTGTTTTCTTAACCACTCCTTTAATTGCTATTTCACAGTTAAAGCTGCATACACTCTAACATACACTAACTACGATTCATAGTTATTATTTCACCTAAACCAGTTAGGGTAAACAATGTTATCCCTAACACCAAGAATTTATAATCTCATCTTTGTTCTCTTACACTTCTTGGTATTTGTTTGAGAACCAAGATTTCTTTGTTTTTCTACGTGATTGTTTCATCTCTTGACATCCTATATATGATATCCCAGACACTCCTTCTCGCAAATCATATATGGAATTCTCTTGGGCATTTGTGGCATCTCACATAATTAGTGCTAACCCTGTAAACTTCATCAAACTCCCTCAAAATATCATCTTTATCCTTTTCCAATAGTCCAGCCAATATTCCTGCCATTAGTTGTTCCAAGTCTTCTTTGGATTCCACTACATTCTGGAATCTCAACTATGTAGCAGTCTTATCCATCTCTAGGTAGACCACTGAGTCATCCATTTCTTTACTCACATTCTTTAATTCTTCATTTACCTTGCTAATTTCCTTTCAGTTCATTCAGTCCTTTTCTCTACCTCTTTTATTGTTGCTTCATTTTTCTCCAAGGCCTGCTGTAATAATCCAACTTTGTTCTTTACTTTGGAGATATCCGCTTTCATTTCTGCTTTTAATTTCCCCATCTCCTCTTTTAGTTCATTGATATTTGCCCCCAACTCATTATGGTTTTTCATCATTGTTTCTTGTAGCTTCATCACTGATTCCTGTAAAGTCAGCAGAATTGATTGGATGTTGGCATTCAAGATGTTAGCTTGTTCTCCACTAGTAATGTTTCTTCAATGTCTTTTTGTGCCATGGGCAAAGCTGTTGCCGACATAGTTGTTAATGTCGGGAGGACCTTTCTTCCAGTTTTCAGACCTGTAGTTGTGGAAGCCATTTCTTTTAAGATTTGTTTCTGTTGTTGTAATATATTAATTATATTATCCCAAATTAACCTTCAGTAATAGAATCTCTATATTAGGATTGACTGGTATCTAATTACTTAATCTATCTATCTGCTGGATAGCTATACTCTTAGCTAGTTACTGGAGTATAAGTTCTTCTAGATAAAAATATTATCACTGTATTATTTTAAATCCAAATTCTAAATCACATATATAATTTTGTAAGGTCTCAATGCTCAGCCTCTATACATAACTTCACGTAATAAAAAATATATATAAATATTATATTCAAACCCAACTATATTTAAATATTATCAATCAATATATGTATTATCTAACCTTATTTTAAATATTCTTAAACACAAACAGTATTACATTTGTCCCCAAGTGGATTAATTGTGATTGCACAATGAATTATAATATTAATATATAAAATCTTATAGTTATGAATTAAATATTACATAATGTTTTTACTATTTTCCCTATATATCTAATCAAAGTATAACTATCACTGTTATTAAATCAATTAAATCAGTTAATTCAATTATTTAACAATCAATTACAACAATCAATTTTCCTTTCCCCAGTATACATATTTATAATCATTATACAGAGAGATTGAAGAAGGAGAGATAGTTCATCATAGCGCTGGATGGTGGGGAAACAAAGAAAAAATGAGCAAATGTTTACAGGAAAAAGGGAGTAAAGAAGGGGGAAAAGGAATTCTGAAGTAAGTTTTTAGCTTTCTATCTCTAAGTTTAAGAGCTTTCACTCCAAATGCACTGGAAGTCGGGAGGTAAAAAATGCTGAGTAGTGAATGTAATTACACAGTATCTCCACACATTCAGAAGCTTCCACTTTTACTTTTTGGCTTAGCATTCCTAAGTTCAATTTTCCTGATTTTCTTCAGATGGAACCACCTCCTCAGTGAGATCAGTATATTCCCTGGAGAGCAGTTAAGTGATTTATATCAGTTATATTGTTGTGGTGGTGCCACACTGTGTGGTGCCACACTGTCTCCGTTCCATCAGCTCCGATCTTCTTCCCATCTTCAATTTAATAAAGTCTTTCAGCATAAAAATTGAATGAAATCGTCCAAATCCTCCACACCTTCCAGTTACCTTCCAGCCACTAGATTCCCTTCTATTATTATCAGTGTGATATATCTCCCGACCTTGTAAACTTCCCTTTTTACTCATTATTGTCCTCTATCTTTCATCTGTCTGCTAAGTCCCTTCACTTTCACTTGCCTCACATCCACTTTTTGGCCACTTCCTTTTAGGGCTCTGAACAGACACTTGTAACAGCCTTATAAAAGTCTATAGCATTCCAAATCATCCTCTCCGCCACTAATTTTCTCTGCCACACTCTTCACCAATGATTCCACAAACTGTCACTCACTCGCTTCTTTACATAAGTGGCAATCCGGACTTTGGAGTCACTATTGATGGCAGCTGTTTCTTGCTTGTTGGGCTCTGGAGGGCTCCTCTTCATTGCAGGGGGATTGCCTTCCCCACACTGCAAACTGAGTGTCCCCCACACTGGCACGAATCTCTCTGGGACTCATGCACCCTGAAAGGATCACACCAACCTCAAAAAGAGATTAACTGAAACCACGGATGGGCTTCTGCATCTCTGTTCATCGTTGCCTTACCACTGGAAGTCCATAGTACAGACAGTTTTTAATTCCACTTTTATTTTCTAGTTTTGAAGAATTAAATAATTTCATTATTTCTGAGTTCTGAAAGTACCCAAGATTGCTATTTCATTGATTAAAAATGTTTCCAGAATTTGAATACATTTATATTAGAGATACCATATGAAGTCAGTCAGTCATTGTCTTCCCCTTGTCAAAAATTCCAAACATGAACTGAATTTGAATTATAATATGTGAATCAAGGAACCATAAGCAAGCATTACACTGTGATGGAAAAAGTGTTCAAACACATTCATATGAATCAACATCTATACTTTGTTCAACATACTTTTGGAGAAATCCTCACCCAGTCAAGTATCACAAAATCAGGGGTGGTATATGACAGGGTTAACTATCAGTTCAGGATTTATGAGCTTCCCTGCACACTGGGAGCCATGCGCCAGTAAATCATCATCAACATGCTGGGTGCAGAGAACCACCTTTGAAACAGCCCTCTTTTCCTACTTTTTTAACTGCAGCTGTGCTTCATTCGGCAGCTGAAGTTGAAAAAATCAGGAAATAAAGATCAAGTAAAAGCCTGGGTGGGCATGTGGGCAAAAACATCAGCAGACATAGAACCAGTTCTATGTCTGCTGCTCTTCGGAGCTACCAATTCTACAGAGGTGGACAGAACCGGTAGAAACCCACCCTGCACAAAATGTTTCATTGCAGCCTTTATCTGACATTTCAAATAAAAGACTAATTTCAGGCATTTCTAAGGGAAACAAATTAATTGAATCACTCTATTTGTTATTTCTTATTGAACATCAAATAGTCCACTAACATTCTTTGTTGAAATATCTAAACAGGGTCCAAATGATATAACCCTGTGCTGCAGCTATTGTTCTGTATAGTAACTGTGATTGAAAATAAAATTCCAGTAATGTTATAATAATGAGAATTTGTTCTACTTCTAAAAGAAAAAACAACAAAATTGGAAATAAAAATGTTATAGATCATCTTAGGAAGGCAAAAAATGAAACATGCAACATGAAATTTAAAGAGAGGTACTAATAATAGAATACCAACTGTACTGTATGATCAGTGAAAAATAGAACAGAACATTCTATCCGTAGTGATGAAGTAGCACAGGTTAAAAATCAAGAGATTCGAAACAAAACAACACTTAGCTGTCCATGTGGTTATTGGTACCGTGCAAGAAAGAAATACAAAAAAAAGTAGGCAGAAACATTTGTTCCCAGCTATTGTTCAATAAAATCAGGTTTTTCAAATTGAGTATTTGAAAAGGTTACTATTTCTCTGACTTGTACTTCAGTCAGGATCCCACTTGTTATTTTATAAAACTATTTACAGACTTGTTAATTTAGGAATAATTACATCTGTAACTGCCCTAAAAGTAAAACATATTAGACCTGTTTTGATTCTGAAAATAAAATTGTGTGCTTGTATGCCATTATCATGGTTTTGACATTTAAAACTGGAAGCTGAATATGTCTCTTTTAAAATCTAGAATTATACTTAACTATTCTTTTTAACTCCTATATTATATGGCTTATTTGATATTAACCAGCATTATGGAAATCTCAAGACTAATTCAAAATTGCACTCTTAACCACTCATACATTCCTTATAGTGTAACTTAGACTGACATGACTGGTTAGATTATCAATGACCTAATCTCATTATGACTGAATGAGTGATTACAAATTACATAGATACAAATATTATACCATCAAATGTTAGCTTAGTAAATTCTTTTTTTCTAAAGAAGACAATTCATGAATTAATAGAATATCAGTACTCTGCATCAAGTAGATAATAAAAGGTCAAATTGAGGCATATATATGAGTGAAGCAGCTTTGTCCACTCATAAATAATGAATGAGTGTGCATATATTTCCTAGGAATGCACTAAACTGGTGATATAACACTGAAACCAATCATTTGTAGACTTTGTAAATAAATCTTAATTTCAATCCAGTCTTAAAGATTTGTTCGAAAGGTCAATCAATAAACCATAAAGTTTAATTAATGAATTACATAGGCTAAATCAGAGGAATAGAAAGATTCTGCTAACTGACATGAATTGAAAAAGTAATATTTGCACTATGGGTAACTCTACTTCCTAGTGTCTCTTGCACAAAATTGTGTGGCAACACTTTTTGTCTAGAGTAGAGGTATTCTATTAGCTAATTCTGGAACAATAACCTTATATTACATCAAATAATTTCATAAAAAGATGACTGAAAGGTTTTGTCTTGTTTTCCTTGCTTTTACTTATTACAGTTGATTGCATAGTCAGCCAGACATGTTATCTGATTTGGCATTTTTGTTCACCTATTGAGTTCTTTCCAAAGAATTCTGGAATAAGCAGATGTTGTTGTTTAAAAGTATTATCACAAGACATAAACTGCTCAAGTAAAGCTGCCTTTTGTGATTGTCTGATGATGATTTTGTGAATGCTAGTATCGTGCAAATGGTGCACCAGATATTCTGGAATCGCACCCAAGAAGCCTGTTTCTATTGTTACAATATTTGCCTTCTTTAGCCTCAGTTCTATTTCTATTGTCAGGTCTTTATAGTTTGTGATCTTCTTCAGTTCTTTCTCTTCTCTTCTGTTCTCTCCAGGAATTGTAAATGTCTACTATCCAGATCTTTTCAATTATTATTTCCTATCAACAATTGTTAAGTCAGAGGCATTGTGTGGCAAATACTTGTTAGTTTGAATTCTAAGGTCTAAGGCATCTGTGCAACTCAAATCTGTTCCAGCGGTAAGCGGATGCAGGGAGGAAGCGGAACGGACACGCAGTGTTAGTAGCACGGATGGAGAAAGGATGAAAGCGGATGCAGCTACGCATCTGCGTCATCCGCTATGCATCCGCTATGCATCCGCTCTGCATCCTCTACGCATCCGCTCTGCATCCTCTACGCATCCGCTCTGCATCCTCTACGCATCCTCTACTCATCCGCTATGCATCCGCTATGCATCCGCTCTACATCTGCTTCCATCCACTAGGCTTCCGTTCCTCAACCGCTTTCCATCCGCTCTGCAACCTCCCCCCGTCCGTTCCTTTCCGTGTTATCCGCTCTGGTTATGCAAATTTTTGCCCCTTTTGAGAGCGGATAACAACGGATGGAACATTTTTCTCATCCGCTGTGTCCTTTTTACAAACGTTTTGCATCCGTTGGGCACTGTGAGGGCCTTAAGATCACTTTAGCTTTTGCAGATTCTATGACTTTGTCTTTTCTGTGGTCCTATCAGTTCTTGCTTATAGGCAGCTAATATTTCTTTCAGATTTAAACGTACCACTGTTGCTGCTTTGTTTGTAATAAGGAAGAAGTTCTGCTCTGCAATGGTTAGAATGCAGTATTGCAGGCAATCTCTGCCTGGAGTTTAATTCTTACAGGGTTCAATGAAGTGGTGTGATTCAAATAATTTAACAACTGGTTTTCTGCCCTAATGATTTCTTCCAACAACCAATTCACCAAACTGCTCAGAAAGTTAACAACTGGTTCTCCCAAACTGGTGCAAAGTGGTTGAATCCCACCACTGGTTCAAGGTTGACTTAGCCTTCCATACTTCTGAGGTAAATAAAACAGGGATCCAGACTGTTGTATGCAAGTAATGTGGACATTATAAACCGCCCAGAGAATGCTATATATACTGGGGCAGTATATACAATAAGTCTAAATACTATTGCTATAATTGTGTGCAATCTTCTTGCAGAAAGTATTTAAGTGGTCTATTTTTCTTCAGCTTCTTTGCAGAGGAAGAATGTGCTGTCTGTTGCTATCTTTTCAAATTAGACTTTATATGCATTTTTATATTTGTTTATATATAAACTTTACATATATTGAAGCTTATATATATTGAGGCTTGATCTTGTGCCAGTATAATCTATGGTATACAGAACCCGAAAATAAAAGACAACTTAGTTTTCCAGAAGAAAATTTTCCCTTTGCTGAACTGGCAAAGGAATATAAGTATTTTTTAAAAAAAATAGGGAAGCTTTTGGGAAGAAGACTGAATACTTTGATGAAGGATGTATAAGGACTGGCAATAAAGATAGATAGATACAGCCTGAGTGTTTGCTGACAAACCTAGGAGAGATCAAGAGGCTATGTTCAATGCTAGGACTTTTGATTTGAAAAGAAACTGGACATTAATGAAGCAGACCAGGGCACAATCTGGAGGAGCTTGCTGAAAAAAACTGAGGGGAGCAGGATGGAATGGAATCTACTTTCACAGACAGCTCTGGTGGGAACCTGAAGACAAAGACAGGAAAGTTCTACCAACCAAGGCCTACCATAAAGATAGGTAATATTGACAACTTCCCTTAGTCCTTTAAAAATCCTCTACAAAGCAGGAATTAATAGTTTTAGAAATGTGCATACATGTTAAATCAAGATTACAGAATACATACATATGCTGTTGTTGCATAATATTCAGCAGAAGAGGAAAGGATTACTTTTACAATCCATGTTAAATCTGAATGACTTCATTTCTTCTTTGCTGAATATTAGTAGATGGTGGCGGGAAAAACAGAAGAGCTTTAGTTGAAAACAACCTTGCTAATGCTTACTGAGAAATGCTGTTTACATTTAAAATAAATGTAATTTATCTTAATGAAAGAGAAGGAAAGATTCTCAAGAGGGATTTTTATCAAATTTTGAAAACTCACAAAAAGCTCATGACACAATGACCAAGGAGCATATTTAGTATTCCAAGTGAGATCTACATATTTATATAATATTGTAATAGTGGAAATTGCTATTATTTTTACTTTTTGGTTATTATTATTATTATGTTTACAACAACCCTAAATAAAACCAACATTTTCATTGCACCCAACATATCTATCACAACCGATGACTCTTTTTTGTGGGATAGCACAGCAATATATAACTGTTTCTATGCCTTTCTAGGTATAATTTTTCATTTGTTTACATTGATTCATATTTGCTATTTTCCCAAGACAAATAAATTTATTTGAATAATTCATTAGTTATTTTTCAGGACCACATTCTTGCAAAGCATCACCCATACATCAAATAAAAGTAAGATAGTATTAGACAAATTAGTATTTATGCAATGCTTTGAAAAAGTAATTTCCCACCTGTATAGACATCCCAGTGAATCAACTTCTTCCTCAATGTTTTGTACGATATGCTGAAAGACCCTATGATTAAGTAATTATGATATTTTCTCAGATTACATCTCATTCCCAAAGTTACTGAATCTCTATCCTCAGTCTACAGTATATCTTGTCCCATCTTATTATGTTAAATTGTTTATATGATTGATTATAATGAAATGTGACTTAGAATGTATTCATGAATTATCATACTTGCAAAAGAAAAAAAACATATACCAATCAACATGGAAAAGTCTCCTAATCACAATGATTTATGAAATTATAGTGACAAAAGTTAAGATAGTTAAGCTGTTTTTCTCAGCCAACAGATAAGCAAGTTACTGTTACAATATAGGCAATTTATTGTTAAGGAAAGAATGGAACTAAATATTTTTATATATCAAAATCCAAGAAAACTGACATTATACAAAAGGGGATAGTTGAATTTATATATGTAACAATATGGAAAGCTGTCTCAAGCAGTATTTCTCAATCTTGGCAATTTTCAGACTTCATTTCTGGCTGTGGAATTCTGGGAGTTGAAATTCACACATCTGAAAGCTACCAAGACTGAGAAACACTGTTCTAGACTCTTGTTCCAAACAGCAATATTTTTTATCCTTTTGTGTCTGGGCTGTTGACCTAGACACAACTTTTTTATATTTAGGCTTTCATAAAGGTTTCTAAAAAGAGGTTTGGCATTTCCACCTTTCATTCCAAGGCCTCAGGTATTTTCTGTGTTCACTTTAATAATTTAGCATTGCCAGATTAAAATAATTCATGAAAATTTACCTAATAATGGTCCCACTACAGATTATAAGGATCCACAAGTCAGTCCTTAACTTGTTTGGTAAAATAGAAAAACTATCAGACAACTTAAAGAAAATAAAGAAATCATGTTTTTTAAAAATGCTTACTTTAATATCAGACTATTTATTTCTCCTTTTAACATTTGTGTGTATTTATCTATTTATTTGCTACATGTAGCCTGAAATACAAATTGTATTATACAATAAGATATAATTAGAATAATTAATAATTGTTTTATATATAATGAATAATATTATACATAAAATAATAAGAATGAATTATGAATGGCTTGGATGCTGGCTTGACAAGCAGCAAGCTTATGTTTGAGGCCTGAGTGCAGCCATGGGTGGGATAAGCTGGTGTCCTTTACTCCAACTCCTGCCAAGTACATGAAACAAGCCTCCAACTGGATGTTCTCTAGGCAACTGTGATGTCACCAGCTAATTCATTCAACCTGGAAGTACCTCGGTGCCTCTGACATGAGTATGATGCAATGCAATATTGAAGAGATCAAGAGAAGAAAATATATGTAACTAAATATATCCTATCATGGTTAAATCAGAGGTGGTATTCGGCAGGTTCTGACCAATTCTGGAGAACAGGTAGCGGAAATTTTGAGTAGTTCAGAGAACCGGCAAATCCCACCTCTGATAGGAGATTTTACACTGACCTTCTCTTGCTACACCCACCAAGCCATGCCCACAGAACCAGTAGATTTGAGTCCCACCACCGGGTTAAATATTATAGAGGTTTGGAGATGAGACAAAATGATTTATGAGTTTCACACTTGCAAGAAAAAAAATATCTACATAGAGACAAATATGAACCATTTGACAATGTTAAAAATTGCTCCATTTTGAACACAGGAATGTGAGATGTAACTATTTTAAGAGATGAAGGTGAAGGTTTCTTCTCCAAGCTTGTGAATTGGTTTCCAAATGTTTCATTACCAGGCTAGGTAACATTTTCAGCAGAGTTTATTTTAAAATACTTGAAAAGATGAGTTGTGCATTATGAACACCCTGGAGTGTTGTGACCTTGCGAATTCAGATGGTGCCAAAGTGAGTTGAAAGCCTTAAATCAAGATTCTGTCAGAAAGTGATAATTCTTGTAAGAATGATAACTGACAGATAAGGCAAAATGAAATTTAGTTGGCTTTTGTAATAGCCCAGACAAATTCTGGGAATAGAAATGTCAATCATATATCCTTTTTCCAAGGTTAAAATGGAACTTGAAGTTGACTCTATAGACTGGCTCTCTTATCTATTGCTTGTTGCTTTTTGTAGGAAAGAAGACAAATAAAGGTTTATTAACAGGAAATAACTTATTTTTAAAAATGACCATATACATGTGGAGTTGGTTGCTTTTCTGTGTTTGTATGGTTGTGGGGGAGGGAGAAAGCATAATGTAGGTTGAGAAATAAAGAATAACTTGACTTGAGAAAAGATGAAAGAAACCAGTTTCATAACTTTTATTTTGGGAACCTGAGGCATTGTGAGTAAATTTATTTTTTTAATAATAAAAACAAACAAACAAATGGATTATCAAACCAACTGACCCATTGTTCTCACTCAAGGCACAAATGATAGAATCACAATATATGAAGACCTAGCTCATTTGAAAAGTCTGTAATAAAAGATGGAAATAAAGATAAAAAAGAAGAGAATAAGTTTGATAGATTCAATTACATCATTATTGGCAGATCTAAACCAGGCTAGTGTGGATTCTCATGTAAAAATTATTTTACAAGAATCAACATTAACCTGATGGCACATAATTCAACAGTCACTAAGGGGTTTTGTTTTGTTTTTGTTTGTTTGTTTTGCAGCCACATTTTACTATTTTTAGAGCTGTGATGAGAATGCTGTCTTGCAGGCTAAGTCTGCCCAATGCCAGGAATTCATTCTGACCAGTTCAAGATTGACTCAGTCTTCCATCCTTCCAACTTTGGTAAAATGAAGACTAGATATTTGGGGACAATATGCTGATGTTGTAAACTGCTCAGAAAGTTCAGAGAGGGCTGTAAAGCACAATGGAGCAATATACAAGCGTACATGTTATTTCTTTTGCTATTTTCCCTTTTCTTCAGTTCCACTAGAATTGTTTTTTTAATATTTTATATTTGGTCACACCAATCTATTTTGACCTTGTAAACCAATTAACTCCTATGTAATATGGTTTGCTGAATAAGAATTGTTTTCAAAAGGTAGGTTTAGATTTAGAATTGTTTCCTGAAGCAAATAAGTGAAGTACAATTAATTACTATTTAATTGCAATGATTTTATGCATATATAATAATTTTCAGTAACTGAAGCAGTATATCAAATGGTAAAAGTGCTGAAATTTCCATATATTTTTATATTACATATAGCTTACAAATAGACAGTTAAGTATGAAATATCTATGTCTGAGATTGTATGGATATTTTTTTCATATTAAACATATTTTCTCTCTTCCTACAATATACAACTTTGGTTTCTTTATATATTTCTATGTTTAGCAGATCTTCAGTTTCAAGACTAATATGAATGAAAATAGCTATATTGCAAGAAATCTTCAAATTAAAACCCCTGCAAATTGTAATCTATGATGGGTGAATCAATATTAAGGAATTAAACTATTCAGTAGGTTTTCCATCAATATGCCAGACACATTTAAAATTAGATTCCTGTATAGCTGATATACACAATATTTGCGGTTCTGTGTTTCAATTGACAGCTTATTATTTGACACTAATACAAATTTTCCATTTATATCTCTCTGTATATAGCTAATATACAAGTACCTTTCCTCTAAATTTGTACTGAAATCTCAAAGATCTTGAAAATGTAATGATTTTATAACCATTTCATTCACATAACGTTTGGTGCAATCACTTTCAGTGCATAGATATTCAATCATTTAAATCTTACTGTATACCTCTCAACATCTATATCATGTGATATTTTACTGTTTATGAGAAATCCAGGAGCCATGTAATATTTTATCTATTACTAAAAATAATTAGAACTGGTTATTTTAAAATACAATCATTATTGTATGCTTCATGTATTGCACAATGTCGATAAAAGTAATGTTTTACATTACTGTTGTTATGTTGGTTATCTTGGTTAAAGTTTTAGCAAGAAAAACCAAATGTACAGGTACAGACTAGGCGAAACATGGCTTGAATCCAGTAATAGTAAGAAGGATCTTGGAATCCTAGTGGACAACCATTTAAATATGAGCCAACAATGTGACAGCAGCCAAAAAAAGTCAATGCAATCCTAGGCTGCAATAATAGGATAGAATCAAGATCATGTGAAGTTTTAGTACCACTTTACAAAGCCTTAATAATATCACACTTGTAATATTGCATCCAATTCTGGTCATCACAAAAAAGATGCTGAAACTCTGGAAAGAATGCAGAAAAGAACAACAAGAATGATTAAGCAGGTGGAGACTAAAACATACAAAAAACCAGTTACTGGAATTAAGTATGTCTAATCTAATGAAAAGAAGGACTGTGGGAGACATGATAGCACTGTCCAATATTTGAGGGGCTTCTATAAAGATGAGTAAGTAAACTATTTTTCAAAGTACCAAAAGGCAAGACGAGAAACAATGGATGTAAACTAACCAAGAAGAGAAGCAACCAAGAACTAAGGAACATTTTCCTAATGTCTAGAGCAATCAATCAATGGAATAGCTTGTCTTTAGACAGAGGCTTTTCAAGACAGAGGCTTTAAAAAGATACTGGACAACCATTTGGTATAGGGTCTTCTGCTTGAGCAGGGCTTTGAACTAGAAGGCTTCTAAGATCCCTTTAAACTCTATTATTCTATGTTTTATGTTCCACCAACAGGACAATTGACAATTCCACGTCGTGTTCAAACTATTTATTATTACAATTATTTTGAAGAGCCACAGTGATCGCAAATGTCTATAATATGATAATAAAGATAGTTATTAAGGAATAATACTATAAAGTATGATCTTTGAAATATGTCTCTGTACATTGTATCACAAAAAACATTTAAAATATATGATCCATATTACATTAAATATCAAAGAAATGCTTATTTTTACATTGAAATTCAACAATGTATGTCCAAATTTGGGACTTTGCTTAATGTTCAATTTTCAAATAATATAGCATGAAGTCTGAAGCAATTGATACTCCTCATCTTATGCCTTTATTGACAATACTTTGCAGTCTTAGTTGAGAGGATTAACTTCATAGTTTAACTACATGGTTTGACAAGACATTTGAATTGGAATAATATAAGAAACTAAAGTTTCAGGAAAAAAAAGTTAACAAAAAGAACATACAGTGTGAATTTAAGGTATTGTGAATAAGCAAGGCATGGAAATAAATATCCAATATATTAACCACAGGATTGTTCTTATCCATGCAGTAAATATCACCCATATTTATGAACAGAAATCTTTTTTAATAAAACAATGCTTTCCTTTCTTATTTACCTTACATTCTCTTTTCATTGTCATTTGTTGAAAGAAGATAAAAATAAAAGTGTTGTAAATTAAAAACCATGGTGCTTCCTGGATAAAAAAGTAGTATCTTACATAGCCTAAGTTAGAAATTTGTGCTTCTACTACAGATAGTCGTCAACTGATGACCACTCATTTAATCAACATTCATAGGTATGAAAGGAGTGAAAAAGTGACTTGCAACTGACTCCTCTTGACCTTGCAACCTTTGCAGCTTTCCTAGGGTTACATTACCAAAATCCAGGTGCTGGACATGTATTTGTGAGAGTTGTAGCATCCCAGGGTCACACAAATACCATTTGCAACCTTCTCAAGAGGATGCCAACAAGCAAAGTCAACAGAAGAAGCCAGATACAGTTAACAACCATATGATTTTCTTAATGACTATGGCAAAACACGATGTAAAGGCCCTGTCACACCAGCCTTGCTGACAGCCTTGCTGCCTGCCTTGCTGCCTGCCATCCTGCCAGCCTCACTGCCAGCCTTGCTGTCTGCCTGCCTTGGTGGCTGCCTTCCTGCCAGCCTGCCTGCCAGCCTGCCTGCCAGCCTCCCTGCCAGATTCCCTGCCAGCCAGCAACCCTACAACCATGGGGAAGAAGAGGAAGCCTCAGCCATCTGCTGCCAGCCCTGGCAAGAGGGACAGGGCCACCCTCCCGCCCCCTGGCCCTCACTCTGCTTCTGCTGGGGGTTCTGTAGCACGGACTCGCTCTTCTGCGGCTGGGGCTTCTGCTGCTTCTGCTTCTGGAGGAGCTGATGCTGCTGCTTCTGGCGGTGGTACTTCTGCTTGTGCTTACTCTGCTGATGCTGCTTCTGGCGGTGGTGCTTCTGCTCGTGCTTATTCTGCTGAAGATGCTCCTCATCCTGCTGGTCCTGCTGGTCCTGCTCGTGCTCCTGGACTTGCTCGTCCTGCTCGTCCTGCTCGTGCTCCTGGCCTTGCTCATCCTGCTCATCCTGCTGGTCCTGCTCATGCTCCTGGTCCTGCTCGTGCTCCTGGTCTTGCTGGGGCTCCTACTCTGCTGTTGATGATCCTGGTCCTGCTGGTGCTGATGCTGATGCTGCTACTGCGGCTGCTGCTGCTGATGATGATCCTGCTGGTGCTGCTGATGCTGCTGCTGATGATGATGATGATCCTGCTGGTGCTGCTGCTGCTGATGATGATGATGATCCTGCTGGTGCTGCTGCTGCTGGTGGTGTGGAGGAGCAGCCCCTACAACCTGGAAGCCCCTCTGATGAGGGCCCATCTGGTCCTGCCAAAGGGAGGAAGAGGCATATGTGGGAACGGGAGAGGAGGCAATATTCAATTGAGGAGGAACACAAGGATGAGGTGCCGGAGTAGCTGAGAGAGAATGACTATCTATGGCGAAGGGACACCGGCTCTACAGGGACACCAAAAGGAAGCATGCTGCTTGGAGAGAGAAGGCGGAGTCTGGGCTACACATCGGATGTGCTCCTCGGCTGGTGGAAGCACATGCACACCTGGTACGGGAAGTTGCACCTCAAGAAATCTGACCAGGCCACAGTTAAGCTGACGGACAGAGAGACCTATGTCATGGCCAGGTGCAGCTTCCTGGAGGGTGAGATCCACCACCGAGGAGCAGCAGCAGCCCCTCTCACGACCCTCTCTCTCCGGCAGCCTGCTGAGAGCCAGTCCTCTTCCGGCGGAGAGTCAGCTCCGGTCTCCAGGCAGGTTTCTGTGGAGCGTCCCATGGTGGAGAACCCATGGACAGCTGTTTTAACTGTCGTGGAGCACGTGGAGGACTCCCTGGTGCAGTGGGAGAAAGGACACGGCACGTCCACCACAGCCCTACCCGCATCCACCCCCAGCTCCACCTCCACAGAAAGGCAGAGAGCCAGACAGGAGGGGCAGAGCCACACTGTCCTGCTGGAGATCAGGGACACCATCTGGAGCAGCATAGATCTCCGTTCTCAGCTGGTCCACAATGACTTCTCATCCTCCAACCGCAAGCCCTTCCTCACCTATATCAACCAGACCCTCACGGACATGGAGGAACCCCAGTACCAGGTGGTGAAGGACTGGATCACCGATCTGCTTCACAACCTTCCAGACCCAGAGGAACCTGCTCCCACCCAGTCCAGATCTGCTCCTCCACCTCAGGTGATGTCCCTCCCATTCCAAGGCTTTCCACAGGCCCTCACCTACCAGGGCTATGGCTACCAGGAGGTCCAGCAGCACAGGCAGAAGCCCTTCCCAGTCCAGGCACAGAGTCATCGGATGACAATATTGCCACCGGTTCCACTGATGCCACCGATGCCACCCACGACACTGATGCCACCGATGCCACCCATGCCACAGATGCCACCCATGCCAGTCCTCACCCAGCTGCAGACCAGACAGCCCCACTACACTGCTCCTTCCTCCACCCCACAGCCAAGCCCGGCCTCAGTACATCTGTCCTCAGTACTGGGGCTGACACCCCATGGCATGGAGGAAGGAGCTCTCAACATCACGGGGCTGAGCCAGTTGTCTGAGAACTTCCTCAGCACACTGTCACCTGTTGTCCTCTCAGAGCCAGGCACCCCAATGACGCTTCAGACCAGCACTCCAGCAGCAGCCACCTCCACAGCACCTGGACCCTTCACCCCTGAGAATGGGCACACCTCCGAGTGACCGTTAAGAGTGCCAGAGACTGGGTGGCTACCTGTGGACTTTATTTGGACACTTGACTTGGCTCATTTTTCTTTTACAGCTTGTTATTAATAAAGTTTATATTTGCTTCACACACTTGCTTCATTTATTTTTTTTCAATAAAGTCTTGGTGGAAACTTTTAGAAATGGTTTAAGCCTTTGCATGCTTGTGGGATGGGTTAAGATAGCAGTGGGATGGGCAGGGATACCTTTGGGATTGGGTAAGGATAGCAGTGGGATGGGCAGGGATACCTTTGGGATTGGTTAAGATAGTTGTGGGATGAGTTAAGATAGCTGTGGGATAGATAAACCTCCAGTGCAAGCATAGTGGGACTGTATGGTCCACCCTCCCAGGTGCCACACCTATGGCCCTTCATTATGAATAACAATGTAAGCATTGATCCACACATGTCAACATAAACACAACTCTTTATTAAATGCCCTGCTCATTGTAGGCCCACCCAACATACATGGCCCAATCTCATCCGTGTGATGAGACAGGCTAAAGGAAGCATCCATTAATCATCTATCATCCTGTCTTGCCACTCCATTGCTCCAGTTGAAGAGTTGCACCAGTTTTTCAGGAGGTTGCACTGATTCTTCCCTTCACGTGAGGCTCTGTTGGGACCCTGCACATCCTCAGTGTCTATCAGGTTTCGCCCTTGCCTCCATTCCCCAGGCTTCATGTCCCCATTGCCTTGTTGGAGGTCCACAAGCTTGTTCTGCAACACTAGGTAGTGGGTGCGCATGAGATTGTGCAGAATGCAGCAAGCTTCCACGATCCTCCTCACGGTCTCTGGGCGATGCTGCATGGTGGTGAGAAGTACCTGGAACCTGTTGGCCAGGATGCCAAAGATGTTCTCCACCACCCGCCTTGCCCTGGACAGCCTGTAGTTGAAGATCCTCTCTTCACGGGTGAGGAGTCTGGAGGTGTAGGGCTTCATGAGGTATGTTCTGAGGGAGAAGGCGTCATCCCCCACGATGAAGTAGGGCACATCTTGCGTGTCGTTGGGCAGGGGGTCTGGATCTGGGAAGCCCATGATGAGGTTGCGTTCCAGCCCCTCCTTGAGATGACTGGCGTTGTATACCTGGGCATCTGAAGATGAGCTGTTGCCTGAAGTATCGATGTACATGAACTTGTAGTCAGCATCGACCATGGTGAAGAGGACGATGCTGAAGAAGCCCTTGTAGTTTAAATAAGTGGACCCCAACTTGGCTGGTGCTTTGCAGGCCACGTGCTTGCATCTATGGCTCCAACGGTGTGTGAGAAGTTCCACCTCTGATACCACTGCTCTGCAACTTTCTTCCATCCTCCAGGTATTCTTCGATGATGGCCTGCACCACTTCTCTGACCACAATACTGATGGTGTTGTGTGGCACCCTCCAGCTGTACTGCATGCTCCTGTAGGTGGTCCCTGAGGCCAGGTGGCGCAGAGTGAGTGCCACCTTGAGCCCAGGGTCCAGGCTGGGGCAGAATTTGGTGCTCTGCTTGGTCAATCTGGGTGTCAGCCGCTGCACAACTTCGTCAAACATGGCTGGAGGCATCCTCATGAAGTTCTGGAATGCCCGATTGTCTTCGTTCCTGAGCTCCACCATCAGCTTGTTGTACAGTCCGTACTCTGCTCTTCTCCCAATCCATCTTCGGACCCAGACACTTCTTGGCCGCCTCCTTTTCTTCCCGTAGTAGAGTTCACAGAGCCTGTAGATGGCTTTGCACTGTTGCAGAACGATGGTGGCTACAAAAAGGAGTTTGTTACAATCCATGGTGGACATGACTGGATGCTGTGGAAGAGCAAGAGGCAGATGAAGGCTGTGGAGGTCTGCACAGCTAGTCTGCTGGTCTGAAAGTGAGATCCAGGTGAGTTGATCCCCCTTTTTATAGGCAATGTAGGTTTTCCACTATGTGTCCCTTTGCATCCTCTAGGCATCCTCTAGACATCCTTAATATCCGAGATAGGTCCTCTCTGCGAATGTTTTTTCCGTTTTAAATGCTTTCTTTGCGTGCTGCATCCGCTTTCATCCTTTCTCCGTCCGTGCTACTAATGCTGCGCTTCTGTTCCGCTTCCTCCCTGCATCCGTTTACCGCTGAAACGGATGCGAGTTGTGTGGATGAGCAGTGGATGCCTAGAGGATATAGCGGATGTGTAACGGATGCAGAATGGATGTCCCCCATATGCCTAGCGGATGCAGAACGGACGCATTGGATAAATTTTCCGCTCAAAAGTTTTGTGCAGCTCAAAACCTTTTGAGTGGATGAAATGTCAATAGATGGATGCTGGACGGATAGAGAGGAAGCAAAACGGAGGCAGTGAGTACAGAACGGAAGCATCGCGTTAACCAACGGATGGCAAGTGTTTTTCTCCATTTTACATCCTCTTTCCATCCGTTGGTGCAGTGTGACAGGGTCTTAAAATCTTAATGACAGAACTTCCAATCCCCAATTTTAAGTCAGGACTACCTACAATCATATAAATTTCTAATGAGAATGACTGCTTATGAGAAAACTAACTGTACAGAATAATAAAGAAAAACAAGAGGTAATATTATTACCATTTAAATATATATAGGCATAGAATTTTCATATACTGCTAAGAATATGACATAAAGCAATGAATTAAAACACAAAAGGCAAGATTTCAAAGATATAGTAATAAGATATTTTCAGAAACAATTCCTGGAATAAGTGACCATGAAAGTTATAACAAATCAGGAAAATTTAAATTTTGTTCAACCATTGAATATGTATGTCTATATTTATTTTGATGTACATTTTGTTTCAAAGGTTGAAGAGATATAAAAATAGCACTTTTGATGTTGTTTTAACAAATTTTAACATCTTACTCATGATAAACCTTTCAGTTTGTATCTTTTACAGCTTGGCATAAATTCAAGTTGATATTTAACATATATTGCTCCATTAAAAAGCTCAGTACACAAGAAGCTGCAGGTTACAGCTATCATGTTTATAGATATATCTATATGGAATGTTTAGGGAGCATACTTTCCATTAATACGATATATACATACACATAAATATTCATTCCTAATTATGCCTTATTCGATAAATTATATATTTAAGGATTTTGTTTTTCCAGTCTCAGAAATCAATTCATATGAAAGATTACATATAATCTAGTCTAACATACACTTCTCGTTACATCTCTTTTGATCATGGAGAATATTGCAATTATAAGTCACTTTTCTCTAAAGCAAAGTATGTTTTTACTTTCATTCTAGCTGGAGAAAATACAAACCAAAAACATTTACTTTGAAAAATTAATCACATTCAAATGTCACATACATTTTTAAAATAGGCATTATATGAATAATTCTTGAAAAAGAATCACTAATCAGTTGTCAATGAGATTTAAGATATTTTGTGATACTGCTTTGCATTGTTCTGAATTATATCATCTATAATCTATAATAAATAATATACTCTCAGAGATTGCATTGAATATTTATCTTGTCTACATATATGAAAATGGACGCAGTCTTTTTTAAAAAGTAAGTTTTTCCCCTTTTTTATCCAGTAAACAAGCAGTGCTTCATTGCCTTTTAGTGTTTTGAGATATAAGTTTGTTTGAACTTCAGAAAAGAATAAAGGTATTAGTCTCCTTTCATTTACCATTTTCTACAATAAATACAAAATATTATTTGAATGGTATACATATAAGACTGATTTAATAGAGTCTGTTTGAACCATGGTATGTTTATGTTTTATATTTAAAGCAACCTTTTTTATTTTTTCTTATTTTAAATAAGAAACCTTGATAAAATCATTGCTTTAGCATTAATATTAATTTAAAAGTTGCATAGGCAATTACTTTGTTCATGAATGACATTTAAGAAAGAGATGTAGATAATATAAAACTGGCATGTTTTGGAGAACAGATTTTATGAAAATGAATGTGATAGATGTGTGAAAAGATGTTCTATAGATGTGTGAAAAGAATTAACCTGGCTTTTGATGACATGGTAAGAATGTAATTGAGAGATAAGATTGAGTACCTACAGTATTTCTGTGTTCATCATGTAATAATAGAACTATACAAAGTAGAACTTGTAATAACAGTGCTTCAATTTTTAATTTTAAACTTATGTGTTATTTTATTCAGAATTCATATCAGTCAGTGTTGTAAAACCATTAAGGTATATTACTTTTTTCCTCTTTCCTCCAACTAAAACATTGCACTGCTGCTCTATAATACATGGAATAATTAGTTTTTGGAACAATATCAAGTCTGAACAGTTATAAATATTATTAGTAGTGATATCTTAATACCATGGTGGAGAATTTCTAGAGACTAAATGAAAAAAGAAAAACAGTTCTGGATGGAAAAGAATTGCTTTTATTTTCTTCGCTAAATTGGTCCACTTTGTGGTGACTGCAAAATAATATAAATTGTTAGTGATCAAGGAAACCTAAGGAGCTATCTCATCCCAGTGGGACTGATCATCCCACTTAGACTGGCAGAAGAAGCATGCTACAGTTCCCATTGGTCAAGGTATTCCAGCTGGCGGGGTCCAGGAACAGAGCCTTTTCTGTCATTCATTACATCCTCTGAAACATTGTGTTCTTCTGGTGAGATCTGCCCCCACCCTTATGAAAGGGCCCTAAAATCTATCAATTGGTTTTGGGCCTCCAAAGAGGCATTCCATAATTCAGGTGATTAGTGAATTAAAAAAAAAACACCTCATTTCCACATCACTATATCTTGATTCCTTGCTTATCTAATTTTAACTAACTTTAATATTAATCTTTTAGTATGTTTTAATTTTTATATATTCAATCCTGTTGTATGTTTCCCATGGTTCCTTGATAGTGAGATTGGCATCATATAAGTTAAATAAATAAATCTGAAATACAACTTCTGTTCATAAAATTATCACATGTTCTACTCCGTTTTTCCTGTCCAATTTCAAAAACAGCATTTTAACATTAGTTTCCAAAGTTACCAAAATGAACAAGATTTAGGATATTATTTTTTAAAATGGTCTTTATATCACACTGAGCTTTAAATAGGGATTTGACAAATTAAATATGAATGCAGAGCTTATACTAAATTGCTTCATAATGGTTTAAACTCAAAGTTTCAGACTAGGAGTCATGTCCTTCTGAGGGGAAGAGATACAATTTTTTGGAAAAAAGTTGGTCAGGTTTTAGGCTTACACTGTAAAGTGATGAAAAAAACTTGGACCAAGTTTCAAAACATTGTTACATCTATTCTGATTATACCAGTTATGCTTTTAATTAGCTTTATTAATAAAAGGGAACATCAAAATTCATGTCTTCTATACAAGTTATGTGATATTGGAAAGTTTGAAATACCCTAGTTTAAACAGTAAAATGAATCATTACAAAGCAACAAATTCCAAGTGTTGGGTCTTTTCAATATGACAGCAACTATATTTTTTTCCAAATAATTTGTAAAAAATATGAAGATTAGGCTATCTGCAGTATATAGATTGTACCAAAGTCTCACCAGGTCACCTCCATTTATTTGTCATCTGCTGTATAGTACATAAAAATTGTTTACAGCCAACTGAGAAAAAAGATATATAAACTAACCCATAAGAAGAAGAATTTGGATTTAGAGACAACTGACAAATGAGCTTGGAATGAAAATGTATATGCGAATAGCCTAGAGTGTGCCATTATCCATGACATGAATATATGACATCTACCCCCAGCTGATGCTAGAGGAAAATACTGGATATGCTGAAATAATTTCTCATGCTTGTGATTTTGCTCTCCATTTTTCTTTCAAAAACAATGCATAATAAAATATATTTCTTACAGCCTGATTTTGAATCTTGCTGCACTGACAAATAAAGCAGCAGCTCATAGCAAACATCTGTTTTCTGGATGTCAGCACCAAGATATATGTAACCTTTTTTCCAAGAAATGAGAAAGATTGTTAAATCAGGATTTGGTTGTTTTGTTTTTGAATTGCCCAAATGATTCCTTTGTATCCTTTGTTTAAAAAAATATCAAGCTATAGAAGTAAAAAAGATTTGCAGAGAGTATGGTCAATCTAGATAATATTCTGAGACCTGATTAACTTAACATTTGATATCCTAATGAATGCTTATGAAGAAAAAATATAGGTCATGTACAAAGATGACATGAGCAATTTGGTCCAGATACAATTTATGTTTTTACAACAAAAGTTGATTAGGTATTTGCACTATAGATTTGTCTAGTTGTAGCACAGTAAAGAATAATAATCTGGCATTGAAGATGACATATGCAAAAATGCCCAGAATTAAAATTCCAGCCAATGATGGCCAAATATCTAATTATTGAATTTGATTGAAGAAAAGTAAAAACTAAATACAAAATAGAAAGAAATGATTATGCATGTTCAAATCTATTTGAATCCTTTTATGTTAAAATCTACTCTTGCATAAATGCAATCAGCCCCACTTATTAGATAAAATACTTGAAACAGCTATTTCTAATTCATGAAAATCCTGAAGGTATATTACACTTTTTCCAATAATAATTTATTTCCTTATTTTGATATACAGTGAGCTTGAATAAATAGGGGTTTTATGCCTTGAAAACAAAACTAAATTAAACATTAATGCAATAATCCATCAATTACAGTGATTCAGTTAATGGTTCTAAATGGCTTTATATGAATGTTCAAGATGGATTAATAATATAATGAATGCCATATATCCACAATTAAAGAAGAAAATAAAGTATTGCCTTAGTTAATCCCTCATTTACATTTATGGTAAAGTAGGAAGAAATCAATATCAATATTAATTCAATTTCATGGGGTGCCTACACTGAGAAAAACCAATGTTTAAAAGCCAATGTTTAAAAATCAATGTTTAAAAGCCTCTATAACTGAAGCAAAATTAAGAGAAGGGGATTTTTTTTACTGTTTTAGAGTTTAGAAGTGATATTCGTATTCTAATTGCATTCATATTTTTATATTATATATGTAAATAGTTACAGTACTTAAATTCAGCCTATCTTATATTATCTTTGGAACATATGAACATTTGAGAGCCAATTACAACACAAATAATGGCATGCACTATCCTCACAGCTGTGACTGATGCCACTAGGGAAGAATAGTGCTGGTGTGAAGATTCATGACATTATTAGAACAATGTATGTGGTTAATACTTTTTTTAGTATTGGATAAAGCCCTTCATTGTCATTCCTGACACTTATTCTTGTAGTCTCTGTTATTGCCAACATTAAACTCATATTTAAGACTACGTGTTCTAATTAATGCTGCAGATGATATTATGTTTAAATGTTATAACAATATTAAAATTATTTGTCCCGGTATTTTATAGTTAAGTTGGTATTTCTATGAAACACTTGACAAAATACAGCTAGTATTCTAGGAATGATATATAAAAAGGAAAACTAGGTAAAGGCAGAAATTTTGAACAATTCACACAGTTTTTTCCAGTGATTAAGGATCAAGTTCGACAGCAGGAGACTGTGAGTTCATCCTGCCTTAACCATGAAAGCCAACTGGATGACTTGGTCACTCACTCTCTCAGCCCAATCTATCCCATAAGGTTGTTGTTGTGTGGAGAATAAGAAGAGGAAAGTGTGTTGGATATTTTCACTGCTATTTGTAAAAATAATAAAGGTAGATATATATAATTAATTAAAATTAAAAATATTAATAGTTCTAAATACAACATTCTATAAATTATTGTGCTTTAATACAGCATAACAAGTGGGCTCTTTCAGATTACTGAAATTTTCCAAACCAATAAACTCTAAAAGGGTTAGGGTAAGAGAATACAAGAAGATGCTTGACACTATAGAAGTAAGGAATTAATGTATAACTAGATGTAACTAGAAAAAACAGATTTTTTTCTTACTTTGCTGTTATGTGATTTGACTCATTCCATTGAAAAATATGAATTTTTTGTGAAATGATTTATCCATAAACAGTATACAGGAATTTTGTTTAGTTGCCTTTGGAGTGTTTGCATTTAAATTGTAACCTACACCAGCAGAATTTTTGGCCATCTATAGATATGTGTAGAAATATCTCTTAATTTCCATAGCTGGGTTTGAAAAGCAATATGAATAGAACCTTGCTATAAACCGTATGTGTGTAGATTTGACTTATGTCATCCTAGGTTTTCTTAAATATATATTTAGAATGTATATACCAATGCATAGAATAAGATTCAAATATATTATTCTACTTATTCATATTATCATATGATCAATTTAAACAGTTGTTGGAACCTAACGTTTTCAACTGAGCTTTCTGAAATTTATTGCTCTGACTCTGGCTTGGGGATTGAACACAGATCCAGATATTCAGTTATTTCCAACAATTCAGCAACAATATTAAAAGAAAATGTAATAAGATTCACTGGACTTTTATGTAATATCTGTCTATCACATTTGATTGCAGAAAATACAGAAAAGTCATCTGCAACAATATCAGGATACAGTATCCCCACTCATGCCTATCTTCTGTCTTTTCTATTTACTTCAGCATCTGGATAAGTCTGAGAGCACATTATCATAATCCTTTGTTTAGGTTACCAGTATAACTTGCTATTGTCGATTACTTATTAATTTCAGCTGCTGGTAGGTACTCCCAACTGCAGAAGAACTGTGGATTCCCAGAGCTCTTCTCCTATTCTCTTGGCCTTCCAAAAAGTTGGCTTTTCCAACTGATTAGGGATCCAACGGGACATGCCTTCCTGAAGATGGTAAGTTAACTAGGAGAATATACCACTTGTAAATTGTGTTTACATATTGATTCCTTTTTAATAAGTTTTTTGGAAACTAATATTTTAATGTTTTAAGTTTTAAAGCATAATATTTTAGGGGATTTAACATGTTAATTGTTTTATATTGTAGTTTTATCACTTTAGGGACACAGAGCAAGTAACACCCTGACATCCTGAACTCAGAAATCTCTCTCACACAGGCCTATTGCTTGCTTGCTGTCATCCAATCTGCCACTGCATTCAAGTACCAATTGACATAGTATCTAAAGGCCCTGTCACACTGCCCAACGGATGCAAAACATTTGTAAAAAGGACACAGCGGATGAGCAAAATGTTCCATCTGTTGTTATCCGCTCTCAAAAGGGGCGAAAATTTGCATAACCAGAGCGGATAACACGGAAAAGAACGGACAGGGGAGGACGCAGAGCGGATGGAAAACAGATGCAGAGTGGAAGCCTAGCGGATGGGAGCGGATGGGAGCAGATGGCACATCCGCTAGGCTTCCGGGGGACCTCAGCAAAGCGGACACAGAACAGAAAGAGCGGATGCAGAGCGGACGCCGAGCGGATGAAGCAGATGCGGAGCAGAAGCCTAGCGGATGCGTAGCGGAAGCTTAGCTGATGCCTAGCGTTCAATGCGCATGTGGAGGGTATGTATTGCGTCAGCCCCGTGGATATAAAGGGAAGCAGCTCGAAAGCAGGTCACCATTCAGAGGAAAGACCTGCATCCAGACACATCGAGTACCTTGCCAGCCTGCCCTGCCTGCATGCCTTGCTGCCAGCCTTGCTACCTGCCTTGCTGCCTGCCATCCTGCCAGCCTTGGTGCCTGCCTGCCTGCCAGCCTTGGTGCCTGCCTGCCAGCCTGCCTGCCAGCCTGCCTGCCAGCCTTGGTGCCTGCCTGCCTGCCAGACTCCCTGCCAGATTCCCTGCCATCCAGCAACCCCACAACCATGGGGAAGAAGAGGAAGCCTCAGCCATCTGCTGCCAGCCCTGGCAAGAGGGACAGGGCCACCCTCCTGCCCCCTGGCCCTCACTCTGCTTCTGCTGGGGCTTCTGTAGCATGGGCTCACTCTTCTGCGGCTGGGAATTCTGCTGCTTCTGCTTCTGGAGGAGCTGATGATGATGCTTCTAGTGGTGGTGCTTCTGCTTGTGCTTACTCTGCTTCTGCTGCTTCTGGCGGTGGTGCTTCTGCTAATGCTTACTCTGCTGATGCTGCTTCTGGCGGTGGTGCTTCTGCTGGTGCTTACTCTGCTGAAGATGCTCCTCATCCTGCTGGTCCTGCTGGTCCTGCTCGTGCTCCTGGTCTTGCTCATCCTGCTCATACTGCTCATGCTCCTGGTCTTGCTCGTCCTGTTTGTGCTCCTGGACTTGCTCGTACTGCTCGTACTGCTCATGCTCCTGGTCCTGCTGGGGCTCCTGGTGCTTACTCTGCTGATGATGATCCTGGTCCTGCTCGTGCTGGTGCTGCTGCTGGTGCTGCTGCTGATGATGATGATCCTGCTGGTGCTGCTGGTGCTGCTGCTGATGATGATTATGATCCTGCTGGTGATGCTCTGCTGCTGCTGCTGATGATGATGATGATCCTGCTGTTGCTGCTGCTGGTGGTGGTGTGGAGGAGCAGCCCCTACAACCTCGAAATCCCTCTGATGAGGGTCCATATGGCCCTGCCAAAGGGAGGAAGAGGCAGATGCATGATAGGGAGAGGAGGCAATACTCCATTGAGGAGGAACACGAGGATGAGGTGCTGGAGTGGCTGAGAGAGAATGACTATCTGTGGCGGAAGGGACACTGGCTGTACAGGGACACCAAAAGGAAGCAGGCTACTTGGAGAGAGAAGGCAGAGAGCCTGGGCTACACATTGGATGTGCTCCTCAGCTGGTGGAAGCACATGCACACCTGGTACAGGAAGCTGCACCTCAAGAAATCTGACCAGGCCACAGTTAAGCTGACGGGCAGAGAGACCTACATCATGGCCAGGTGCAGCTTCCTGGAGGGTGAGATCCGCCACCGAGGAGCAGCAGCAGCCCCTCTCACGACCCTCTCTCTCCGGCAGCCTGCTGAGAGCCAGTCCTCTTCCGGCCGAGAGTCAGCTCCTGTCTCCAGGCAAGTTTCTGTGGAGCGTCCCACGGCGGAGAACCCTTGGACAGCTGTTTTAACTATGGTAGAGTGCATGGAGGACTCCCTGGTGCAGTGGGAGAAAGGAGACGGCACGTCCACCACAGCCCTAGCCGCATCCACCCCCAGCTCCACCTCCACAGAAAGGCAGAGAGCCAGACAGAGAGCCACACTGTCCTGCTGGAGATCAAGGACACCATCCGGAGCAGCATAGATCTCCTCTCTCAGCTGGTCCACAACGACTCCTCATCCTCCAACCGCAAGCCCTTCCTCACCTATGTCAACCAGACCCTCACGGACATGGAGGAACCCCAGTACCAGGTGGTGAAGGACCGGATCACTGAGCTGCTTCACAACCTTCCAGACCCCGAGGAACCTGCTTCCACCCAGTCCAGGTCTGGTCCTCCACCCCCGTGGATATAAAGGGAAGCAACTCGGAAAGCAGGTCACCATTCAGAGGAAAGACCTGCATCCAGACACATCTGGGCTGCTGGTCTGAAAGTGAGATCCAGGTGAGTTGCTCCCCCTTTTTATAGGCAATATAGGTTTTCCACTATGTGTCCCTTTGCATCCTCTAGGCATCCTCTAGACATCCTTAATATCCGAGATAGGTCCCCTCTGCGAATGTTTTTTCCGTTTTAAATGCTTTCTTTGCGAGCTGTATCCGATTTCATCCTTTCTCCATCCGTGCTACTAATGCTGTGCGTCCGTTCAGCTTCCTCCCTGTGTCCATTTACCACTGGAACGGATGCAAGTTGCGTGGATGCGCAGCGGATGCCTAGCGGATATAGCGGATGCGTAACGGATGCAGAATGGATGTCCCCCGTATGCCTAGTGGATGCAGAACGGACGCATTGGGTACATTTTCCGCTCAAAAGTTTTGAGCAGCTCAAAACCCTCTGAGCAGATGAAATGTCAATAGACGGATGCTGGACGGATAGAGAGGAAGCAAAACGGAGGCAGTGAGTACAGAACGGAAGCATCGCGTTAACCAACAAATGGCAAGTGTTTTTCTTCGTTTTACATCCTCTTTCCATCCGTTGGTGCAGTGTGACAGGGGCTTAAACTTTTCCTCATGTGGCAACAATTTATGTACAATTTTGAAATGGTCAAATATATCTTGGTGAATGATGAAGATTTACTTACCATACGGTAGATTGTAAAAAAAAAAATCATACTAACATGCACTCAATATCTAGCACATTTATTCCACATGCTTCTCATAAAAAAGACTTAATGATTTAAAATTAAATTTCTAGACATGAAAATTTAACCCTTCTATCCAACTTACTTTTTGTTAAAAATAATAATAATAGAGATCTTTGGTCTTTGTTATACACTTAGCAAGTTGTTTTCTACTGAAAGAGTCTTTCAATTATATTTTATAGGCAATGCTACTGAAGAAAAGAAATGTATAATAACCTATTGTCTTTTAGACTAAAATTTGGGGAAATGTATATAGATTAACATCAATTACTGATATTACAGAATTACAGAATTTCTATACCAGAAAAACAGATAATGTGACTTTTAAAAAACATAATTATTATAGCTATTAATAAAACAGATTATTACCATCTATTTCTATTTAAGAAAGTATATGTAAATTGCAGTGTATGTAATTGCAGTGTATGAATAGACATCTTTTTAAATTTGATTTATACAAAAAATATTGGTTCTTTTCAAATGTTTTCCAGTAGCCTCCCTTTATTTCAATAAGACAATTATTATAGTTCTTCCTAAACCAGATTAAAAAATAAAAGTAGTATCTGTCTCAAAATTAAACCATTTCGAGTACTGTGAAATCTAAGATATTAATAGCACAGACAATTGGCACAGACAATTCATACTTTTTTGTAGTATTCTCAGTTCAGTTCAGTTCAGTCTAAACTGAAATGGAGTGTTGCTATTCTGGTGATAGATTTTAAATGGAACAATTATTTTATCTCAGAGCATAGCAGCATTCTTTTGGACACTGAGGCAACATTTCTGGAAGTTTCTGAACTAGATGTTGATTTATTATAATTTTTGCAAGGGAATTTATAATATATATTATAAATTATAATAATTATTATTATAAATTATAATAATTTATAATACAGCGAATTTATTTGCTTGTTTGTTTACTTTTTCAAGGCCACCAATCTCATTTTCAAGTGACTCTGGATGACTTACAACATGATAAAACTACAATATAAAACAATTAACATATTCAATCTCCTAAAATATTATGCATTAAAACTTAAAACATTAAAATATTAGTTTCCAAAAAACTTATTAAAAAGGAATCAATATGTAAACACAATTTACAAGTGGTATATTCTCCTAGTTAATTAACCATCTCCAGGAAGGCATGTCCCATTGGATCCCTAATCAGTTGGTATAGCCAACTTTTTGGAAGACCAAGAGGATGGGAGAAGAGCTCACCTCAAGAGTCACAATGTTCCAAAGGCTGATAACTATGGCAAAGATTGCACCACCCGATATAACATGCTATTGTGAACAATAGTCCACAAGGCGTGACACTAAGTATCAAGATCATGCATCCAATGCTGTGCACTATAGATGACAACCTCATGGCCTAATCAAGGGTTCACAGCAACTTAAGAGAAGAATAGTAAGGAGGACCGGGTTGCTGGCCCAGCACCTCCATAGAACACACTTAAGCAGTGCGGCAGGGATGTCTGCTATACATGACCTAAACTGGAAGCATCCTAGGACTCATAGCAGTTCGGGTACTATGATGGAACAAGGTACCACCTGGTCAAGGACTGGGTGATCAGCAGAAAGAAGCACATCCCCACTACCCAGTATAGTTTGGGGATAGTTTAATCCTATTAGGCTGAGATGGTTCTGTAGGTAGCCTGGACTTAGAGGGCTTTAAAGGTCATAACAATGGATTTGATCTGCAAGCAAATCAGCAACTACTACAACAGTTAATGCAACAGTAGTGTTAGAACTATTGATGCTGCTGCCTTCTATGCTAGTTGTAGCTTCCAAATATTGTTGCAGGGTAGACCCATGTAGAGTATATTTATCAAAAGCAGATGAAAGATAAAGAAGAATAAAGGATTGATAAACTACCTCATTCTTTTCTTGCCAGACATTGTGGCCAGAGTTTGGCCGGACTGTGCAGCAAAACTCCCAGGATATAATCTTGTTCCACGAGGGGCCAATCACTTGAATAGATCCAATGAGAACCTCCTGAAGGAGATAGCATGAGAGAATCTCAAGGACACCAGTGATCTGACCATGACAGGGTTGGATAAACACAAATCCCCCCACCAGATAACATTACCATTGCTTTGACATTGCTTACTCAAACAAGGGACAATCTAGAATAGGCATAGCCATAGACATGGTTGCATGAGCTCCTGAGCCACTTCGAAGGCCAATTCCAAGGACAGAAGATTTAAGTTTCTCAGACCATGACCCTGGGGAACTCCACTGCCAACCCTAAGATAATCTCCATTAGTTCAGGCAAGGAGGTTGCTATGCAATAGAGAGGCAACAGTTCGAAAAGATGGGAGTAGGTCTCACAACTGGAAACATGAGGACCATGGTCCCTGATGGCCACAAGAAATTCCCAGATTACAATTGTTATACCCTGTCCCTTGCCCTGAATTATTGGCTGGTGAGAACCAGGAACCCAGATGGACACACCTCTGAGATATTCTTTCTTGGTCCAGCCTATCAAGTTGACTTGCTTTTCCCCAATATGATTACAAATAAAAAGAGTTTCATTATTAATTGATCAGGTATTCACTGGCAGCAGCTGCATACTCAGGAATCCAGTGGTTGCTAGATCCATGGGCTCTGTGTAAACTCAGGAGGCTGAGACATGACCCTGATATCAATCATTGGGAGTATTTTCCCCTGTAATGGACTCTAACATGTCACCACTTGGATGTATTTTCCCTTCCTGGGACCTCTCCCTCCAACTCTGACTTCCCTCCTCAGTCTTTGCATCCCTCAACCAACCATGCAAACTCATCTGGGGGACAGGTGGAGAAAAACAGCTCTACGGCACTTTAGCTGTCAAGACTAGGAGAGGTACCCCTTTCTATACAAGGTATAGAAGTCTTATTAGATCACATGTAATTGACAAGCTTCAATTGAACATATAAACCATAATATAAAAACTAAAGTAGAAAGTGAAAAATACATTTTAAGATATGAATTAGGAATAGATTTTTCAATAAAAATCTAATGCCATGAATTTAAGCCATAGGACTAAATCTTAGTCATCAACATTTTTTTTCTGATTACTTAATTAAGCAATGAAACATGACAGTGTGTGAAATATGTTATACCTAGGCAGAAAGGCCAAGGCCAAGTATTGTCAAAGCAGGCAGGCTAGATTAATAATCCACAGTTTGTGCATTACTGAACTGCATTACAATTAAGAAATGATACTATTAAAATATTTATTCAGTAAATTATTCTAAAGCTTTGCACTGTGGCTGTAATCAGTACTTTTCCTCACAGCTTCAAAGCAGTGAAGTGCATTAATCAGTCAGGAATATTTTATTAAGATATATGCACTAAGATCAATCATTTTTTCACATATGGACATTTCTCTTTCTTAGAATACATTCAAATATTACACATTTTTATTATTTTGTGTTTGTTCAATTGTTAATTATTTTTAAAATTGGCATCCTGCTTTTTGCATTAAATACAGTATAGCTCATGAAAAAATATAGAATTGTAACAACAAACTAGTACAATAAAATAGCATATGAAACGAGCTACTTTAAATTGTCTATGAATTGATACCATTCTTAATTCTTTATTTAAAATATTTGTATGGTTGCCCATAAATGAAATAACTCTGGTTGGCTAACAACAATTAAACATGTAACAAAACATATGTCCCATCCCAAAATCCCCCTTACTTTTAAAGCTGTCAAGTGCCAAGACAATCCCATCACAGAACCACAAATACCAGGCTCACCTCTTTTCCTGACCCAGCATCTGAGGAAAAAGCCAGATATAGTCTAATAAAATAAGGAACAACATCTGACATCTGAAAAATAGTAGTTACTTTATGATGAATGTTTGAAAGGGAAATCCAGAACTTTTTTTTTCTGAGATCTGCCTTATATCACTGAATAAGTGGGGAAAACAAGCGAGTGGGAAAACAAGCCTCTAAATAGTCATGTCCTGCTTAGGCCTTAAATGTCTGTTTACAGTCCTAAATTAGTGGAATTAATTGATCCTCGAAAGAAACAGACATACATACAGCAAGGATATTTGGATTAAAAAAACATAAAATAGATTATCTTTTGTAGCAAATGCACATAGATTATATTGTGGCAATGTACTCTGGATATTGTTGTTTGAATGCTTTGCATCAAATCATATTTCTTCAAGATAAGGTGCAGCTGAAACATCTACTCTTCGTATAAATTTGTTTCAGTAATCAATAAATTTGTTTCATTTATCAATAGCAAATTATATTCGGGTTATTACATATCTCCAAGTTAAGAATTTTAAGGATCTGCTTAGGTTACACCAGGCTGGAAATCTTTCTCATTGACTTAATGAAGACACTAAACTATACATGAAGCAGTTTAGGTCTAATATGTACTGCTCGTTTTTCCTCTGTTAATACATTTTGCTCTTGGACAGTAGAATTCATAACACCATATAGATCAGTTTGATATTGCTTGTGGACAAAAATGTGAAATAAAAGACATTTTACCAAACATTCATTTCTCATTAAAATTCTAGGGCAAAAGACAAGAATAGATTTATTAAGTCTATATGCCCATAGTACTTATACTAGTCATAGAAAAGAAAGAAGTGGAATGATAAGGGACCAGTATGATGTCACAAATTCAGATGGTCAGTTCCAGAAAATGAAAATTTTATTTATGAGAGCTGTGAGTCCTCAAAATTGTATTCATTATTCTCACAGTCCACCAGATTTATAAAGAGAGAACAGATTAACATTCTATAATATAGTGAGAGTACAGTATGTAGTTTTTCTGTGTAAACTGTCTCCTCAAATATTGTAAACAATTATTGTAAAATATCTAAATTCATATTTACAGTATTATATTTTAATATTCCTTATTGATTTATCTAATTTAATTATATTTCATTCAAATCTTCCTCCCTCTCTTCCCTTTCATATTTTTATTTGTGTGTGTGTGTGTGTGTGTGTATTTGCAGACATATAGACAAATAATGCAGTTCAATTTTCCTTCTACTAAAGTGCTTTCGTGGAAACAAAGCCATTCTTAAGATTAATAGTAGTCCCTCAGGATAACTGAAGTACGTAAAACATGCTTTTTCAATCTGCCGGAATGCAGTGCTAAATGTATTTCTTGCCAGCTTTATAAACTGAATAAAAATAAGTTGTTCCATGAAAATCAAATAACTTTCATGAAATCTTTTCCCATTTACAGTTTGAGGCTCTTATTGAAAAGTGTCCTGAACCATCATTTAGGAAAAATATTACAGCTAGGCTACAAATATATCCAACATATATATGTACATATGTACATGAATATGTGTGTGTGTGATTTTGCATATTTGTGTGTGTGTGTGTGTGGTATAAATAAAATGAGAAGTGTCTGAAGGACTGCCAATTATGATACAACTTGAGAATAAGGCTAGTTTAATCATCTAATTAGTTGGTAATTAGCTACTTTAAAACATTTTTATATTATCAGAAATATTATTCAAAAGTTCTATATTTAGAACTTTAGAGGTAATAAAAATAAAGAAAAATCAACCCTGGAGCTGACTATGCAGAATCAGTGTTATTTATTCCAGTAATATAAGAACACCCCAGCCTTAAATTTGACTAGTCTGGTCGAACCCTTTTAGTTTACTGAAGTCTATGTTTGACTGAATCACAGTTAGATATGGACCAGAATGCCTAGATGACATCTGCAAACATAGAATGCCATAGTTCACTTTTCCCATAAAAGTGCTCTGCTACTCACTAAAAACATTGAATTTGGAAGCATGCGTTAGCAAATCTTTATTCTATTATTTCTGCATTATTGTGATATGCACAGAAATTAATATATTACTGGTTCTTTAAAGCTTAATATAAATGGCAGTTATTGCATTTTAAAATGGCAATTGCTTTATCAACACTTTTCTTTGAGCTGAGGACAGAAAGATGGAGGAAAATTCTACCTGAATTGCGGTTACACTAGGGAGTTTGCAATATTGTGATAACACCTGAATTTATTCCAAAATTCAAACAGGTATGTTTATAGACAGAGAAATATGTGAACAGTGAAAATGCTGTCTGTTTTGTTCGGAAAACACACGAGGTAGACCGGGTTCCAACAACAAATACTTTATTTTAAACTAGTCAGTAAATAGGAACACTTGGCTGAAGCCGGGGCCAGCCTTTTATACAGGCTGGCCTGCCTGCTTGCAGCCAATGGCAGTTGTTTAGATTTGCCGCCTTTTGGCAGCTCTTTGGATTGGTTCCTAGTGAACCAATCCAGTGTTCATTTTATTAACCAATCAGGTTTGTAGATTTGGAGTCATCCACTTTACATATAGAACACCCCTCCCCCTTTAGTTCAGTCCTATGTGGTGACGTAGTCTCGCAGGTAGGCGGGGCTTTTCCGGACTCGATTTGACTTGCGCGGTTCATTCTTAGTGAAGACTTCGACCGGTTCGGATGGGGCTGCTGTGTCGTCCGTCCTTCTCCCTGGAACCGTCTGGAAGGGTGAGTCAGCCATTTTACTGCCGCCTAAGTTTCTTAGGCCGGCGGTTTTGCCGCTCCCTCCCGTTTCCTCTGGGCAGGTCGAGCTGGCTTGGCTGGCCCCTTCCGATGGGCTCTTCCCGCAAGTCTCTTCCTTAATTGAGTTTCATCTCTGGCCGAGATTAGGACGTCGTCAAAATAGGGAACGACTCCTTGTATGCCATTTAGAAGGCGTTCCATCAGACTCTGGAAAACGCCAGGGGCCACGCTTACTCCAAATTGGAGCCGGTGACACTTGAATGCGCCCTTATGGGTAACTATGGTCTGTGCTTCTGCTGTTTCTGGGTCCACTGGGAGTTGTTGATAGGCTTGTGCCAAGTCGAGTTTGGCGAAAACTTTGCCTTTTCCCAGGGAATGCAGCAAATGCTGGACTACTGGCACCGGGTATGCGCTTGGTTGTAATGCGTGGTTCAGGGTAGCCTTATAGTCACCACAGATTCTGATGGACCCGTCAGGTTTAATGGGTGTGACAATAGGCGTTTCCCACTTGGCATGGTCCACAGGTTCTAACACCCCTTGGGCTATTAATTTGTCCAGCTGTTCCTCTATTTTTGCCTTTAGTGCAAAAGGAACTCGCCTGGCTTTTATTCTTCGTGGGGCTATTTGGGGGTTTAGATTGAAAGAAATGGGGTTTCCCCGATACTTGCCAAGTGAGCCGTCAAACACGTCCTGGAATTCTCGGATGAGGTCGTCTTCCCAGCCGGTTGTAGTCACTCGATCGACCCCGGTCATCCCGATGCCCAATGGCGCGAACCATTCGATGCCCAAGAGGCTTGGTCTGTCTTGGTCGACTATGGTCAGCGGGAGCACCTTGACGTGATGTTTGTAGGCGACTCGGAATTGTCCCATGCCTACTACAGGGATTTGGTTTCCCTGATAGTCCTTGAGGGTTAGGTGCTGCTTCTTCAATTCTTTGGGCTTGATACCTGGGACTAGCTGTTTTATTGTGTCCCATGACACCATGGAGAGGAAGGACCCCGAGTCCACTTCCATCCTGCAGTGTTTTCCTTCAATTTTCACGATGACTTTAATTTTTTTTCCACTTTCCGTCTGAGCGCTCTGTATTATGGCAGTTTGGTGTGTATTGGCTCGCTTCTCTTGTTGCCACTTTCTCTCGGCTCGTTTAGGGGAATTTCTGCATCTCGTCGGGCTGTAGTATTTCTTGTTCCTGCAGACCTTCTCGATGTGCCCTCGTTTTTTGCAATGCTGGCAGATGGCATCGAGAAATCTGCATTCGGCTCGGGGATGGTTTCCTCCGCAACCAGCACATTCCTGCCAATTTCTCCTTTCGCGCTCTTTTTTGTTCGTGAGCAAACGGTGGACCTCGTCGTCCTCTTCGCTCGATTCGATTGTTTCGCCCGACTCTTCGTAGTGGGTTGTGGTGGCAGGGTGCTTTCTGTCTTTGGTTGGTGTTTCTTCGCTGTGTGTGTTCATCTTTTTAATGGCTACCGCAGATTTTTTCGCGGCTTCAGCAGCTGTAGCTTCCGCGATGGCTTCGGTAACGGTGATGTTGGGCTTGTTGAGCAATTTACTCTGTGCGGTCGAGTCTCTCAGGCCCAGCACCATGCGATCCCTCATTGCCTTGTCTATATTCAAAAATTCACACTCACCCCCTATTTGTCTGAGGGCAGCGATGAAATCGGCGACGGTCTCTCCCTCTCTCTGGTCTCTGCGGTAAAATTCGTGTCGCTTTATTAAGTTAGACACCATCGGAGCGTAGTGTGCTTTGAGGAGTCTCTGCAATTCCGTCCACGTTAGTTGTTTAACATCCCGGGGCTTCGCAAGGGCCTTTGCCATCTTAAAAACTGTTGGCCCGCAGTGCGTCAGGAACACAGCTCTCTTGCGTTGCTCTGAAATGCCTTCCATTTCATTGCTCTCCAAATACATTTGGAAGCGATCAGCATAGGAATCCCAATCCTCTTCGTTGGGATTGAAGGGTGCGGGCGGTGCGTTGTTTCCAGACATCTTGGTTGTAATCTGGACTTCTTATCACCGCGTGCAGGTTTTTTCCTTCAGGACGATTCCATCCTCGTCGCCAGTGTTTTGTTCGGAAAACACACGAGGTAGACCGGGTTCCAACAACAAATACTTTATTTTAAACTAGTCAGTAAATAGGAACACTTGGCTGAAGCCGGGGCCAGCCTTTTATACAGGCTGGCCTGCCTGCTTGCAGACAATGGCAGTTGTTTAGATTTGCCGCCTTTTTGGCAGCTCTTTGGATTGGTTCCTAGTGAACCAATCCAGTGTTCATTTTATTAACCAATCAGGTTTGTAGATTTGGAGTCATCCACTTTACATATAGAACACTGTCAATGTTTGGGGACCATTTAACTTGAATAACCTCTTTGCAACTAATAGTTCTGATTGATTTGCCATTTCTTCTGTAAATTTTTTTACAAAGGATTTTATAGTTTGACATCCAAGTAAATATTGCCAAATTTAGCACCATCAAACTGAGGAGACTGAAAACCACAACATGAACTTTCTCCCTTTTCAGAAAGCAATCTCTGTACTAAGATAATTCTCTAGAGAATTGACTTTAGAGTCCTTGACTTAAGTCTTTGACTTAAGACTACAAGTGAGCCTGAAATTTCTGTTGCTGAGACAATCTTTAAGTGAGTTTTGTCCCATTTTGCAATCTTTTCTAAGATAGTTGTTAACTATATCATGCAGTTCTTAAGTTATTAACATTGTTGTTAAATGAATCTGGCTTCCCCATTGATTCTGTTTGGAAAAAGGTTGCAAAAGGAGATCACATGATTCCAGTGCAATGCAACCATCATAAATATAAGCCAATTGCCAAATGTGAAAAATGGTCAAAAGTTACTTTTATCAGTGACATTGTAATCTCAAATCATCACTAAATGAACTATTGTAAGTTGAGGACAACCCCATTACATTTGTAAATATAAAGACATACAATTTATTTGCCATAAAGTTAAACATAAACATTATTTTTACTAACAGGACAAAAAAAATCAGATCCCTGCAGATGTTCTGGTAGCAACTTGATTTATAGCAGGTTAATTAAATAATGATATTATATTATACAAATGCAATACAGTAATGAGATCTGTAGAGGCCTTTCCTCCCAGAAATACATGCAGAGAGCCTAATCCTTTGGATTTCTTTCCTAGTAAGATAAAGCTAGGTAAGACTTTATTATTCCTTTCCTGTATTTCACATAAAATAAATCTCTTTTCTTTTAAAGTTATAAAATCTGATTTACTAATAATTGCTCATTTTAACAACCTATACCAGAAAATGTGAAGGACAACACAGTGGCCCAAAGATTTGAAAATCTATACTTCAATCCCGAAAAAAAAAAAGAGATTTATCAGTATGTACAAATTGTTATACAAATCTTTAATTTTACATGATAATAAAATAATCAACACAGATTAAAGCCCTACATTGAAAAAGAACTGACTTTAGAAGAAGCTGACAAACATGAAACATTCTTGCTGTGGCATACTGGATCATTGAGAAAGCCAAAGAATACTAAACAGAGGTTACTATGTGCTTCATCAATTAAAGAGGCCTTTGATTGTATTGATTATATCAAGCTGTGGAATGTTTCCCAGAGAAATGGGAATCCTGGAACATTTCAATACAAATCAAGAAGCCACAGTATGGCAAAACATGTTGAAACAGACTGGAACCAAATTGACAAAAGAGAGTAACAAGGCTCTCCCTTTATTTATTCAATCTAAATGTGGAATGTAGTTGGGGAAGCTGAATTGGAAGAAAAACTGAGGAAGAAACATCAATAACTTGTGCTATGCTAATGACACTATCTTAACAGACAAAAATGCAAAGGAGCTCCACAAAAATAAAAGAGCACAGTGAAGAAAAAAGGGACTTAAATTAAATAAAAAGAAAAGCCAACTAATAACAACAGGCAAAGGAAAAAGTCCCCCACCCCCGGTGAAGCATGAATAGTTTGGAATACTTTAAATCCTCCAATATATAACTTATGCTCTTATGGATTTGCTTCTGCATAATGCAGTCAGACTTCAAAAACTACTTCCTACTGTTGTATCAGGGGTGGGATTCTACCAGTTCTCACCATTTGCTAGAACCGGTTGTTAACATTCTAAGCAGTTCGGAGAACTGGTTGTTAGAAGAAATTACTGGCCTAATCCTGTAAGGAAGGCAGGAAGGAAACATTCTGGTATTGCTTACAGAAACTGCCTCTCCATTAACCCTTATTCCATTCTTGGCAGGACTAGACTTCCTGTCTCAGAAACGTCTCTGGAGTTTTTTTCCCCTCTTTGGCTGGTACTTTGCTTGTATGGAGTGACCATTCAAAGTTACAATGGCACTGAAAAAAGTGACTTATGACCATTTTTCACAATTATGACTGTTGCAGCATCCCCACAGTCATGAGAGGCCAGATGAGGAGATGTGTGCCTCGATGTGACTGATATTGAGTTGGCCACACCCAGCCAATGACATGATCACCAAACCATGTTCACCCAGTCACATGACCACCGAGCCACACCTACCACCTAAGCCCTGCCCACAGAACTGGTTGTTAAAAATTTGAATCCCACCCCTGTGTTGTATCTCTTTCTTATCATCCATTCATGGTCTGTTCTTTGCACTTACAGAACTGAGGTGATATGCCAGGAAATGAAATGTGATGGATTATGTGTATTATAATTACCACATATAAGTTAATTCTTCAATACACAATTAGTTGAATTGGCTGTTTCACTAAAATGACATACAGCTGCAGAGAGAAGTCACCATCTCCAGAACTGAAAAAGTACAGAACAGCTGCTTCATTCTACACATGATGAACCTAAAAATATTCCATACTGGTAAGGTATTTAAAACATTTTTCTTGTAATTTTAAAATATTAAATATAAATATTTCAATATTAAAACAGAAAAACAGCATAAAAATGCAAGCCATCAAAATAATCATGAACTTAACAACATAACATTTATATTGCCATTGTTCTCAAATGTCTATCAGTTTGGTTTGAACTTTTAACAGTACATTTTCTTTTTACAAGTAGCTTTATAAAAATACTTCAGTAATGTATCCATAAATCTTTCCATAAAAACAAGTTATTGTGATTTACAAAAAACAAAGATCCAGTGCTGGGATACTTACTATTTTCTGTAGATGAACTATAGACATTTTTAGTTTTAATATAATTAATTAAATTTATTTATTTATGAGATTTATATTGCTGCCTATTCACACATGGCAACTCAAGGCAGCTTACAATAATAAAAACATCAAATAAAAACAATAAAACTAATAAAATAGAGAATCATATATAATAAAATAATAAAATAAAATAACCCTTCATGCCCCACCATGGCAACAACACATCATACAAGCCATTTAATGGGCTCCATTCTGCTCTGAGTTCCCCAGGCCCACTAGCAGAATTAGGTCTTCAGCACCTTTCAGAAGAGAGACAGAGATAGAATTCTTTGTTGGCCAAGTGTGATTGGATACACAAGGAATTTGTCTTTGTGCAAATGCTTTAAGTGTGATATAGATAGATAGATAGATAGATAGATAGATAGATAGATAGATAGATAGATAGATA
>BLBF01000006.1:52675438-52686744 GCA_015471245.1 Laticauda colubrina | reverse complement strand
ATAGATAGATAGATAGATAGATAGATAGATAGATAGATAGATAGATACATTCATCAAGAGTCAAGAATCATCAGGTACAACATTTAAGAATAGTCATAGGATACAATAAGCAATCAAATCATACTAGGAAACTGTCAATATAAATCATAAGGATACAAGCGACAAAGTTACAGTCATACAATCACAAGTAAGAAGGGATGGGTGATAAGAAGTCATGAGAAGATTAATAGTAATAGTAGTCCAGACTTTGTAAATAGTTGGACAGTGTTGAGGGAATTATTTGTTTAGCAGAATGATGGCATTCGGGGAAAAAACTTTCCTTGTGTCTAGTTGTTCGTGCAGTACTCTATAGCATCGTTTTGAGGGTAGGAGTTGAAACAGTTTAAGTGAAGGGTCTGTAAATATTTTCACAGCCCTCTTTGACTGGTGCACTTCAAGTCCTTGATTGAAGGCAGGTTGGTAGCAATGTTTTTTTTGCAGTGCTAATTACTCTTTGGAGTCTGTGTCTGTCCTGTTGAGTTGCAGAACCAAACCAAAGTTATAGAGGTGCAGATGACAGACTCAATAACTCCTCTAGAACTGTTTCAGCAGCTCCTTGGGCAGTTTGAGCTTTCTGAGTTAGCGCAAAAAGAACATTCTTTGTTTTGCTTTTTTGATCACATTTTTGATGTTAGGTGTCCTTTTTGGGTTTTGTGATATGATAGAAACTAGAAATTTGAAGGTCTCTACTGTTGATACTGTGTTGCTTACCATATATACTTGCATATAAGCCGATCTCGCGTATAAGCCGACTCTTAAAAAACTGCCCCAAAGTGAGGAATTTTGCAAAAACTCTCATATAAGCCGACCACCAAATACCATGGTGTGTTGTTTGGGCTAATAACAAAAGAATATCAATATGAATGCACTGATGAAGGTTCATTATCAAAGCATTTGTGTAGGAAACAATATTAAGTTAATTACCCGGTATGTAAAGAATCTGATGTTGCACGTGATGATCGCAAACACAAAAGCGGTCACATGAATGACTAACCAATCATAGCGTGTTATGATCAGGTGATAGAAAAAGCAAAATGGAGGCACCCAGAGTAAAAAAAAATGTGCTTAATTAGATGTAATTATGTTGCATTTTATTTGAGATACAGTTAAAATTAATATTGAAACTGAGTTGTAGTTTGTCAGAATTAACTTTATTTAGTGCAGTCTCAATTTTTATGGCTGTATGTATGACTGAATGGTAATATCAATGATATTGCGTGATCTGAGAAGTGGCGTCATGTCAGTTCATTTGTGTGAGATCAGATTTATGCGTGTATAAGATGACCCCCTAATTTGATAAAAAAAAAATTGAGTTTTAGAGTCAGCTTATATGCGAGTATATATGGTAGTATTGTAAGAGGTGGTAATATGGGAGGGTTTCTCCTAAAATCACAAGGCAAGTTGTACAACCTCCCATCTGTATGCAGATTTTTTGTTGTCTCTAATGAGACCAATCACTGTTGTATCATCTGCAAACTTCAGCATTTTAACTGATGGATCATTTGAGATGCAGTCATTGTTATATAGGGAGAAGAGAAATGGAGAAAACACACAGCTTTGGGGGGGCCCTGTGCTAATTGTACAGGTATCAGATGTGATTCTGCCTACCTTTACCAGCTGCCTCCTGTCTCTTAAGAAGCTTATGATCCACTTATAAGTGTGTTCAGGTACCACTAGCTGATTTAGCTTAGTTAGAAGAATTAATGGAACAGTGGTGGGATTCAATTTTTTTTTACTACTGGTTCTGTGGGCGTAGCTTGGTGGTTGTGGCAGGAGAAGGATACTATCAAATCTCCAGTCAGAGATGGTATTTGCCAGTTCTCCGAACTACTCAAAATTTCTGCTACTGGTTCTCCAAGTACTGATCAGAACCTGCTGAATTTCACCTCTGGTCTGGAATGATGGTACTGGAATGATGTAGGTATTTGGAGATTCAAGGTATTACAAGATGTAGTGCAGAGCGATACAGCGTTATATGTCAATCTATTTGCTGGGTATGCAAATAGATCGACAGATGATTGAGTGTTAGAGTGGAGGCCATTCTAATCTCTGGGGGAATGATGTTTCAGAGAAAGGGAGCCACCATGGAGTGGGCCTTCTCCTGGGTCCCACTGGGTGTATTTATGCCTTTAATTGATTTTTTATCTTTAAACAATAATAGTATTATTGCTTATTGTACCCTATGACTATTAAGTTTTGTCATTTCTTGATTAATGTATCTTTTCTTTTAAGTACACTGACAGCATATGCACCAAGACAAATTCCTTGTGTGTCCAATCACACTTGGCCAATAAAGAATTCTATTCTATTATATTACAGTAGAAGATATTGGTGGACGAATAAAATAAAATTCCTATTGTTCTCCAAATTTTTGGATCTTTGCACGAACCCATTAAAATATACTGGCTTGTTCCAACATTATAACATACTTTACAGAAACTCTTTTTTAAAAAAAAATACTGCTAGGAATATAAGGGCATTTCATTGATATCATCTATCTACGCACACACAAACATTTAGTTAATTTCACTTTCTTAACTGTTTCAAAAGAGATCTTAATACTCTCACATTATACATTTTATCTTCAATTTTATATCAAAATCAATCCCATAATTGTTTTATAGTTTCAGTTTGCATTCCAGAGAGGTTTTTAAAAACTGGTATTTAAGAATCCATTATCTTTATGTTCAGATGCCTATAGGGATTTTAATATTATAGAATGGTGACTTTTGTTTAAGACACTGAAAAATCAACATTGGTAAGTAAATTCAAAGATGCCATTCAAAAATTATAAATTCAATGTGACAATGTTGCGAATAAGGAAGATGATCTTGATAGAAATATGCAAGAACCATTATTGAGACAAAAAGGTCTGATTCATTAGTTAAGGTAAAAAGATAATGTTAGGAATCAGGCAAATGCGTCCCTAATTCATTGAATTATAAGAATGAAGCCAGTTAAGCATATTAGGCTAACAAATTCTGTTATTTTACTGTGTCTTAAGAGTTTCTATTCTTCCTGTGGAGTTATTCTTTTCTGTGACTTCCTCAACTAGTAAAGTTATTCTTTTCTGTGACTACCTCAACTGGTAGTCAGGGTTTATATAAATTTATAACTGATGTATAATTACACTAAAACAAGCAAATCAGTATTATCTGCTTTTTTAAAACTTCATATTATCTCATGTTTAAAATTATGGAAAATTTTAAACAATGGGAACAATTACAATTCTAAATGTACGCAGCTATATATAGTGGTATTTATTGATGATATTGTTTTGATATTGTATAAATCAAGTAAGAAACTCTCTATGGATATTTAAAGCACTTTATCTGTTTGATATTATCATCAATATCTGCTTGTATATAATTGGTCCTTTCTAAAATCAATTTTTGCCTTCTAATGATTTTAAAGGTACAATATCAATTAAGAATGCTTAAGACTTTTCCTAGGCCTATTCAGAGATTGCAATTGGACTTCTGGGTGCTCCAACACAGAAGGCTTTTAAGAAGAGACTGGACAACCATTTGTCTGAAATGGTATAGGGTTTCCTGCTTGAGTAGGGGATTGGACTACAAGTCCTCCAAGGTCTTTTCCAATTCTGTTATTCTGCTGTTCTATTACATTACTGACAATAACATTGGCAGATGCTTCCATGTTGATTTAGGAACCTGAAGTTTCAAATATTTCAAATGTTTATTAATATTAACATTAAAAAGTGTTTTTTAATTAACATTAAAAAATTATCAATTTTCTATGATGGATTATAAAGACTGTTAGGCAGATTAAATGTAATGCCCACATTTTCATATCATTTATAAATGAAGATGTTTAGTTGAGGAGATCTTGAGTTTTTCCCACATATTTTAATTTCATATTTTTGTAAGTTTTGACTTGGATAAATTTGTTTTTCACATATATTATTAGAATAGAATAACAGAGTTGGAAGGGACTTCTACTTCAACCTCCTGCTTAGGAAGAAAACCCTACACAACTTCAGACAAATGGTTATCTAATCTCTCCTTAAAAACTTCCCTTGTTAGAGCATTTACAACTTCTGAAGGCAAGTTGTTCCACTGGTTAATTGTTCTAACTGTCAGGAAATTTCTCCTTAGTTCTAAGTTGCTTTTCTTCTTGATTAATTTCCACTCATTGCTTTTTGTCCTGCCTTCAGGTGTTTTGGAGAATAGCTTGACTCCTTCATCTTTGTGGCAGCCTCTGAGACATTGGAATACTACTATCATGTCACCCTAGTCCTTTTTATTAAACTAGACATACCCAGTTCCAGCAACTGTTCTTTATATGTTTTAGCCTCCAGTCCCCTAATCTTGGTTGTTGCTTTTCTCTGTACTCTTTTCAGAGTCTCAACATCTTTTTTAAGGCCCTGTCACACTGGCCGACGGATGCAAAACATTTGTAAAAAGGACACAGCGGACGAGAAAAATGTTCCATCCGTTGTTATCCGCTCTCAAAAGGGGCAAAAATTTGCATAACCAGAGCGGACAACATGGAAAGGAACGGATGGGGGGAGGACGTAGGGCGGATGGAAAGTGGATGCTCCATGGAAGCCTAGCGGATGGAAGCGGATGGGAGCAGATGGCACATCTGCAAGGCTTCCGGGGGAGCGCAGCAAAGTGGACGCGGAACGGATACAGCGGATGCAGAGTGGATTCCGAGCGGATGAAGCAGATGCACAGCGGATGCCGAGTGGATGAAGCGGATGCAGAGCGGAAGCCTAGCGGATGCCTAGCTTTCACTGCGCATGTGGGGAGGATGCATTGTGTCAGCCCCACAGATATAAAGGGAAGCAGCTCCCAAGCAGGTCACCATTCAGAGGAAAGACCTGCTTCCAGACACAGCTTGCCAGCCAGTCAGACAGCCAGCCAGCTGGCCAGCAACCCCACAACCATGGGGAAGAAGAGAAAGCCTCAGCCATCTGCTGCCAGCCCTGGCAAGAGGGACAAAGCCACCCTCCCACCCCCTGGCCCTCACTTTGCTTCTGCTGAGGCTTCTGCAGCCCAGGCTCGCTCTTCTGGGGCTGGGGATTCTGCTGATGGTGCTTCTGGAGGAGCTGCTTCTGCTGATGCTGCTTATGGCGGTGGTGCTTCTGCTGGTGCTAATTCTGCTGATGCTGCTCCTGGTGCTGGGGCTCCTGCTGGTGCTTACTCTGCTGGTGCTGCTCCTGGTGCTGGTGCTGACTCTGCTGGCGCTGCTCCTGGTGCTGGTGCTTCTGCTGGTGCTTACTCTGCTGCTCCTCATCCTGCTGTTCCTGCTGGTGCTCCTGGTCCTGCTGGTGCTCCTGGTCCTGCTGGTCTTGCTGGTGCTCTTGGTCCTTCTGGTCCTGCTGGTGCTGCTGGCGCTGCTAGTGCTTACTCTGCTGCTGCTGATACTGGTCCTGCTGGTGCTGCTGGTGCTGGTGCTGCTCCTGGTCCTGCTGATACTGATTTTGTTGCTACTGTTGCTGCTGCTGGTGGTGGTGGTGGTGTGGAAGAGCAGCCCCTATAACCTGGAAGCCCCTCTGATGAGGGCCCATATGGTCCTGCCAAAGGGAGGAAGAGGCAGACGCGAGAACGGGAGAGGAGGCAATACAACATAGAAGAGGAACGTGAGGATGAGGTGCTGGAGTGGCTGAGGGAGAAGGCGGAAGGGACATAGGCTCTATTGAGACACCAAAAGGAAGCAGGCGGAAGGGACACTGGCTGTACAGGGACACCAAAAGGAAGCAGGCTGCTTGGAGAGAGAAGGCGGAGAGCCTGGGCTACACTTTGGAGGTGCTCCTTGGCTGCTGGAAGCATATGCACACCTGGGATGGGAAGCTGCACCTCAAGAAATCTGGCCAGGCCGCGGTCAAGCTGACGGACAGAGAGACCTATGTGATGGCCAAGTGCAGCTTCCTGGAGGGTGAGATTCGCGTGCCACGATGGAGACCCCCCCGACAGCTGTACTACCCATGGCGGAGTGCATGGAGGACCCCCTGATGCAGTGGGAGAAAGGAGAGGGCACTTTCACCACAGCCCAACCCGCATCCACCCCCAGTTCCACCTCCACAGAAAGGCAGAGAGGCAAACCGGAGGGGCAGAGCCACACTGTCCTGCTGGAAATAAGAGACACCATCAGGAGCAGCATAGATCTCCTCTCTCAGCTGGTACACACCGACGCCCCATCCTCCAACCGCAAGCCCTTCCTCACCGATGTGAACCAGACCCTCATGAACATGGCAGAACCCCAGTACCAGGTGGTGAAGGACAGGATCACCGATCTTCTTCACAACCCTCCAGACCAAGATGAACCTGCTCCCACCCAGTCCAGGTCTGCTCCTCCACCGCAGGTGATGTCACTGCCCTTCCAAGGCTTTCCACAGGCCCTCCCCTACCAAGGCTATGGCTACCAGGAGGTCCAGCAGCACAGGCAGCAGCCCTTCCCAGTCCAGGCACATGTACATTGGACGCCACCGGTGCCACTGAGGCCACCGATCCCACCAATGCCACCGATGCCACCCACATCACCGATGCCGCCCACGCCACAGATGCCACTGATGCCAGTCCTCACCCAAATGCAGACCAGACAGCCCCATTACACTTCTCCTTCCTCCACCCCACAGCCAAGCCCGGCCTCAGTACATCTGTCGTCGGTACTGGGGCTGACACCCCATGTCATGGAGGAAGGGGCTCTCAACATCATGGGGCCAGCTGTCTGAGAGCTTCCTCAACACACCATCCCCTGTTGTCCTCTCGGGGCCAGGCACCCCAGTAGCGCTTCAGACCAGCACTCCAGCAGCAGCCACCACCACAGCACCTGGACCCTTCACCCCTGAGACTGGGCACACCTCCGAGTGACCAAGAAGAGTGCCAGAGACTGGGTGGCTACCTGTTGACTTTATTTTTGCTTTGGACACTTGACTTGGGTCATTTTTATTTCACAGCTTGTTATTAAAAAAGATTATCTTTGCTTCACACACTTGCTTCATTTATTTTAGTAAATAAAGTCTTGGTGGAAACTTTAGAAATGGTTTAAGCCTTTGCATGCTTGTGGGATGGGTTAAGATAGCAGTGAGATGGGCAGGGATACCTTTGGAATGGGTAATAGCTGTGGGATGGGCAGGGATACCTTTGGGATGGGTAATAGCTGTGGGATAGATAAACCTCCAGTGCAAGCATAGTGGGACTGTATGGTCCACCCTCCCAGGTGCCACACATATGGCCCTTTATTATCAATAATAATGTAATCATTCATCCACACATGTCAACATAAGCACAACTCTTGATTAAATGCCCTGTTCATTGTAGGCCCACCTACAATGGCCCAATCTCATCCGTGTGATGAGACAGGCTGAAGGAAGCATCCATTCATCATCTATCAACCTGTCTTGCCATTCCACTGCTCCAGCTGGGGAGTTGCACCAGTGTTTCAGGAGGTTGCGCTGCTTCTTCCCTTCACGTGAAGCTCTGTTGGGGCCTTGCACATCCTTAGTGTCTATCAGGTTTCGCCCTTGCCTCCATTCCCCAGGCTCCATGTCCCCATTGCCTTATTGATGGTCCATGAGCCTGTTCTGCAAGACTGGGTAGCGGGTGCGCATGAGATTGTGCAGGATGCAGTAAGCTTCCACGATCCTTCTCACGGTCTGTGGGCAATGCTGCATGGTGGTGAGAAGTACCTGGAACCTGTTGGCCAGGATGCCAAAGGCGTTCTCCACCAACCGCCTTGCCCTGGACAGCCTGTAGTTGAAGATCCTCTCTTCACAGGTGAGGCATCTGGAGGTGTAGGGCTTCATGAGGTAGGCTCTGAGGGAGAAGGCGTCATCCCCCACGATGAAGTAGGGCACATCTTGCATGTCATTGGGCAGGGGGTCTGGATCTGGGAAGCCCATGATGAGGTTGCGTTCCAGCCCCTCCTTGAGGTGACTGGCATTGTATACCTGGGCATCTGAAGCTGACCCGTTGCCTGAAGCATTGATGTACATGACCTTGTAGTCAGCATCGACCATGGTGAAGAGGATGATGCTGAAGAAGCCCTTGTAGTTGAAATAAGTGGACCCCGACTTGGCTGGCGCTTTGCAGGCCACGTGCTTGCCATCTATGGCTCCAACGGTGTGGGGGAAGTTCCACTTCTGATGCCACTGCTCTGCAACTTTCTTCCATTCTTCTTCAGTGGAGGGGCACTGGAGGAGCTCCTCCTTGTATTCTTCGATGATGGCCTGCACCACTTCTCTGACCACAATGCTGATGGTGTTGTGTGGCACCCTCCAGCCGTACTGCATGCTCCTGTAGGTGGGTCTCAGCCACTCCACAACTTCGTCAAACATGGCTAGAGGCATCCTCATGAAGTTCTGGAATGCACGAGGGTCTTCGTTCCTCAGCTCCACCATCAGCTTGTTGTACAGTCTGTACTCTGCTCTTCTCCTGATCCATCTTCGGACCCAGACACTTCTTGGCCACCTCCTTTTCTTCCTGTAGAACAGTTGAAAGAGCCTGTAGATGGCTTCGCACTGTTGCAGAACGATGGTAGCTACCAAAAGGAGTGTGTTACGATCCATGGTGGACATCAATGGATGCTGTGGAAGGGCAAGCACCAGATGAAGGCTGCAGAGGTCTGCACAGCAGGGCTGCTGGTCTGAAAGTGAGATCCAAGTGAGTTGCTCTCCCTTTTTATAGGCAATATAGGTTTTCCACTATGTGTCCTTTTGCATCCTCTAGGCATCCTCTAGACATCCTTAATATCCGATATAGGTCCCCTCTGCGAACGTTTTTTCCATTTTAAATGCTTTGTATGCGAGCTGCATCCACTTTCATCCTTTCTCCGTCCGTGCTACTTATGCTGCGCATCCATTCCATGTCCGATTTGCTTCCTCCTTGTGTCCGCTTTCTGCTGGAGCAGATTTGAGTTGCGTGGATGCACAGCGGATGCCTAGCAGATGTAGCGGATGCGTAACGGATGACGACGGATGCAGAACGGATGTTCACCGTATGCGTCGCGGATGCAGAACGGACGCGTTGGATACATTTTCCGCTCAAAAAGTTTTGAGCAGCTCAAAACTTTTTGAGCGGATGAAACCTCAGTCGATGGATGCTGGACGGATAGAGAGGAAGAAAAACGGACGCAGTGAGTACAGAACGGAAGCATCGTGTTAACCAACGGATCGCAACTGTTTCTCTCCATTTTACATCCTCTTTCCATCCGTTGGTGCAGTGTGACATGGGTTTTACATCGTGGCAACCAAAACTGGATGTAGTATTCTAACTGTGGCCTCACCAAGGCATTATAAAGTGGTATTAACACTTCATGTCCTCTTGATTCTATCTCTCTGTTTATGCAGCCGAGAACTTTGTTGAAAGCACAGTATGATAAAATCCTGGTTAAAGTGGATCTTCTTTGAAACCAGCTTGGTTTTTGTGTAATATATTTTTTCATAGAATCAATAGTGAATTTTCTCAACTACGTATCTAGCATGTAAAATGCTAATTGTATCCAGGCAATTAAGACTATAGTTAACTAGGCCATCCTCCTCCTCTTTTAAAGTGGGAATAATTATAGCTATGTCAATCCTTAGATAAGTGGACAGTTCTGTCAACATGTTAAAAGCAATGCTGGAATGTCTCTCATCAGTTAACATTTTAACTAATTTTGGTAGGATATAATCATAGCCTGGAGCTTTGCCCTTTTCAGTCAATCAGACATTTTTTAAAATCTTTTTTGAGTTGAGAAATAGAGACTGTCACCTAATCAGATCATAAGTCAACAGTAAGCTAAAATATGATGTAATGGCTGCAAAATTATAATAAAATAACTATAATTACTTTCCCAGGCTTCTGCAGTGACATGGGATATGGGAGGCTGCTTATGACATATCTGGGCCATGATGACCTGTGGAATAACCCATTCCTGTGTTTGATAGAGGAATGTTTGTCTTTTTGTCTCTTAAAGGGTTATTTGTTAGATATTCTTATATTTTCAAGATATTTCAAGAATGGGCTTAGTTTTATGTTAAAGGTCCACATTATGATTTTTGTTCATTTGCTTTAGTTCATTCCATGTCAAATTAGAAACAAGAATACATGAAGTTCCAGCTTGCTGTGCTTTTTAAACACATTTTGGTTAGCTTATGAATAAGAGCATTATTATGATCACTTGAAGATTTACGTGGATATTGTGTCTTTCCTGTAAGGTATCTGTGGTAACTGAATTATCATCATCTAAGTTAGCTATGCTTCATATTCAATTTGATTTCAACATATCTGATATGATAATAATCTAATAAATTATCTCCATTCTAAGAAAGCTTTTGCAAATAATACAGTGATCATTTCCCATTGACATTATTAAAGCAAGGTTCAGCTTTGAAATATATAGCATAATTAACCCATATAACAATACATTATCAGTGGTTGACAATTTGGAATATAAACACTCTACAACTGTTGCCTTCCATAACATTGGAATTCAGCTCATTTGATATCTGCACCAATAATACTTAACCATTTTTTGTATTTTTAAAAGAAATATCACCTCTCAATCAGAAAGCACCTTTTCTGAGTAATGTTATTTCATGCCTATTCCGTGAAGCTAAACATGTTGCTTCTTATTGTAGGAGGACATCCATTTCTCCATAGTAGCCAAAAAATAAGTCAGAGTTCTGATTAGTTCAGGTAGTGGAATGGAAAAAAAACCACAATTCTACCTTGAGAATTACACTGTCTTTTCAATACTGTTTCAACTATTTATATTCAGAGTGATAGACTTTAGTCTATTTAACAATCTGATTTAAAGAAATACCATAAATACCTTAGTAATAAGCCTTTATTGATTAGCCCTTGGGCCATATTACATAAGGTATTGTACTTAGAATAATAAAGTTACAGAATAATGCAATCAATTTCACATTTCTTGATGATGTACTGTATATAAAATATAAACAATGTCTAATAGCTATGAATTTGCAGAACATAACAGTTGAAGTATCCAAAATGTAATTCACTCAAATTGTTTGTTAGAGTGAAGGTTCTTAAAAGTTTTTAAAAATAATTTTATTAATATGCTATCAAAAGCATAAGTACTATCTTTAAGGAGTGTTATAAGTAGGAATATAACAAAGATTAAAGGCCAAAAAATATTTATTATTAATCTTAAACAAATCTAAACAGAATAAAATCTATTTAAAATCAAATGCCATCTTCTTTTAATTCGCATGTTCCTCCCTCTCTACCACTCTTCCTCCTTCCTTCCCTTTCTTTCTTTCTTTCTTTCTTTCTTTCTTTCTTTCTTTCTTTCTT
>BLBF01000006.1:52651606-52675428 GCA_015471245.1 Laticauda colubrina | reverse complement strand
CTTTCTTTCTTTCTTTCTTTCTTTCTTTCTTTCTTTCTTTCTTTCTTTCTTTCTTTCTTTCTTTCTTTCTCTTTCTTTTTTCCTCTTCTAATGCATATGAACTTTTAGGTGTACTTTTCAATAAAAAAACATTTTTCAACACATCAACAATATCACACTCACACATAAATTTGAATTAAAAAAACAATAGCAAATCTCAAATTTTAAAATACAAATAAGAAATAAGTAGCATACTAATGAATAAACAAGATTAGGCAAAATGTTTTTCCTTGAAATATTGCATGATGTTAAATAGATGCTTTTAATACAGCTTTTGGCTTGAATCCAAATTTAATCATAGTTACTGTTGATCCACTCAAATTAATTAAACATAAGTTAATAATGACTAGCAAGTTGTATTGATTTCACTGGTTCACTTCATCTTTGTCTTTAATTGAATCCCTTGGTATTTGGTTGTACTTTTCATGGTTTTAGAAAAAGAATAGAACTTAAGTATATAAATAGAGCCAAATAAATTGATTTATTCACTATATTTATGTACGCATGTTAACCCAGAATTTGAAAACAAAGTAAATATGTTGCCTTTGTCTGTGGAAGATATGCCACAGTACTCAATGCAAGTACTTTACTTGTTAGTGGCAGTACTGATTTAAACCAGTTGTATACATGACCATATTCTATTCAATCATACTTTTTATAAAATAAGTTGCATATTCTTGTCTTCTAATATAAACTTAATACATATTCATTATTTCTCTGATAGAGATTTTTTTAACAAAGTAAAAGAATATGTTAGAGAGAATATATTAATACACTATATTATTGCTGTTTGGAAGTGATTTCAATTTTTTCAGACTGAAATAATACGTTTTATTTTATTTATTCCTGATTACACAATACATTTTGATTGACTATGTCACAAGGGCAGTCATTTGTGAATGGGTAATATCTATCTACTCCCAGCATTTTCTCAAGAGTTCAGAATTTCTCTGAATGTGCCTCTAAGATAAAAAGTGTTAAAAATCCATTCTAGATTTTCTTGTATTTCCTTTTCTTCTTTTGCATTTACAGAATTAAAACAACAACACTTTTAAACATGTTTATGCCCCTGCTTGTGATAAATGGATATGCAATAAAATCACTAACAGCATTTATGTTTAAAAAATAAATGATGAAAACCTTAGAAGTGGTGCAGATATGAGAAAAAATTCATCTCTGAAATACTGTATTATTTTCTTCTTACTAGATGTACTTAATAGATGTGCATCTAGATATGCATGTTACAGTTTAATAGATGGACATATAGATAATACAAATATTATAAACTGATAATAAGAGATTGAGAGCTTCTACTCAGTGAAAACAAAGACCTCAAAATTAGTTATGAAAATACAAAAACATGTTACCAGATATGTGTTCTTAATTTTTGTTAGAACCAAACTAAAAAAGTCTTCCCCATTCATTTTTCAGGCATTTGGAAAGGTGGGAAGGTCTCCCTTATAGGCCTTAATCCTATTCATTGTTTCCTGAAAATCAGTAAAATCCCAAGGAAGTGTGTATACAACTGCATTCTTAATTTTTACTCTTCAAAAATCAGCCTCATCTGACTTTCAGACTACAAGGCAACTCAGAAGTACTTCCTAGTAATCACTGCTTTTCAAATTGGACAGTCAACTTTCAGTGGTGGAGATAATAGGAACACAATACTTTAATCTGGGTCCTGTGTCTAAAATGATATTGTTCAACATCTAGAACAGGGGTCCCCAACCACCGGGGCCCAGACTGGTACCAGGCCATGGATCATTTTGTACCGGGCCGCAAAGAATGAATAATCATGATTAATATATGATATATATATGTTTTTAGTAAAGAAATGGTGAAGAAGCCCTTTACTATTGGGAAAGAATTGATTTGCCGGTCCTTGAAAAAGTGTTTCTGCGTGAAACTGGTCCCTGGTACAAAAAAGGTTGTGGACCACTGATCTAGAACATTTAAAATGCTATATTCTATGAGCATTATAATAGAAGAGACAGTTTGGTCTAGTGGTTAAGGCACCAGGATAGAAAGTGGGAGACTGTGAGTTCAGCCCTGCCTTAATATGAAAGCCAGCTAAGTGACTTTAGGCCAGTCACTCTCTCTCAGCCCAAGCCACCTCATAGGACCATTGTTTATTGGTGGGGCGGAAAGGAGTAACATGCACTGTATATGTTCACCACCTTGGGTTGTTTGTAAAAATAATAGTATATAAATAAGTAAATAATCACTGTAATTACAGTCAAATTAATAGTTCAGAATGTATCCAGGTCTAAAGACAACTCTGAATATCAACTTAAACTACTTGCATCAAGGCTGCTCCTGAATCCAAATTAAGAGAAAAATATTTTTCATTATTATTAAGGTTATTTTTGTTCTTTTTTGTAATATGAAAAATTAATCATTGTAATTACTGCAAATAAATTAAGTATAAGAAGCATAAACCAATTTTTGGATTACCAAAAACATCCTAGTGCTTCTCAGCATGAAAAAGAGCAACTATAGGTATTGCTTGATCAATCCTGTTCTACTTTCCTATCCAAGCATGCAAGATAATTCTCAGTGGCTAGCCTCTGTATGGGTGGGTTTATTAGTGCCTGTTCCCTTCCCCGCCACATTAAAAGAATTGGTTCTAAAAATCCTGTGTAGTGTCTTCCAGTCTCTTGAAGTTCTGTTTTCCACAACATATCACAATATTTTACGGTTGTTTAGAACAGTTTATTGGGGTCACATACATGTCATCTTTTCATAACAGATTATATAGTTGACTCTTTGGGGAATAAGAAAATCTATGCAGCAATAAGTAGCCAAAAGTTATAATAAATATTAGGTAATCCAAAAATTGGTTTATGCTTCTTATACTTAATTTATTTGCAGTAATTACAATGATTAATTTTTCATATTACAAAAAAGAACAAAAATAACCTTAATAATAATGAAAAATATTTTTCTCCAATGTCTAAAGTCCTGTCCATTAGCTTGTGATGTCCACACAGTTTAAGATAATATCACAGAATGTGTTGAACACAGCTATCATCTACTTGCCTGCTGTAATCAGATATGATAACAAAGGTTTTTATTGCCTTAAATCCACAGGGAACAGTTATTGTACCTTCTGTCTGCTTTCAAACTTATGGGAGACAAGAAGCAGAAAAATGTCAATACTAAAGAGATTCCATTACATTTCACAATATTGCTATTGCTAAATAACTGCTTAGATCTGTGCAAAAAAATTCAATAAAAGTAGGTTGATTATCATGCTTCAAGAAATATTGAAAGCAATTGGCTCCAAAGTCTTACAGTATATAGAATTTAGTGCTGAATAGACAAAGTGCTTAATATACTAGTATTAAATTGCTGACTGGCTTGAAGTTTCCTGTCCTGGTATTTGAAGATTTGCTTCTTTTGTATTCCCATTCAAATAAAAGATTGTACAAAAGAAACTTATGGCGGAAGGACAAAGATATAAATGATACTGAGTTTAGGCAATAACATTGATTTCTGTTTGTTCTGTGCTTGCTTAATTTTGTTCATATTAAACAATAGGGACTGCATTAAGAAAGAGCCTACATATAATTTAGCTATTTACAAACATTAAGCATTCTTCTATTATGCCTTTATGCTCATTTATGTTGTATTTTCTTTCCAAATATTGATGAAAAGATCAAAACAAGAATCCATTTCAGATTGCATTTGCTTTGGATGAGTTTAAAAAATATTAATATTTATGAAATAATAAAAGCAGCTGTTTTGTCTTATATGCACTTATTTAATATATGTGTTGTTTTAAATGCATATACGCATTATATTCTCTATTTTATATACTTTTTATGTAATATGTAATATATTATACATTGGAACAACTGATTTTGGTAAAGAATGGTTTGGATGATATACAGTAGTTCTATGAAAAATATAACCCCCCCCCCACTTTCTGAATCTTATCAGAATTTGATTGTACAGATAATGCAAAATTTTATTCTGTTTTCATTTGTTTGGTAAATAAAAGCATACAAATGTGATATAATTCTACAAAAAATACCAGTTGCCTTATTTTGAATAACCAGTTGAATCACTTGAACTGACACAAGTCAAGTCACTTGACTTGAACTGACACAAGTCAAACTGAGCATTGGGAACCAGTAGTTGCACAGGCGTTACACAGGGGTTTGTGCTCATTTCTCCCTGGCAAATAGCTTCCATATTGACTCAGTAACCTTTGAAGTTTCTGTAGCTCATTTCTGTTCCCACTACAATATTTCATGGGGTTTTACAATAGTATTTAAATATTAAATGTATTCTTCTTTAGCTAACCTTTTATTGATTTACTTGGACATTTTGGATAACTATCCTGCTAGCTGACCCTCTTTCACATCATCTTGAATTAATGGAAGTTGATCCAGTATTTTGTTTATACAAATAGAATTTATGCTTTCTTTTATAATGAATAAGTTATTTAGATCCTGAAATAGAAAAATATTCATAACTATTAGAATATCACCTCCAAAGTTATACTATTGGTATAACTTTCTTATTGTGAAAAATAGTATTTGGTATCTGTCTAATATTATATACTTTATTATATTCTTAATAAAATGAATGATTGAAATGTGGCCAAAGTTTACAAAGCAGGGGTGTCACTGATGTATCCAAATATGCCTAACACTGCCTGTGCTGCCACATTTTGGACCAGATGAAGCTTTTGAGTGATCTTCAAGGACAATTTCATGTAGAATGCAGTCAAACCATGTGATGATTAGGGCACAAAATATTTCTTAATTTCTGGGCATAGCCTCCAGATGTGAAAAAAGATGCTTTGTATTTTCTTACATTTCCAACAATTTGGGTTCAATTTGGGGTACATTTTTGCAAGCCTAGATGGTGCTAAGTGCCATCAATAGAGCATTTTATATAAATTTTCTTTGTAAGCAACCAATTTTGTTATGGAAAGTTTTTTTTGCCATACGTTTTCCCAGTCATCCAATTAAATATTATGTCCAAATTTTTTGCCCAGGCCAACATTGGTCCTTTAACAATTTCCTCTTCTAAATCAAAATTTAGCAAATATTTGTATATTTTAGATACTATTTTTTTCGTCTGGTCCTAACAATATTTTATCGAATTGGGTTGCTTCTGTTTTGAATCCGAATTCTTCTAAATCTTTTTTTATATCTCATCTTCACTTGAAGTTATGGCCACCAATCTATAATAATTGTTTGTCTTTCTAATTCTTGAGTTGTTTTGAGTCTTCCTTGATTATCCAAAAGTTGATAATATTTAAGTTTTTTACTGATATCCAAAGTATTTGGGTGGATCATTGCCTCCATAGTGGACAGCCAGCCTGGAATTTTGGTATAGTGTTTCTTCCTGATTTCCTCTCAAGTGTTTATCAGTGAATCTCGCAAGACATGTCTATAAAAATAGGAGTGATTCTTATTCCTGGGATTCCATATGAAGGCATGCCACCCTATTTGCATATCATATCCTTCTAATATTAAGATTCTCTTGTTTTCTAATTTAATCCAGTCTTTAATCCATACTAAAGATGCTGCTTTGTAGTAGGTCTCCCATATTGGGAGTCTAAGCCACCTTTGCTTTTACTATCCTGTAGATAAATTGATTTTATTCGTGCTTTTTTCCCTGACCATATAAATTTCATAGTTATTTTGTTTAGCTCTCTGAACACTTTTATCTAATTTTATTGGAATAATTTAGAACAAATATAACAATTTGGGTAGGATATTCATTTTAACTGTATCTATATTCCTTAAGAATGAGATTTTTCCTCCATTTTTTTTCTCCATTTTTCCAGGTCATTTCTTACTTGTATCATTTTTATATAATTATCTTTTTTTAAGGCTGAGCTACTTGCTTTTAACCAAATACCTAACCTTCTATCTTTTTTAACAATTTGGAGACCCATTGCTTCTTTTAATTCACTTTTGTTTTTTACCACCAGGTTTTTAACAAGCATTTTGGTTTTATCTTTATTAATTTTGAGGCCTGCTATTTCACCAAATTTTCCTATTTCCTGCAATATCGGACCAGATTCTGTAATGGGTCTTCATTAACAAATGTCATCAGCAAAGGCTGTAGTTTGTATTCTTCCTTTTTAATTTGTGTTCCCTTTATTTCATTATTTAATTTAATTCTTCTCAGTAGTTTCTCAGGATGAAAAGCAAAGGTGAGAGTAGACATTCCAGCCTAATACCTTTCATTATTTCAAATGGTTTCATCATTTCTCCATTTATTAATATCTTAGCCTTTGGATAGTGTAGATCATTTTATATCATTTTCTCAAATCTTTCTCTAAATTTCATAAATTTAATCTGTTGTATCATAAACTCCCAATTAACATTATCAAAAGTTTTTTGACAAGACAAGAGCTATTTGGCTTCCTGGATGCATTTCATAATATTCTAATGTGTTAAATATTGTTCTAGTGTTGTTTCTAATTTATCATGTCAGGAAGAAACAATTTTGGTCAGGATATATTCTATCATTTAAAATTTTCTTCAACTGCCATTATACTCATGAAGATTGTGTAGTTCTTTTCGTAATTTGTCTCTTTATCTCTCTTACTAATCTGTTGTGATTCCCCCATTTTTCTTTATTTTTTTTGTTTTGGCTATCGTTATTACTCTCAAATATGCCTTTATCGTGTCCCATAGATTTTGCAATGAGGTATGTTGTTTTTCGTTATCTTTAAAGAATAGATCTAGTTCTTCAGAGATTTTTTGAATATATTCTTTTGTTTTTTTAGGATTTGTGAATTTAGCGTCCACCTGCCTCTTTTCTTCATCTGTCCTTTTCATGTTATTTTGAGTGGGTTATGGTCGGCCCAAATGTTTAGCTTTATTTATATTCTTTCCATTTCTTTCATTAGGTCTCCATTTACCCAGGCCATGTCTATTCTAGACCAGGATTTATGTGGGTTGGAGTAGAAAGTGAATGTAGTTTCTCCTGGATTCATTGTTCTCCATAAGTCCAATAAGTTCAGTTCTTCTGATGTTTCAAAGCAGGTTTTTGGTAGTGTATTTCTTTTCTTTTTACATTTTTGTTCATTAGCATAGTCTACGATTGCATTGTAATCCCCAATGACACATATGTTCTGATTTCCTAATTCAATAATTTTATCATGTATAGTTTTGTATAAAACACTTTGAATTTTATTCGGTGCTTATATCCCAACTTATAAAATGCTTTTGTTTCCTATAGATAAATCTATTATCAATATCCTCTGCTTTGTGTCTTTATATACTAATTTTGATGCTATTTCTTCCTTATTGTATATTGCTACCCCTCTTTTTTTTTCTTCTGCTGGTATTGTATGTAATTTTCCTAATTTTTTACATTGTAAGCATCTTGGTTTTTCATGCGCACTTCTTGGAGACACACTACATCCATCTTCTGTTTCTTAGTTTAGATAATATTCTTCTTTTTGTTGGTATGTTTAAACCGTTCACATTTATTGATAGGAATTTCGGTCCCTGTTCCATTTTTATTTCTGTTCCAAATCTCTGTCTTTTGTTTGCTCTAATTTTTCTTTGGTTTCTGATTCTTACTCCTTCTTCTTCTCGGTCAGCTATCCGCTCGTTATTTCCTTTTTCTTGTTCTTTCTCCTTATTCTCTTGCTGTTCCTCTTGACTTGGTAGGTCCAATTCTTCTCTGCTGCTGCTTTCCTCTTCGGGTCCTACCAGCTGCTTGTAGAAGTCTTGAGCTTTTTCCAAATTATCAATTTTTATTTTTTTATCATTCTGCATTATCAACATTCTTTCCAGAGTAATCCATCAGAATAAGATTTTCTTTTTGTTTAGTTGGTAAGCCAAAAATCAGTAATCCTTCCATTGCTCATGTACCCTCCTGGGGATCTGTTTCAATATGACTATTTCTTTTCCCTTGTACATCATTGGTTCCTCTCTAGTAATTTTATAAACAATGTGCCTTATTTTCCTTTAAGGAAATCTTATACGGACCTCTCTAGGGAGTCTGTGGCACCTGGCATAGCTGGTATACACCCTGTAAACATCATCAACTTCCTTTATCATTTCTTGCCTGTCTCTCTGCAGAGCGCTTACCATCAGTTCAGCCATCAGTATTGTTAGGTCTTCCTCTTTTGATTCTGTTATATTTTGGAACCTTAAGAAAAAGGAAGCCCAATCCATTTCCATTTCAAGGTGGATAAGAGATTCTTCCATTTCTTTGTTGTATCCTGAAATCTTCTGGTCCATTGCCTCTTGTTTTTTCCTCTGTCTGTTCCATTTTGTTTTCAATTATTTTTATCCTCTCTTCATTTTTCTTGATCATTTCTTGGATGGATTTCTGTGATTTTAGTTTTGACCAGTTAATTGTAGCACATAGTTTAATTTCAAATTGTAGAATGTAACTAACACAGTCATCTGATTGCAATAGGAATAAATAAATAAAACTTGAGTACACAATGTTATTTTCTAACTGTAGAGCAACACTATTTGGTATTACTAGGGTTTTTAAAAATGTAATTCTATGAGTCTAGGAACAATTTAGTGGCATAATAAATTTGGATGCAGACAGAATGCAGAAGTAGGTGAAAGTTTTATTTACTTAAAGTTTAAATACTGTAATGATGAAAATATTAGATTAGGACTGGAGAGTTTAAGTCTAACCTTAACCCATAAATTATCTGGATGATTTAAGGCAATTATTTCCTCTCCATCCAGCTATCCTGCAGTGTTGTTATTGTGGAAATGAAATGGAAATCTCTGCTGTAAACTACTATGTCTTGAAAAAGACAAGAGTTTGGCATAAAGTTTACAATAATAAAACATAAAAAATAAATATGTCTCTTTCTCAAATATGATTACATATTGTGATAAATTATTACAATAATAACTATGTTAATTGTATTTCTCGAATTTGCTAAAAAAAATTTTTTTTAAAACCGCTTTGTTTCACACAAATACTGATTGATTAAAAAGTTCTGGGCAAGTTCTCTGTTGGAAGTCTTCATGCTACTGTTTTGCTCTCTCTTATCATTTTAGAGACAAAGGAAAGAGAAAACATTAATTGTATTTCATGAGGTGCTGTCCATACTGTTCTTATTGTGACACTAGACATTGTTTAATTCGGAATTATATGGATTTGTTTTTTGAAGTTTTTTGCCTGGATTTTCAATCTTGAAATTTAGAATTGCTCTTTATTGGAACTACAATAAAAATTCAAATGCTGTACATGAAATTTTAAATCTAAATTTTCTAAATTTTCAACACACACAGCAAATAAAATAGCAATACTAATAATAGTATCATCAAAGATCACATCTCCAGCTTTGTCATCTTCTAGAATGACAAACAAAAACTCTAATAGGTTTGAAGGAAGTAGATGTATTTTTGTTGCTTAATAATAAAAATGAACTGCCTGAAGCAAATATGGATATAGCGAGGGGTGGTATTCTAACGGTTCAGACTGGTTCGGTAAAATGGGTAGTTATGATTCTGCACAGTTTGCAGAACTAGCAAATCGTACCACTGTCTGCCCCCAGCCCCTCCCCTCCCACTCATTTCACGCTATCTGGGTAGCTTTTCTTCACTCATTCATACAGCTGCCTTCCATGCTGCTACTCTTCTTCACTTGGCCAGAGAAGGTAAGGCTAATAGCAGGGGTGAGGCTCTCTGCGCTTGGCCAAAGGGGCTGGGGGGGGACACATAGTGAGGTTTATTACCACTGTTGTATTATCGTCCCGAATGGCCTGCCACTGCCACTGCATTGCTGTATTGCACGGGCTGGTGGGTGGGATGGGAGTGAGCTGGCAGAGGGGTGATACCGGCAGTGGGTGGACTGATGTGCATGGGGAGGGATGGAAGCACACAGGAGATTGTGGCACTGGAGCTCTTCCCTGTGCTTGACTGCTTCCCAAACCGGCCTGGCTTGCAAAGGAAGTGCACAGGAGATGGACTAGCGAGGTGGTGGTGGGTGGGCAGACCTTGAGAGACCACTGCATCGGGGTGCTGTGTGCTCTTGACCCTCCCGCCCATCTCTGCTTCTGCCTGGCAGAAATAAAGCTGTAAAAGTTTTCACCTGAGCCCTCCTGGGGCCATTTTCGGTGCCAATTCAAGCACGTTCTCCACAGACCGTTAACAGCCCAAAGCTGATTGCATCCTGTCAGCCCATACATTCTGCTGCTTTGTGCTTGGAGCTGTAAGTTGGGAAGCACTCTGGCAGAGAGAAGCTGCCGAGGTCAACCCTGGCTAGGTCTGTTGCAGCTAGGAATCTCAAATACAGATGAGAATGAACTTTGTGAACTTGTAACCAGTGGTAGATCAGTCTCCTGCGAACTCCTCATCTCTCGAGGAGCCCAGCCACTTGCCAACTGCCAAGTCACCTAGACTCCCAGTGACAAGATGGGGTCTTTCACACACTTCATTTGGCTGCCTGTTTAGTAGCCTCAACCAGTGGCTACAACATTCTTGGCTCTATTTGAGATTCCTAGCTGTGGTTTACTCATGAACACCATTGGCTAGGAGAGGCAGGAAGGAAGGCAAGGAGGAAGCATGGTTGAGGTGCAGGAGCTGGGTATGGGGAGGCAGATTAGAGGCAACCGGTAGATCGTTGGCTCCCTGCCTCCTGGAGCATGGAGCCAGCGAATTAAAGCCATGTCGCTCATCAAATCTCCTCCCAGCACACTTCTCTTCCTCCTCATGAGAAGCCCTTGTCACCCCTGACACCCACCAAGGTTTATTTTGGGGGAGACTGTGGGATTGCCCCACCTCCCTGGCAGCCATTTGGTCTTCAGGATGTCAGATTCCCACCACCCACCACCAGTTCAGAGCTTCCTTCACCAGATGGACAGAGACAGAGAGAGAGAGGAAGGGAGGGAAAGAGAGACAAGAGACAGAGAAAGAGAGAGACAGGGAGGGAGGGAAAGAGAGAATCTATACTAATTCATTGCCTGTGAAATATAGAAAATTGCCACTAACTGATTGTAAGTGCTTTTCTTAAATCTAGTTAAATAAAGAATTCCTAGTGATTAAAAACATAGATACTAAAAATATTAATAAATGTTAACAGATCACGTATGTTAAGCAAAGAGACTTGAACCTGGGAAAGTGAAACTGAAATTGCTTTTTAATGTCGGTTGAACTAATTTTTTAAAAAGTATGAGTAAATAAGGTTTTGACTCCTTTGTTTTCTTGGGAGGGTACTCCCTTTTCAGAGCAGGGATTCCTGTTCTTTCCTTGCCCCCAGCCTGGTATTTCTTTGGTACAACTTTATTTTTCCCCTCCTCTGGGCTTTTTAAAAAACTAACTTCCTTCCACCCCCCTTACACATGCACAGAGGTTGGATCTTTCTTTCCTCCTGGCCCACATAGACAACACTTACACAAATGACTCAGAGTTGGCCACACTTACCCAGTCACATGACCACCAAGCCATGTCCATTCAATCATGTGACTACCAAGCCACACCCACAAATTAAGTCACACCCACAAAACCAGTTGTTAGGAAATTTGAATCCTACCCCTGGATATAGTTGTAAACAAAACAATAAACCTGGGATAAGAGACCAGTCATGAGGATGGCTGATGGTCAGATTCTGAAAGACCTCCTGTATAGAAAATTAATGCAGGGAAAGCGCCCTAGAGGGAGACAACAGCTGCAATATAAGGGTATTTGCAAGAGAGATATAAAGGCCTTGGGAATGGACATCAACAGCTGGGAAACCTTGGCCTCTGATCATTCAGCTTGGAGGCTAATGACGCAGCATGACCTTCAATTCGAAGAGACACTCGTTCGGCAGAATGACCTTCAATTCGAAGAGACACTCATTCGGCAAAGAGGTTATACCCAAACTAGTGAAATTCAGGGGCTGAATAGGAGACATACTGTATCTGTCCTCATTGAGGAAGAGATTGCCACTCTCAAATTGGCCTTTGTAGCCACACTATATGCTGTTTTAGGATCTCTTTTCAGAGTATGATACTATAGTCTCTTGAGACTGAAGGATGCTAAGAAAAAAAAGATGAACTGCTTGAAGCAAATATGGATATAGTTATAAAAGAAAACAATAATAAACCTGTGATAAAGGAAATGTAAGAGCTTTAATTTTATCTTGTTATATTCCTGTGTCCACACCTTTACATATTTTATGGACATATTTTAGGTCCTAAAGCACAGATGCAGGCACACAAATTCCAGTAAAATTAGCATCTTTTTCTCATTCTCTCTCTCTTGCTTTTTTGTTTGTGTGTGTCTATGTGTTGATATAAATGTGCACGGTAACCTTCAGAAGAAAATTCAGGCTGACATTTTCAATCAGGGCTTAGTGTGAGATATGCAGCCAGAAATAGCCTGGAATAGTATCAGAGAATTAAGTCTTATTTCCTACAAATATAATTTTTTTCTGGTTGTAAAGCCATGCTAATTCTTCTTTGCCCTGCTATACGACTATTACCAATTATAGTCAATATAATCCAGGCATGATATCCAGGAATTGCAAGACAATATTCTTCAGGTAACAATGTCACAAATGGGAAACAAAGGAATCTTTCTGTCCCAGCAACCTCCTTACAGTTTATTACTTTTTGGTTGTTCAGTTGATTGTACAAGGGTTGCTGGTAGTGAATGGGAAAATTTCCATAGTAAAATCACTGCTTTTCCACTATTCCTGGCAAGAAATTAACAATCTGAGACTATTACTGGGAAGAAAGATACATACTTTGGAAACAAGTAAAACAATAATCTGTCCATACTGGTCAGATTAATCAGCTGGCTGTCAGAAATCAATCTCATGGTTACATGTTTACTGATTGTTAGGGATAACATTGTTCACCCTAACTGTTTTAGGTGAAATACTAAACTATGAATCATAGTTAGTGTATGCAGCTTTAAATGTAAAATAGCAATTGTGGGTGTGGTTATGAAAACCATATAAAAGTAGCAAGGCTACAGCTTGCTCTCTCTCTCTCTGGCTTTGATGATCCCTGATTACTGCTTGGAAGCAAGACTGCATTGCTCAAACGGGAGAGACAACAAGGACTGATTTATGTGAACTGACAATAGGATATTCTACATGGACTTTGCTAACTGAATATCCCTGAATGGACTGACTACATGGTAAATGAATATTGGACTGTTTTTGACTATGCTATAAACTTATACTGGAATAAAATATATTCTTGATAGCACAAGCGTATCTGTTATTTTTTACTGTATGTTAATAAACATACAAGCTTAGCTCACTCATTTATCTGTGTGCCTATCTGACTAACGCTGCACATTCTGTTTAGCTTGTCTACCTAACCCTGGTTGGGGAACCCAGGCTTAACACTGATCATCTCACTGCCTGAAACCACACTAGTCATGTTCTCAAGTAAAATTATTTCCCAATATTTCCAAGAACATCTTGTATATTGTGTTGAACATTCAAACCTGAACCACTCCAAAAAGTACTCAGATTTGTTGAAAGCAAACCTTACTAGTTATGTCAAGCAAAATTATTTCCCAACAATATCTCCAAAAATATTTTGTATATTGCACCGATCATTCAAACCTGAACCACACCCAAAAGTACTCAAATTTGTTGAAAGCAAAACCCAGAGCTTTCAAAATTAGTGAGAAGTAAAGAGCCAGTGAGAAGTAAAGTATTCTTGGCAGGAAACTTCCTTATTCTAGTTTCTTGTAATAAGTATTTGTAGGATGGAATCATATTTTCCAGTAAACCACACTGAGTTTTTTTTTTCAACTCCACATAACTGAATGATTGCTTTCAGTGCTGCATCTGAACTTCATAATAATAAAACTTATCTTGCTAATAAAAGTTATCTCTTGGTGGCTTAGAACTAAGAGATCCAGTAAGTTTCCAATATAAGTAAATTAACCTTTTGGGGAGAGAATCCAGAATAAATCATCTCCAAATGAACTTTTTTTTTGCCTGAAACCATGAGCTTTATCATTGCAAAGTCAGTTTTTTTGAAATTTCTGACTATATAATTCTAATGTTTTGTTGTTTATAACATTACATTTTTTTTGTTTGATTCACAATGAAAATGACCATTTGATTTTATATCCAATAATACAAAATGCTTTTAAGAAAGTTCTGGACAAAACAGATCTTGACAAGAAAATGATGTATTTGAGAATGTTTTTAATAAATAATGTGACAAAAATTACTTTTATGATTACTGATTCCTTGGTATGCAAAAGTATGGCTAAAATATGGAATTTTTTTTACATCAACATAATGAAAAACAATCACATGGGTTGTTCCCTTAGTACTGTACTCTTTTTATGGTAACTTTTTCTTAAAAATTGACTAAATGAATTTTTTTTACCCTCAGTAAATATCAAAGTATGATTTTTTTTATTTTTTCCTGATTAGGCTAGGCCTGAAAATTGTCCATAAACAAATACACAGTTTTCCATTAGCATCGATGACAAAAAATATATTTATAATTACAAAAAAGATAATAAAAATCTACAGAGGATATCATCCTGTAATTTCAAAAGGAACTAATGGCTCTATTTCAGTTTCTGTGGAAATTCAGATAAGCCACCATAAACTCAAGAATTTTAAATCCTTAAGATGATACAATGTTCTGCTTATGGTCCATTCTTAAGTTTTGCTACCTTTTCCATCTGTGAAGCATTCAAATATTTTTAATACAAACACAGGACATTAATAAAGTATGAAAAAAGAACACAAAGTCTTAGCATCTTACAGTAAGACAAAAACTATTAATAGTTACAATGTTTTACAAATAAAGTTTAGTGATTGTGCTTTTAAAACCAAAAAATAAAAAATAATAAAAAAATAAACAGTGCATTAAAAAAATCAAACACACCCTCCCCCAAAGAAATCCCAAGAACCAAACAACCATTAAGTGGCACATTTTTATTTAAGGTAAATTGACACTACAAAGTAGAGGTCTGAGATTGGGCCAGTCAGGTTGATAACTTTCTCAGTGATAGTTCAAAATGTTCATTGCTTTTAAAAATTATTTTAAATAGCATTGATTGAGGCCAACAACTGCTTGAGTCTTCTGATAAACTTAAATTATAATGCAACTGCCAAGTTCTCACTGACATGCTTTCTTCCTATCCCAAAGAACACTTGAAGTAAAGAATGCAATGAATAAATGGGCTAGACTCTAGACAAATTAAATTACTAAAGGAATTCAAAAATCTGTTTCTGTATTTATATAATAAGCCACCATAATCCAAATCAAATAAATTCGTATTTTGATAAAAGGATGTAACTGGCGGAAAGCAATGCCACAGACAGAAATACAGCCTGTGTAATAACATTGTGTCTTCTGCCTAGTTGTAATTATTTGCAACATTTTATTGGTTATCAGGGGCAGTTTATACCAGGTGGTGACAACCTAGTACCCTCATGAATTTTGATAATACTACCCATAATTCTTAACTATTGGTTTATGGGAGTTTTAATCTAAAATGTCTGGAAAAGTATCAGCCTGACTATCCCTTTATAAGGATTTATAAATGTAACTGGTGACTTCTCTATATTGTACTGCTTTGTTTCCAATGAAAGAAAACAATTACTTTCTTTTTTTGTCCAAAACCATAGCACCAAAAAAAAAAAGCAGCTTAATTGGTCTCATGGAAAGATCAAACACCCTCTTCATCACCTAAAATAAACATGGGATATTAAAAATTATATTTTTAAAAGAGCTTTAAAATAAAGATTCTGACAATAAGACAAAAAACATGAAAAAGTGTTCATTCTGATTGCACTGAACATTATTCTTTCTGGCACCAAATATCATCAGACTTGAGGCATCTTAAGTGATATCTTTGTGATTAAGTTTCAGAAATGTGTTACAGTACATCTCTTTTTCAGCTTTCGGTTTCCTGTAAAGCAATAACAAAAATTACTGTGTATTATATTTCTCAAATATTTTTATGACCTATTTCAGAAATGGTACGTATAAAAAAATAGGCAGTCAAAACATTAAGTTTTTAAAAATTCTTTTAAATGCAGGTAGTCCTTGATTTACAACAGTTCATTTAGTGTCTGTTGGAAATTTCAAATCACTGAAAAAAATGAGTTATGACTATTTTTTACGCTTATGATCATTGCAGCCTCTCCATGGTCATGTGATCAAAATTCAGATGCTTGGTAATTGACTCATATTTATGACTTATGTTGGAATGTCCTGGAATCATGTGATCACTTCTTGTGACAAGCAAATCAATGGGGAAGAAAATTCATTGAACAACTGTTACTAATTTAAGGCCCTGTCACACTGCCCAACGGATGCAAAACGGTAGTAAAAAGGACACAACGGACGAGAAAAATATTCCATCCGTTGTTATCCGCTCTCAAAAGGGGCAAAAATTTGCATAACCAGAGCGGATAACAAGGAAAGGAATGGATGCGGGGAAGACGCAGAGTGGATGGAAAGCGGATGCGGAACAGAAGCCTAGTGGAAGGAAGCAGATGAGAGCGGATGACACATCCGCAAGGCCTCTGGGGACCTCAGCAAAGCGGACGCGGAACGGATGAAGTGGATGCAGAGCGGATGCAGAGCAGATGCAGAACGGATGAAGCGGATGCAGAGCGGATGAAGCAGATGCAGAGCAGAAGCCTAGTGGATGCACAGCGGAAGCCTAACGGATGCCGAGCGTTAATTGCGCATGCGGGGGGGATGCATTGCGTAAGCCCAACGGATATAAAGGGAAACAGCTCGGAAGCAGGTCACCATTCAGAGGAAAGACCTGCTGCCGGACGCATTGACTGCCTTGTCTGCCCTGCCTGCAAGCCTTGCTGCAAGCCTTCCTGCCAGCCTGCCTCCCAGCCTCCTGGCCAGCCTCCCTGCCAGCCTTGATGTCTGCCTGCCTTCCAGCCTCCCTGCCAGCCAGTCTGCCTTCCAGCCTCCCTGCCAGCCAGCAACCCCACAACCATGGGGAAGAAGAGAAAGCCTCAGCAACATGCCGCCATCCCTGGCAAGAGGGACAGGGCCACCCTCCCCCCCCCGTCCCTGACTCTGCTTCTGCTGGGGCTTCTGCTGCTTCTGCTTCTGGAGGAGCTGATGATGCTGCTTCTGGCGGTGGTGCTTCTGCTCGTGCTTACTCTGCTGAGGCTGCTCCTGGAGGTGGTGCTTCTGCTCGTGCTTACTCTGCTGAAGCTGCTCCTGGCGGTGCTGCTTCTGCTGGTGCGTACCCTGCTGAAGCTGCTCCTCATCCTGCTGGTCCTGCTGGTCCTGCTCGTCCTCCTGGACTTGCTCGTCCTGCTCGTGCTCCTGGTCTTGCTCATCCTGCTCGTCCTGCTCATGCTCCTGGTCCTGCTTGTGCTCCTGGTCTTGCTGGAGCTGCTGGTTCTTACTCTGCTGCTGCTGATCCTGGTCCTGCTGGTTCTGCTACTGCTGCTGCTGACGATGATCCTGCTAGTGCTGCTGCTACTGCTGTTGCTGCTGCTGATGATCCTGCTGGTGCTGCTGCTGGTGGTGGTGTGGAGGAGCAGCCCCTACTACCTGGGAGCCCCTCTGATGAGGGCCCATCTGGTCCTGCCAAAGGGAGGAAGAGGCATATGCAGGGACGGGAGAGGAAGCAATACTCCATTGAGGAGGAACACGAGGATGAGGTGCTGGAGTGGCTGAGAGAGAATGACTATCAGTGGCGGAAGGGACACCATCTCTACAGGGACACCAAGCAGAAGCATGCTGCTTGGAGAGAGAAGGCGGAGAGTATGGGCTACACTTTGGAGGTGTTCTTCGGCTGGTGGAAGCACATGCACACCTGGTACGGGAAGCTGCACCTTAAGAAATCTGGCCAAGCCACGGTTAAGCTGACGGACAGAGAGACCTACATCATGGCCAGGTGCAGCTTCCTGGAAGGTGAGATCCACCACCGAGGAGCACCAGCAGCCCCTCTCACTACCCTCTCTCTCTGGCAGCCTGCTGAGAGCCAGTCCTCTTCTGGCCGAGAGTCAGCTCCTGTCTCCAGGCAAGTTTCTGTGGAGTGTGCCATGGCAGAGAACCCGCGGACAGGTGTTTTAACCATGGTGGAGCGCGTGGAGGACTCCCTGGTGCAGTGGGAGAAGGGAGATGGCACGTCCACCACAGCCCTACCCGCATCCACCCCCAGATCCGCCTCCACAGAAAGGCAGAGAGCCAGACAGCAGGAGGGGCAGAGCCACACTGTCCTGCTGGAGATCAGGGACACCATCCGGAGCAGCATAGATCTCCTCTCTCAGCTGGTCCACACCGACTCCTCATCCTCCAACCGCAAGCCCTTCCTCACCTATGTCAACCAGACCCTCACGGACATGGAGGAACCCCAGTACCAGGTGGTGAAGGACAGGATCACCGAGCTGCTTCACAACCCTCCAGACCCAGAGGAACCTGCTCCCACCCAGTCCAGGTCTGCTCCTCCACCCCAGGTGATGTCCCTCCCATTCCAAGGCTTTCCACAGGCCCTCACCTCCCAGGGATACGGCAACCAGAAGGTCCAGTAGCACAGGCAGCAGCCCTTCCCAGTCCAGGCACAGAGTCATTGGATGACACCATTGCCACTGGTTCCACTGATGCCACCGATGCCACCCACAACACTGATACCACCGACGCCACCCACACCATCGATGCCACCAATGCCAGTCCTCACCCAGCTGCAGACCAGACAGCCCCACTCCACTGCTCCTTCTTCCACCCCACAGCCAAGCCCGGCCTCATTACATCTGTCCTCGGTACTGGGGCTGAGACCCCATGGCTTGGAGGAAGGAGCTCTCAACATCACTGGTCTGAGCCAGCTGTCCGAGAGCTTGCTCAACACACCATCACTTGTTGTCCTCTCGGGGCCAGGCACCCCAATGGCGCTTCAGACAAGCACTCCAGCACCAGCAACCTCCACAGCACCTGGACTCTTCACCCCTGAAACTGGGCATACCTCCGAGTGACCAAGAGGAGTGCCAGAGACTGGCTGGCTGGCTACCTGTGGACTTTATTTGGACACTTGACTTGGGTCATTTTTCTTTTATAGCTTGTTGTTAATAAAGTCTATCTTTGATTCACACACTTGCTTCATTTCTTTTTTTTTTAATAAAGTATTGGTGGAAACTTTTAGAAATGGTTTAAGCCTTTGCATGCTTGTGGGATGGGTTAAGATAGCAGTGGGGTGGGCAGGGATACCTTTGGGATGGGTAATAGCTGTGGGATGGGCAGGGATACCTGTTAGATGGGCAGAGATACCTTTGGGATGGGTTAGGATATCTGTGGGATGGGTTAAGATAGCAGTGGGATGGGCAGGGATACCTGTGGAATGAGCAGGGATACCTTTGGGATGGGTAATAGCTCTGGGATAGATAAACCTCCAGTGCAAGCATAGTGGGACTGTATGGTCCACCCTCCCAGGCTGAAGGAAGCAACCATTAAGCATCTATCATCCTGTCTTGCCACTCCACCGCTCCAACTGGGGAGTTGCATCAGTGTTTCAGGAGGTTGTGCTGCTTCTTCCCTTCACGTGAGGCTCTTTTGGGGCCTTGCACATCCTCAGTGTCAATCAGGTTTAGTCCTTGCCTCCATTCCCCACACTCCATGTCCCCATTGCCTTGTTGGAGATCCATGAGCCTGTTCTGCAAGACTGGATAGCGGGTGCGCATGAGATTGTGCAGGATGCAGCAAGCTTCCACGATCCTCCTCACAGTCTCTGGGCGATGCTGCATGGTGGTGAGAAGTACCTGGAACCTGTTGGCCAGGATGCCAAAGGCGTTCTCCACCACCCGCCTTGCCCTGGACAGCCTGGAATTGAATATCCTCTCTTCACGGATGAGGCGTCTGGAGGTGTAGGGCTTCATGAGGTAGGTTCTGAGGGAGAAGGCGTCATCCCCCACGATGAAGTAGGGCACATCTTGTGTGTCGTTGGGCAGTGGGTCTGGATCTGGGAAGCCCACGATGAGGTTGCGTTCCAGCCCCTCCTTGAGGTCACTGGCACTGTAAACCTGGGCATCTGAACATGACCCGTTGCCTGAAGCATCGATTTACATGAACCTGTAGTCAGCATCGACCATGGCGAAGAGGACGATGCTGAAGAAGCCCTTGTAGTTGAAATAAGTCGACCCCGATTTGGCTGGCGCTTTGCAGGCCACGTGCTTGCCATCTATGGCTCCAACGATGTGGGGGAAGTTCCACTCTGATACCACTGCTCTGCAACTTTCTTCCATCCTTCTTCAGTGGTGGGGCATTGGAGGAGCTCCTCCATGTATTCTTCGATGATGGCCTACACCACTTCTCTGACCACAATGCTTATGGTATTGTGTGGCACCCTCCAGCCGTACTGCATGCTCCTGTAGGTGGTCCCTGAGGCCAGGTGGCGCAGAGTGAGTGCCACCTTGAGCCCAGGTTCCAGGCTGGGCTGGAAGTTGGTGTTTGCCTTGGTCAACCTGGGTGTCAGGCGCTGCACAACTTCGTCAAACATGGCTGGAGGCATCCTCATGAAGTTTTGGAATGCACGAGTGTCTTCGTTCCTGAGCTCCACCATCAGCTTGTTGTACAGTCCGTATTCTGCTCTTCTCCCAATCCATCTTCGTACCCAGATGCTTCTTGGCCACCTCTTTTTCTTCCCGTAGTAAAGTTCACAGAGCCTGTAGATGGCTTCGCACTGTTGCAGAACGATGGTGGCTGCCAAAAGGGGTTTGTTACAATCCATGGTGGACATGACTGGATGCTGTGGAAGAGGAAGAGTCAGATGAAGGCTGCAGAGGTCTGCATAGCTGGGCTGCTGGGCTGAAAGTGAGATCCAGATGAGTTGCTCCCCCTTTTTATAGGCAGTATAGGGTTTCCACTATGTGTCCCTTTGCATCCTCTAGGCATCCTCTAGACATCCTTAATATCCGAGATAGGTCCCCTCTCCGAACGTTTTTTCCATTTTAAATGCTTTCTTTGCGAGCTGCATCCACTTTCATCCTTTCTCCATCCATTCTGCATCCGTTCTGCTTCCTTCCTGCGTCCGTTTACCGCTGGAGCGGATCGAGTTGCGCCGATGCGGAACGGATGCCTAGCAGTTATAGTGGATGCGTAATGGATGCGCAACGGATGCCTAGCGGATGCAGAACGGACGTATTGCATACATTTTCTGCGCAAAAGTTTTGAGCAGCTCATAACCCTCTGATAGGATGAAACGTCAATAGACAGATGCTGGACGGATAGAGAGGAAGCAAAACAGAGGCAGTGAGTACAGAACGGAAGCATCGCGTTAACCAATGGATGGCAAGTGTTTTTCTCCGTTTTACATCCTCTTTCCATCCGTTGGTGCAGTGTGACAGGGGCTTTAATGACTGCAATAATTCACTTAATAACTATGCCAAGAAAGGTCGCACAATGGAGCAATATTCAGTTAACAAATGTCTTATTTAGCAATAGAAATTTTGGACTCAATTGTAATCATAAGTTGAGGACAATCTGCAATTAGATTTTTGTTTTCTAATGATTCTTCTAATAAGGAAATACAACAATTAGTTCATTATAATTATGGCTCTAATATATTTAAATTTCAAAGATCTTTGATGCCTTCCTTTTATGATTATATGATACACCGTTATACATTTCAGACTGTGTGTCATATATTGATAATAAAGAGCAAAACCTGGAAAGAAATCCAACATTTTTTAGATTTACTGGGCATTAAATAAATATGAAGCTATAGTAGAACTGTAATTACAGTTTTTCTACTGTAACTCTAAAATTCTGTAAACTATCAATTAAAGAGTGCTCTGCTTTGAGGATAAACTTTTAGGTCACCACAAAAATTTTCATATTTCTAATAATTATTGAAATTCATATTACCTGCAATTCATCTTCATCTTCTCCTTGATCATAAGTTCCAAATACCTGCATTTCTGCAATATTTCTTCGACTTAAGTTTGCTTGCTCTGCTTTTTGTCTATTTCCTGATCCTCTGGATGACATGGAACTTGAAGAACTAGGATCTCTGGTATTATTAGATGTTGGAAATGTTGGTCTACAGTATGGCAAAATATCCTCTACAAAGATATGCACATATGTTAGTAATGCCTTAGATAAAATGCTCACATGCCAAGCATAAGTGTTGTTTCTAAACATTTTTAAATGATAAGAGTTCAAATCAAATTGATTTAAAGAAAGACTCTGAAAGACTTTGAAGTTCTCTTGAATGGGCAAAATTATCTGGTTTATATTCCAAGGTGTAAAACTTTGGAGGTTGATTGCTATGGAGCACCATGTGATTTGGCATTCAGGAACTTATAGGATCATCTCCACTAATCAAAATAAATCATGCACTACAGTAATACGATGACAAACTGTTTATGACATCCATGAATCATCTGCGGGTACTGTTTTTCAGTGGTGTACTTATGTTGTAGTAAGCTCTCTTCTTAAGGTTAGTTCAGCTGTCTTCTTACTTACAAAACTTATAAAAACTGATTTAGATAAAATTTGGTGAATAATATTTTGGTATCATATTTTGGTCACTCTCTAAGAGAAATGAGGGGAGGGTGGCTGAAAAATGTGGAAACAAACAAACAAACAAACATGCCTCTGAATAGATTATAATCTGAAATCACTTACCCATTTATCTCAGTATTTGCAATAACTGGCTACTAACAGCTGTTAGTATAAGAGAATGGAAAATATTCAACTCTGAATATTTACTGAATAAAAAGTATGTGCTGCCTCATATTTTACTATATATAGTTGTTAATCTAAATCTTACTTAGTTCTTGGACTTCCAGAAATGTCATTTTATCTTAAATACAGTGATTCCGAAACATGTTTATACATGTTTAGATAGATGTTGGCTAGGATTAGTTTTATGAAGTGAAGATTTATTATTGACATAAATACATAGTGTAAGAACATTGGGAATTTTCCAACTCAAAAATTCTATGAATCATTAATCAATGTACAAAGATTTTTCCTAGTATTTTAAAGACTGTTTTAGAATGAAAAATTTTTGGTGGTCCACAGAGAAATGTCACCCCCGAACACCCCCAAAGCAATTAATCCAGACTGCATGGGAACACAAGGCTGCACCGCCCACGTGGCTTGTCCTCCCTGCCCACTCACTCCTCACCTTGCAAACTTGCCTGCTAAGTTGCTATTTTTCCTTTTTCTGACCATCAGCTGGTCTGCTGTGCCAGGAAATTTAGATTAGCTAGAAAGCGGAAAATGATTGGATTTCTTGTTTTATAGCTAATCTTTAGATCTTCGCTCTGCTTTTAAGCAGAGCCGAACCTTCCTTAGGACTGAAGCAATGCAGACTCAGCTAACCGATGACAGAAACACAGATCTCTAAGTGAATCTGTGATTGTGTAAGCAACTCAATCTGCCTAACTGCTTTCCCTGATTTTAAGTAAAATTTGCTCTTTTTTAATTAAAAAATCAATATTTACATATATGGTATGTTGCGAGTTAATTTTGTGAATTTGCTTGCAAGCAAACTTTATGTGACACACTCAGCTAGCCAACAACAGAAAGACAGATCTCTGAATGAATCTGTGATTCTGTGAGCAACTCAATCTGCCTGCCTGCTCTGCCTGGTTTGGGGCAAAAGTTGCTCTTTTTTAATATAAAAAATCAATATTTATATAAATATTTATAATATATAAATACAAGCCATGCCCAACCAGTCACATGACCACCAAGTCACACCAACAAAGTAGACCATGCCCACAGAACCAGTTAAGAAATTTGAATCCCACCCCTGCCTCTGTCTGTTTTGTGTGTGTGAGAGAGAGGGAGGGGAGGGAGAGAGACAGGTTAGATCAGATCTGTCTATCTATCTATCTATCTATCTATCTATCTATCTATCTATCTATCT
>BLBF01000006.1:52612979-52651596 GCA_015471245.1 Laticauda colubrina | reverse complement strand
TCTATCTATCTATCTATCTATCTATCTATCTATCTATCTATCTATCTATCTATCTATCTATCTATCTATCTATCTTCCACCGTCAGCAAGCCACCATCAGTCAAAATTCATATTCGTGGTCCCTGGGATTTAAAATTATCAGTTTGGCGGTCCCTGAGGTCCAAAAGGTTGGCGGCCATGTTTTAGAAGACAATAAATTAATCATTAACAGTGCTTTCAATTTCAGCAGCAAGTTTTGCCACTTGCTTTTTGCCATTAATATATAAACTGTAAAGCAAAAGGTATAAAAAACTTCCCAGTGACTTCTCCTTATCCTAGCCCATTGTCATATACATCTTGCTTTGAGGTTCATTTATGTAATTTACTCAGTTTCTGGTATACTCTTTCATATTTAAGCTAGCTGATATCAAACAGGTAGCCTGGATAAATCTCTGGTAGAGATTTTTGTTGTAGACCTTACTGATTGTTCTAGAAAAACAGAGCAGTTCAATATAACTTATCAATGATTTCCTTGTTCAATATTTGTTGTCTACATCAGGGGTCCCCAACCACCAGGCCCCATACTGGTACCGGTCCGTGGATCATTTTGTACCGGGCCACAAAGAATGAATAATTGCGATTAAAATATATATAAAAATATGTTTTTAGTAAAAAAATAGTAAAGAGGCCCTTTACTATTGGGGAAGAATTGATTTTGCCGGTCCTTGAAAAAGTGTTGCTGCGTGAAACTGGTCCCTGGTGCAAAAAAGGTTGGGGACCACTGGTCTACATTACACACTTATAATCTCCTTTAAATTTTTTATGTCAGTGTGAAATATGCTTTAGTGTCCGTGTTAACGTGCAACATAGTCATTCATAAATATTGGAAATAAAATCAATGCATTACCTGGGAGAGGATGTGTTTTTGCTGGTGTGCCATCTCTTCTTGCTGGTTTGTTTCCTCTTAGCTTACTATCACTTTGCTGTTCCTGTGATTCTCTACGCTCCCCTGAACATGTCCACATATCAGAATGCTGACAGCCATCAGAACCTTCTTTTCCTTTATAGCCTATTCCTTTTCTTTCAACTACTCTTTCTGTTCTTGGTTCTATAGAGGACAACTTTGGCAACATCACAGGGCGGATATCCACTTGAGATTTGGACTGGGCAGTAGGAGATTTTATAGCTGGAGGTGGCACTGGTGGGGGTGGTAGATCTATAAATGGGAGAAAAGGGAAAATGTTCAATAAGTATAACAAATTTAAGTTTACAATTAAATCTGTGCTTTTTATTGTTTTCATACATTTTTAAATCTTGAACACATTTATTAAGCATGCCTCACCTAGGTTCAATTCAAATATTTGCTGTAGGATTGTAAAACTACGGCTCCAGATTATGTCATACATTTTAAACAAAGTAATTATCTCATAATAATAACAATAATGAATTTTAATAATTAAATCATTGAAAATTAAACAATTTCTACAACTAAAAAACCTTAGGACTTCACTAGATATCAAGTTTTAAGGTTAATGATGCCATTTATTGAGAAATGTATTTCAAGGAATACAGTTATCTATCAAATATTCCCTTGTCCCAAAAATATAAACATATTCAAAGTATATTACAGGACAAGTATATAAAATCCAGTTATTAATTCAATATTTATGGTTTTTGTTGCTCATTCACTAAGTTGTATCTGACTCTTTGTGACTCCATGAACCATAGCAAGCTATACTCCCCATCCTCCATTGTCTCCTGGAGTTTGCTCAAATTCATCTTCATTGTGCCAATGACATTATCAAACCATTTCACCCTCTGCCATCCTGTTCTCTTTTTGTCATCAATACTTCCCATCATCAGGGTCTTTTCTAATGAGTTATCTCTTCTTATCAGATGGCCAAAGTATTTCAGTTTTAACTTCAGTATCTGTCCTTCCAAAGAACAGTCGGAGTTGATTTCTTTAGGATTGTCTGATTTGACCTCTTTGCAGTCCAAGCAACTCTCAAGAGTTTTCTCTAACATCACAATTCAAAAGCATTAATTCTTCAGCATCAGCCATTTTTTTGACCCAACTCTCACATTTCTACTCTCACAGCTTTGACTATACAGTACACTATATCTCTGCTTTTTAATATGTTGCCTTGGTTTGCCAAAGCTTTCCTCCCAAGGAGCAAGTGTCTTTTAATTTTATGGCTGCAGTCTGCAGTGATCTTGGAGCAAAGGAAATAAAATGTCACTACTTCCATTTCTTCCTCTTCTATTTGCCAGGAAGTGATGGGACTGAATGCCATGATCTTAGATTTTTAATGTTGAGTTGCAAGCCAACCTTTGCAATTTCCTCTTTCATCCTCATCTAAAAGCTCTTCAATTCCACTTCATTTTTTGCCATTAGAATGGTATTGTCTGCATAACAGGTTGGCAATCTTAACTCTAACATGTATTCATCCAGCCCCGCATTTCATATTATGTACTCTGCATGCAAGTTAAGCATGGTGACAATATACAGTTTTGTACTATTTTCTCTATTTTTAATCAATCAGGTGATCTGGCACTTCCATTTAAGAACTTGCCATAGTTTGTTGTAAAGCAGATAATCAAAGGCTTTCGCACAGTCAATGAAGCAGAAGTAGATGTTGGTCTGGAACTCCTTTCCTTTCTCCATAGTCCCGCAAATATTGGCAATTTACTTTCTAATTCCTCTGCCTCTTCAACTTGTACTTCTTGTAAGTTCTCAGTTCACATACTGCTAAAGCCTAGGATTTTAAGCATAATCTTCTAGCATGTGAAATGAGTACATTTGTATGGTAGTTTGAATATTCTTTGGCACTGCCTTTCTTTGGGATTGGAATGTAAACTGACATTTCCAACCCAGTGGTCACTGTTGAATTTTCCAGATTTGTTGTGTATTGTGTACAGCATTTCAATAACATAATATTTTAGGATTTTAAATAGCTGAGCTGGACCTCTGCTAGCTTTGTTGTTGTTAAGAATAAGTAGTAATAATTGAATACTAGTCTCCCTCAGCTGTTGCTTGCCAGAAATGAGATTACAACCTACATTTGTCAACTTAAAGGATAACTCAGTTATACAGCCATTAAAAACACTGTACCCTAAATCTTCAGAAGAGCGCCATGCTGAGTTGGTGATGAAAGTGCCTTGCCTCATACTGACTTCCTTACTGTAAACTAAGACACTGTCCTTTACAGGCTATTCTCTCTTACTTTAATGACTAGTGTGCTCCAAATACATAAAGGCTCAGTGAGAATATTCATGTGTTGGCTAATCTCTGGTAGCATTTGCATGTTCTATATAATTTAATTATAAAATAAACTTGCAAAATTCAGAAACATAACAATTATTCTTTCATGGTAGAATGTAACCAACCATATGTTAGGAAGAAACGTGATAAAATGCTGATTCAATTTAAGGGAAATATAATTCAATACAAATATAATAATAATAATAATAATAATAATAATAATAATAATAATAATAATAATGATGATGATGATGATTATGATAATGGATGATGATGATGATGAAGTGTTATGCTCTTTATAGAAAGCTTTATCAAAACCTGCAGAGAAGGTAGAGAAACATTCATTGCAACACATCATTCCTTGCTGAGAGGAATCCTTCAAATAAAAAAAGAAACTTTTCAGAGGTCAACACTATTTCACCCCTGTGGTATTTATTTAACAGCTCAACTCACAGAGAAAATCCAGAATCAATCTGCTTCATATGCAGCAAACAGGCACACTTAGTTATTAAAAAAGAAAATGGGGACCTCCATTGTGAGAAATAAAAAATAAATCACAGAGTGATATCAAACCAATATGTGGAACTCAGAGGTAACTGGAAAAGGTTAGCTGCATTCAACTATTTCATTTATTCATGTCTGCATATTACTGCTTGTTTAAGAAAAACAATTAACCGGTTCTGTTTGATAGCATGTCCTACAGGGAAAATCTTCGATATGTACATTTAGAAAAAAAGAACTGCAATTTTCAACAAAATTGTTCAGGAGGGGATACAAGGACCATGAGAAAATTAATTCTGGAGAAAGAAAATCAATCTAACTATTCTGTTGCAAATTGAACAAGGAAATGTAAATAGCTCCTTAAAATATGAAATAAAATATGGCATAGCTGCTTTAAAACAGACTCTTGTTTTCCTACTACTGGTATCAAACATTTGATCACCACATCTATAAATGGCCAACACATCCATATCAACAGTTAGCTTACTATTTTGCATTACTCAGGACTGGTCTTGTAGAGTTTCAAAAAGTCTTTCCTAGGATACTAGGTATTGCATGCTATTGTGTTTCAGCTAATGTTTAGATTCAGTATTTCAGGCAGCCTGATTTTCCATTTGACACAACAAACCATCACTAAAAACTACACCCTGAAATAGTATATTTAGTATCAATAGTACTGCAGATGATGGGATTGTTATTAAGTAGTAATGAATAGTGCACCGTGGTACCTGATTAAATCCCTCAAAGTTCTGAAGTACAGTCACACTGTTTCAATATTCAATATATTACACTTCAGTAATTTGCCATTAAAGCTAGTAGTCTTACTGAAAATGAGATAGCCAAAACATCTTGTTGCAGCAGACAGTATCTTCGTACAGTAAAATTAATACAGTTGTGTACTAGAAGGAGTTTGGTGGGCATATCCGGTTGGGAAAAGGATCTAAATATTTTGAAGAAAGATGCCTTCGATAGCCCTTTTCATAAGTCTGTTACATACTGTACATGATTCCAGTAAAATGTTAAAAATCACTAAAAAGATATTTATGAAATAAAACTGTATATCCTTCAGCTTGATTAATATTTATTACCATGTTTTGGTAAAACATTGGCAAATGTTGCAAAAAGATACCTGTTTAATAAAGTATTGTCAGAAATATAAATTCAACCTACAACTTTTCTTTGTTAGACCAATAGACATATTTACCTGCTATTCTTTAGAATGTTGCTATTAATTAAAAGAAGCCGGGCAAATCTTTTCAGAGCCATAAAGCTTTGAGTAAATCTTTTATTCAGGCTAGAAGGAATGCCTTTAACCTAACAGAATCACCTGGATCAATTTTTTCCACGTTTTGCGTCTTTTGCAATCTCTTTCATTTGACTGTTACTTTTTTTGTTTTATTTCTCAAAAGGACTATCTGAACTTGTAATATTTGCGTGTAAAGGCACATATGTATAAAAGAAGGAAAAGCCCACTCATCTCATCTCCTTTTTTATTTCTTTCCATAACTGAACTTTAGAAAACTTTCTCTTCCTCACTTACTAATCTTTTGCCTTTTGGGGTGTGTGGGTGTATGGATTACCTTTTTACCTCCTCTGAAGCAAGAATTTAGCTGAGTGAGGCCAGACCCACCAGCAGGGAATGGATTTTAGCTCAGGAAATCTGAGTTGAAATCTGTTAAGGGTCTTCCAATGGACTGGTTGCATAATACAGTCAGAGACTGAACTTAGTACAATGGCTTCTTAGATTTTAGAGGAACAATTGTCTTGGATCCTTGGCTGCATTTGAATCCTGGAAGAGCCAGCTGTCTTCACCTGATTAGCTGATTCCAGAATCAGACAAAAAGATATGCACAATACTCACCTTTTGAACTGATTTGAGTCCCTGATTCTTGAACAACTGCAATTTTAACAAGCCAAGGAACAAAATGAGCACACCCAGCCAAAGACTACTGAAAAGCAATTACTGATAACAACTCCTATGGTCTTTCTCTTCCAAATATTGAAGAAACCATCTGACCCTGACTTTCAGGAACAAAATCTCTGTGTATGGTAATTATTTAGTCCTCCTTCCCTTTTTTCTTCAGTCTAGAAATATTCTGTTTTTCTTTTCTCTTTTCTAAGATAGGAAACCTCTAGAATGCTGATATTCTATGACTAAGAATATCACAGAATATGTGTTCTGTATTCTCTTATACTGATAACTGTGTAAAATAGAACACTTCTTGAAACCTTTCACCCATCCCTGGCACACTCTGAATTCCAGCTTATCTTTCTTTTACTGAACTGAATGTGCTATTTTCTGAATTTCCATTTTTCTCTGTGAAAGCCAGGAATTCATTGCACTCCTGTCAAAACATGTTATACCAAATGTACTCTTGTATTTCAGATGTAAAAAATGAACCTATATTTAATAAAAATATAATTTATTCACTCACCGTTGAGTCTAGGACAGCAGTTCCCAACTTTTGCAGCTGGGTGGTCTGCTGGGGGGGGGGGGAGGGCTGCATGAGTGACGGGCCAGTGTACAGCTCCCCTCACATGCAGCCCGGTTCCAAATAGATAGCAGGCTGGGGATGCCTGGTCTAAGATATAAAGCCAATGTAACATTTGGTAAAATGAAAAAAAATTAGAACTTATTTAGATATATAGTATTTGAACTAGAAAATAGACCAGAAAAGTCACGGATCAATAGAAAACAAGGGAATAGTTATCTTATCTTAGTTTTAAGAGTTACTTATATGATAGGATAAGAAACAAAGACTTTAAATTACAAATAATTATTGCCAGGCCCGGGCCAAAAACAACACAATGCAATCCAATCAAGTCCAATTCTTTATTGGATAGAATTTTGCCAAGATAAAGATATAATCTACTGTTTTAGATATATGCTGAGAGATTCTAAGGTGTGGCTATCCTCTTTACCTCTCCCCCCTCCAACTCATAACACCATAGTTTCTTCATTTGGTTCCTCTCTGGAATGTATTGCTTCCCCTCAGGAAAGCTCTGTATTGCCAAGATTCCAAGTTCCACTTCCTGGTATACATTCAATTTTGATTGAACATCATAAAATGTTTCTTGGTGTTAAGAACTGTTTAACAACAGAACAGAGTGCCTCTTGAGTTAATGACATGGCCTCATAAGAAATATTTCAACAAAACCTGGATGGCTATATCTCAGGACCTACTATAATAGTATATTTCTTGTGGAAGGTTGAGTTAGATGATCTCCAAGATCCCTTATATCTTATGATGTTATGATTATAGAAAGTAAATTGCTATAACAAAAACAAACAAGGGATTCTGATGACATCAGTTTGAAAATCCTTATTTATTTCAAACGTGGAATTGGTGACCTTCTTCCAAAATAATAAATAGTTAGCAGAGCCTTGCTTTATCAGCAGCATTTTCACGTTGCAAATTACACAAAGACTTATAGCTGCTGCTGTGTTTCTCTTCTTTTAGAGCTGTTCTGTCTCTTCCATTTGGATAATAACTTCTGTGATTGACTGCAAGCAGCTGATCTTTGATATGTTAGTTAGCGGGTGCTCCCTGAACCTTATCCCTCGAAATCTAACAGGGGTAGGAGATGACTTGGAGTGAGTAGTAGTCTCAAGGGGAGAAAATTGGAACCAAAGTGCAGGAGAGCAGAACTACAGGTTCCAGCAGTTCAGAGTAGAAAAAGAAAGAGGCAGCCCCTGGAGGGGGATTACTAAAAAGATGGGAAAAAAGACTGAAAGGGAGAGACAGTGTGTTTTGGAGAGAAATAATTTCTGTAGCATTCTGGGTTGTGGACTGCATTCTTGCTACTGTAAGAGAGGCAAACAATCCTAATCCAGTAGGAGAACTAAGAACAGTTAGAAACTAAGCAGTTTCCTGATTCATCACCTCTGGCAAGAGAGGAATATTATCTTAATTAAACCATAACAAATCCTACAAGGTAGGTCAATATGTTTGGGTCAGAGACCTGGTCATCAGTGGATCCTTTGGGGTGAGCACCACATTAGTCTCTCAAGTCAGGATTAATGCCAGAGGAAAGGACAGTAAACAGCATGACTCACATTTTTAGAAAGGGACTAAGGAGAAAGATGGGAAATTGTGAGCTAATTATCTTATCAAATGTTTTTTCCAGGAAAAAATGGAATGCTAGATCTGATCCAACAGAACTAGTTTTATAACAGCACTATGTTGTATAATGCAGTGGTCACCAATCAGCGGGCCATGGCCCACTGTTGGCTCGTGAGAAAATTTTAGTGGGCCACAGCACACCCATGTCTGCAACATGTCTACCGGCAGCGGGTGGATTGATGTGTACGGGGAGGGTAACACGTGGGAGATTGCGGCATTGGAGCCATTCCTGGGTGTTTCCTGGCCTGCGAGAGGGTGGAGGTAAAGGAACCTCTGAACTGGTGCTAGATGGTGGGAATCTGATGTCCACCATCAGATGATCTGAATCCTCTTCAGAGGCTGAAGAGTCACATGCTGAAGACCAGATGGCTGGCAGGGAGGTGGAGCAATCCTTCAGTCTCTCTAGCAAACCCATGTTGTGGCTGCTGCCTCCTGCCTCTATGCATTGAGGAGGCTGAACAGCAGCGGGAAGAACGCGGACCTCCTGAGCCACAGGAAGTGGCTGCCAGCAATGCCCTCAGGTGAAGATGTTGTGAGGGGGAGGCTCGACCCCTCCTTTCAGGAGCCTCAAAGCGCTTGCTGCCTCTCTGGCAGCTGCCAAGCCTCCTCCCACCGTGTTTCTCTTCCTCCTCGCCAGAAACGCTCACACGCTTAGTGGGAAGAAGAAAATTTGGTAGGTGCCAGAGGAGTGGTGAGCACTTTGTGGCTCCTGAGGGGAGGGTTGAGCCTCCCCCTTGAAACATTTTCACCTGAAGGATTCACTGGCAGCTGCTCGACCTCCTTGATGGGCAGAGGCAGGAGGTAAAACCAGTTCAGAGGTTCCTTTCCTCCTACCCCCACCCCAGCCAGGGAACACCCAGGAAGGGTTCTGATGCCGCAATCTCCCGTGTGTATCAGTCCATCCACCACTGGTCTCACCCGTTGCCCTACCTCCCTGCCAGCCATCTGGTCTTGAGCACATGGCTTGTTGGCCTCTGGAAATCAGATTCTCACCAGCTAGCACCAGTTCAGAGGTTCCTTTACCCCCACCCCTGGGGACAGGGGAGAGAGAGAGAGAGAGAGAAAGAGAAAGAAAGAGAGGGGGGAGGGAAAGAGAAAGAGAAAGAAGGGAAAGGGAGAGATATGAGAGAGAGAGAAAGAGAGATTGAGAGAGGGAGAGGGATGAGAGATCCTGGAATTTTGTTTTCTGTGGGAAATGGGTCCAAATGAGTCATTGAATATTTAAAGTTGCAGAAACAGACAGCCCAGCTAAGTACCTGAAGGATTTCATCCTGTCAGTGGGAGTCCAGGTGCTTCAGCAAGCAGCATGCTGGATTTGTATTAATGGTCTGTGGGATTTAAAATTATGAGTTTGTTGGTCCCTGAGGTCCAAAAGGTTGGTGAGCCCTGTATTGTATGCATGCTTGATTTTCAGTATGTATTTGATAATAGAACTGATCTGAATTTCAAAAGATTTGCAGTTAAGATGGAAAATCTAAGAATAACATTTTACTCTTGTTTATCATGTTCTAGACTTCATTACAGCACAACCACATTCATTCCCCATTACATAAAGTACTCAATAAGTAAATGGTCCTTATTGATGATGCATCATATATATTAGAGGTTAGGTTCAAGTATGTCACAGAAGTATGCAGTTCTCTAAAAAACAAGTAAGCAGTAGTTTAAAAATAGTGGCACTAGATGAATCTTTTCACCGTTTATTTTTATTAGATAAAAATAATTTTATGAAGTTTTTGAAAATATTTCTGATCCAGCATTCTCCTAGCACATTTGTTTTCATGTCAAGGTGTTATGCTTAGTTCATTTCTCATACGGAAGCATTCACGTAATACTAATAAAATCAGTTAAAGTATCTATAAATTCCTGCAAAATATCATTACAGGTCTTCCATAAATTTAATCTTCCTGGTTCAATTTTGAGATTTATTTCACTTAAAGAGAAAAACAAAAACTGATAAACAAAAACATGAAGAAAACTGCTTTAGTAATTTCTTGGTATAAGATAAATTTGGACATTCTGTTTCAATGACAAAAGGAGTCTGGGTAAAAGCCAACTGAACAGGTGCATGGGATCATGCCTGTGTTTAATGTAGCCTAATATCAGATATGTTAGTGAGAAAAAATGAAGTACAGAGACTAAGAGAGACAACCACTCATTGCAAAATTACTTTTGCTCATCATGCTGTGAGCTTTGTATTACATTTTTCTGTCAAGTGGCAGGAATCACAGGGAGAAGTGGCTGGAAAGCCCTTTCGTGTAACCCTAGATAAGTATCCATAATATTAGACTTTGATATTATAATGGAAAATGATGCCCCTCTTTGAAATATTTCTGATTGGTAATGAAAGTCCTAATCAGATTGTTGTTGATGAGAACAGGAGGGAGATGGTTCTCCCTCCCTCCCTCCCCCCCTCCCTCCCTCCCTCCCTCTCTCTCTCTCTCTCTCTCTCTCTCTCTCTCTCTCTCTCTGTGCGTGCATGTGTTGGGAAGAAATTATGCCTGTGCTACATCCCTTTTAGTGAATTTAGAAAACATGACAAGATGGGCAGCTCTTTGGACAAATATCTTTCATAAATTCATGGTTGTTTTATGAAATAGGTGGTTTAATAAAAACTGGCCCTCCTGAGGCATTTTCATTAAAGGCTGTCTCTAGACAACATCGCAATGTTTGCATTATCCCCTTATATTCTCTAGAGAATACACGCATTACCTTTTCAGCAGGAGTCGATATTGTGTGTGAAGGCATGAAAGGAGATGATTAGATTTTGCCTTTTGGTGCACAAAGTAACCACATGGAACAAATACATATGGTTAGGGATAAAAAAAATCCAATAATTTTGCTGCATGCTATCTAAATGCTAAATTTTTTCTATGACAGGAAAAAGATCAGATGATGAAGGATATATTTTAATGAAGATTTTAATCTTATACATGCGTCATTTCTAACTTGCACCCATTTACAGGGTTTGATCTCAAATACAGGGGTAGCTGAAAATCAATGTCCAAATATATATACAATATTTTAGGAGCAATAAAAACAAATTGATAACAATAGTGATGCTTATAATATGATTGTTGGATGAGTATGGATTTGAGAAACAAATTAAAATACTTTTTATTTGGCATAAGCATTAGAAAATAATTATAAAGACTTGGGAAAGTCATTCCTTTAAAAATAGTGTTTACCATCTGTGTAGACTTCTCTGCGCAGATGTCCTTGCTGGTGCTTTTGCTTTTTGGTAGGTCGAACCCTCTGAATTACAACAGCACTCATGTTGCTGTCAGTGGAGACAGGACTAGTAGGTCTAGGACAGTGTGAGGCATGATAATGTCTATGGCCTAGAAAAGAACAGCATTTTGATGTATTTTTCCCCAAAAAATCAGACAATTGCCTTTTGTAACTGAAAACACAATAATCAATGAACTATACATAAAAACAAAAGTATATAACTTTGCATTATAAATGTAAGCTGCCCAGAGTTCTGGCTTTGGGGTGATTGCTAATTATTGGATAAAATTTCATATTATTAATATAAAGACTGATTCACTGCTGAAGAATATTAATTGGGATTTTTTCCCCAAGCAAGATGCATCTAGATTTGGTTCTTTTGAGTAGCAAGCTTTCTTTTCCAGGTTTCCAGAGCAGCACTATTATCAGCAGCAATATATCAGATTGCACCTGAAGACATTCAGCAATTCTATTTGATACAAAATCCAGTGGTCCATGATAGTCATGATGTCATCTACTCCTGTGAGAACTGAATTTGTTGCTAGTTTTTTTCTGGATGCAATTCAAGCTGTTTATTATTATTTTTAAAGCCCCACCTGAGGACCTTTCCCAGTGTTTATGTCTGCCAAACAAGAGAATACCTATTAAAGGTGTCCTCTTACACTTGTGAAAAAAGGATACTTTCTCTAGGAAGGGCTTATCTCCTGAACAAAGATACCATCTACTCACATGGCCTTCTAGAATATGGAAAATATTGGCAACTCTGGAAGGCTTATCTTATTATTGATTTTTGTATAATTATGATTCTTCTTTTTTGGACCACTATTTAACAAAATTACAAACACCTATATAGAGATATATTAGCAACTTTCCATTTTTCTAAGATAAGGTAGACCAATATATATAAAAGAAAGGATTTAGTTTTACATTCAAACAAACTATTATTCTTGATAGGCATCTTTTTCACAGGATTCACATAAAACAGAAACAACTTCATAAAAGAACTTCGTGATTCATAATTTTTAGAAGGCAATATATAGAAAGACAACAAGAAATTTCACCTGCCACAGAATCTTGCATCTGACGTTTTGCTACTTTAAGACCAGCATATTCCGCTGCTGCTGCAACAGCCTGTGCAAAATCTGCATCTGTAAAAAAGGATCCATCTGATGAACTAACACTAGATCGTCCACTTGAAATGTTATCATCTTCTGACGCTGAACCCCATCCGTTGATCATGGAACCTGTCACAGAACTCTCCAGATCTCCCACACTTGAAGCAGGTGTCTGTTCAAGGCCACGTAAAACAAGCCTTTTGTTTTGCATCTTTACTATTTCTACGTCTGCTTCATCTTCTTCTTCTTCTTCTGGTGCATCAGTATCCATGTCAGACACAAGAGGTCCCGAAATGTAACCATATGTATGTGGTGGTGAAATAGGCCTGGGAGGTGGAGGTGGGCTCACAGGTTGACGCCTGTGAGCGAACAGTTAAAAAAAATAATTTTAATGTTAATAGCATTTTTAATACTTGTATTCATTACATAATATGGTTTTGTACTGGTTTGTAATTCAAAGTTATTGATTACTAAAGTGAAATGAAGAATTTTCCTTCAGATGGTTATATCTGAAACAAATATAGATGACAAGTACTTATAAATTCTGAATTTGGTTTCTCAAATAAGTACTTTACAATTATGATGTTGTAGTCATTCAGTAGACAGAAAAATAATACACGAAGCTTGATAATTTATAGCATTCTTTTAAAAAATCAGTTATTACTTGAATATGTTTATTTTTACAGAGTTTAAGCCCCTGTCACACTGAACCAGCGGATGCAAAGAGGATGTAAAACGGACAAAAAACCTTGCCATCCGTTGGAAAATGCGATGCATCCTTTGTGTACTCACTGCGTACGTCTTTCATACGCTCTATCCGTAAAACATCCGTCCACTGCTATTTCATCCGCTCAAAAAGTTTTGAGCTGCGCAAAACTTTTTGAGCGGATGAACTGTCCGCCACATACGATCTACATCCGCGACACATACGGGCAACAAATGTTCTACGTCTGTTGTCATCCATTACATGTCCGCTGTATCCTCTCGGCATCCTCTGGCCATCCGCACAATTCACATCCACTCCAGCGGAAAGCGGAAAGAGGAAGCGAAAGGTACGCGGAACGTCCACACAGCATTAGTAGCATGGACATAGAAAGGATGAAAGCAGATGCATCTCGTATATAAAGCATTAAAACGGACAAAACGTTCGTATAGGGGACGTATCTCGTATATTTAGGATGTCTGGAGGATGTCTAGCATATGTGGAAGGACAGCTAGCGGAAAATCGACATTTCCTATAAAAAGGGGGAGGAAATCACCTGGATCTCACTTTCAGTCCAGCAGTCCTGGTGTGCAGACCTCTTCAGCCTTGCTCTTGTTCTTCCACATCATCCATTGATCTCTACCATGGATCATCGCACACTCCTTTTGGTAGCCGCCATCATTCAACACCAGAACCAAGCCCTCTTCAGACTGTTTCACCTTTTCTACGCAAAGAGAAGAAGGAGATGGCCAAGAACTGTCTGGGTCTGACGATGGATCGGGAGAAGAGCGGAGTTTGGACTCTATGACAAGCTGATGGTGGAGCTAAGGAATGAAGACACTCGTGCATTCCAGCACTTCATGAGGATGCCACCAGCCATGTTTGACGAAGTTGTGGAGCGTCTGAGACCCAGGTTGACCAAGGAAAACACCAACTTCCATCCCAGCTTGGACCCTGGACTGAAGGTGACTCTGCGCCACCTGGCCTCTGGGACCACGTACAGAAACATGCAGTATGCCTGGAGGGTGCCACACAACACCATCAGCATTGTGGTCAGAGAAGTGGTGTAGGCCATCATCGAAGAATACATGGAGGAGCTCCTCCAGTGTCCCACCACTGAAGAAGGCTGGAGGAAAGTTGCAGAGCAGTGGTATCAAAGGTGGAACTTGCCCCACACCGTTGGAGCCATAGATGGCAAGCACGTGGCCTGTAAAGCTCCACCCAACTCGGGGTCCACTTATCACAACTACAAGGGCTTCTTCAGCATCATCCTCTTTGCCATGGTTGATGCTGACTACAAGTTCATGTACATCGATGCTTCAGGCAACGGGTCAGCTTCAGATGCCCAGATATACAACGCCAGTGACCTCAAGAGTGGGCTGAAACGCAACCTCATCATGGGATTCCCAGATCCAGACCCCCTACCCAACGACACACAAGATGTGCCCTACTTCATCGTGGGTGATGACGCCTTCTCCCTCAGAACCTACCTCATGAAGCCCTACACTTCCAGATACCTCACCCGTGAAGAGAGGACCTTTAACTACAGGCTGTCCAGGTCAAGGCAGGTGGTGGAGAACGCCTTTGGCATCCTGGCCAACAGGTTCCAGGTACTTCTCACCACCATAAAGCATCACCCAGAGACCGTGAGGAGCATCATGCAAGCTTGCTGCATCCTGCACAATCTCATGCGCACCCACTACCCAGTGTTGCAGAACAGGCTTGTGGACCACCAACAAGGCAATGGGGACATGGAGCCTGGTGAGTGGAGGCAAGGACTAAACCTGATAGACACTGTGGATGTGCAAGGCCCCAACAAAGCTTCACGTGGAGGGAAGAAGCAGCGCAACCTCCTGAAACACTGGTGCAACTCCCCAGCTGGAGCAGTGGAGTGGCAAGACGGGATGGTAGTTGCTTAATGGATGCTTCCTTCAGCCTGTCTCATCACACTGATGAGATTGTGCCATGTATGTTGAGTGGCCTTACAATTATTAGGGCATTAATAAAGAGTTTTGTTTATGTTGAAATGTGTGGATCAATGATTAAATTGTTATTGATAATAAAGGACCATATATGTGGCAGCTGGGAGGGTGGACCATACAGTCCCACTATGCTTGCACTGGAGGTTTATCTATCCCACAGCTATCATTACCCATCCCACAGCTATCCATCCCACAGCTATCATTACCCACAGCTATCCATCCCACAGCTATCCTTACCAATCTCACAGCTATCCATCCCACAGCTATCCTTACCAATCCCACAACTATCATTACCCATCCCACAGCTATCTATCTCTCAGCTATCCTTACCCATCCCCCAAGCATGCAAAGGCTTAACCCTTTTTTCAAAGTTTTCCCCAACACTTTATTAAGTAAAAAAAATGAACTAAGTGTGTGAAGCAAAGATAACCTTTATTAATAACTAACTGTATGACTTTATTAAAAAACAAAATGCCCCAAGTAAAGTGTATTTAAGCAAAGATAAGGTGAGCAGGTAACAACTCAGTTTCTGGCAATCTTTTCAGTCACTCTGAGACGTGCCCATGGTCTCAGATGTAAAGGGGCCAGGGACTGTGGAGGTGGCTGTTGCTGGAATGCTGGTCTGAGGCACCATTGGGGTGCCTGGCCCTGAGAGTACAACAGGAGATGGTGTGTGTGCAGGAAGCTCTCAGAGAGCTGACTCAATCTCGTGAGGTTGAGAGGCACTTCCTCAAGGACCTGGGATGTGAGGCCCAAGACTGATGACAGATGTTCTGAGGAAGGGCTTGGCTGTGGGTGGAAGAAGGAGGAGTGTAGTGGGGCTGTCTGGTCTGCAGCTGGGTCAGCTGAGATGTCTGTGGCATCTGAGGAACCTGGGTCTGGACTGGGAAGGGCTGCCTCTGCTGTGGGAAGTCCTGGTAGTGGTAGGCTTGGTAGGCGAGGGGCTGCTGAAATCCGTGGAAGGGCTGTGACATCGCCTGGGGTGGAGGAGCAGACCTGGAGTGGGTAGCAGCAGGTTCAGCTGGGCCTGGAGGGTGGTGCAGAAGAGCTGTGATCCTCTTCTTCATCGCCTGGTACTGGGCCTCGGGCATGTCCATGAGGGTCTGGCCCACGTACGTGATGAAGGGCTTGCGGTTGGAGGATGGTATATCAAAGTGGACCAGCTGGGACAGGAGATCTGTGGTTGCCTTGTGGCTCTGTCCCTCCGGTCTGCCTCTCTGCCTGCTTTCTGTGGAGGTGGAGCTGGGTGTGGGTGTGGGTTGGTCTCTGGTGACTGCCTCTTCTTGCTCCATCTGAGACAGGGAATCCTCCATGTCCTCTGGCATGGGGAGTGCAGCTGTGGGGGGTGGTCTGTTGTGGGGCCCTCCAAAGACACCTGCTTGGACACGGTAGCTGTCTCCTGGCTGGAAGAGGAGTGGCTCTCTGTGGGCTGTCTGAGGGAGAGGGTTGTCAGAGGGGCTGCTCCTTGGTGGCAGATCTCACCCTCCAGGAAGCTGCACCTGGCCATGACATAGGTCTCCCGGTCAGTTAGCTTGACAGCGGCCTGCCCGGATCTCTTCAGGTGCAACTTGCCATTCCAGGTGTGCATATGCTTCCACCACCCCAGGAGGACATCTGAAGTGTAGCCCAGGCTCTCCGCCTTCTGTCTCCACGCTGCCTGCTTCCGCTTGGTGTCGTGATAGAGCCTGTGGCCCTTCCTCCACAGGTACTCGTTCTCCCTCTGCCATTCCAGCACTTCCTCCCATGGTCCTCAGAATTGGAGTACTGTTTCCTTTCCCCCTTCTCCTTGCCTTGCTTCTTCCTCCCTCTAGCAGGGGCTTCAGGGCCTTCAGCAGCAGGGCTTTGAGGGCCTTGGGGCTGGTCCACCACAGCAGCAGGAGAAGCACCAGCAGCAGCAACACCAGGAGCACCAGCACCAGCAGCAGCAGAAGCACCAGCAGCTTCAGAGTCAGCGCCAGGGGGTGGGATGGTGGTTCTATCCTTCTTGCCAGGGCTGGTGGGAGTAGGCACAGGCTTCCTCTTCTTCCCCATGATGTTCTCTCAAGATGTCTCTGGCAGCAGGTCTTTCCTGTAAATGGTGACCTGCTTGCGAGCTGCATCCTTATATATCCGTGGAGCTTCCGCAATTCATCCTCCCTGCATGCGCAGTGAATGCTTTGCATCTGCTTGGCATCCTCTATGCATCCTATAGGCATCCATGATGCATCCGCGTCATTCGCTACACATCTGCTACGCATCCGTTCCTTCCACTATGCATCTGCTTCGCTGTTTTCCCCCGGAAGCCCTGCGGATGTGTTATCTGCTTCCATCCGCTAGGCTTCCTACGAACGTCCGTTTTGCATCCCCGCTACATTCTCCCCCCGTCCGTTCCTTTCCATTGTTGTCCGCTCTGTTTATGCAAATTTGGGGCACTTTTGAGAGCGGATAACAACGGATGGAAAATTTGCTCATCCGCTGTGTCCTTTTTACATACGTTTTGCATCCGTTGGCCGGTGTGACCTAGCCTTTAAATAAAACAGTTTATGAGACCAAATTGTTTGTGCTACACATTTGAATGGCCAAAAACTCAGAAAAATTATGAAACACTGCTTTTAATACTGACAGGGGGAAATACCAGAATTTTCTGCATCCTTCTTTTATGTTAGTAATGAAATGGGAAAGATTAGATACTCTCTAAATTTTAAAGTGGTCTTGAAGAATTTGGAAACTGATTCAAAAATATCTGTAGGAATAATTTGCAGTTAGGGGGAAAAAAATCACATAATGATTCTGATTAACATCCAGAATAAGCTGACTTCATTTAAAAACCTATCTAGACAAACATATTTTCTCCTGAAACTCTTCAGAGAAAAAATATTTCAACTCTTATATGCAGTTGTAGACTATAAATCATGCCTTCTGTTTGAGCTGTCAATGCTTTATTTCCAGAGTTTCATGTCTTTGCACTTTAGTTTTTATTTTTTACTTAGAATTTTTCAGAAACTCAGAATACTCAATCCATTTTAAAATACAAATTAAAATAAACATGAAATAAAATATATGTATATATGTGTATACACAAATGTATGAGAGAACAGAGCTTTGGATATGGGGAAATATAGACATGCTGCTGAAGGACTGGCTAATTTTAATCAATAATCATTCCTAAACTTCATCTGTTATTTTTCTTCAGTGAGTTTTTGCTCATTTCCCATTTCTCTGATTTTTGTCCCCTAAGAAGAACGGTATGAGCACAGTCAAAGATTCAGTTATGCAGTGATATGTCATCCACAGGTCTACTTTTCTCATATAGTATTGGCCAATATGAATTGATTCACCATAGTTTAAAAAATTATTAGGTCTAAAAATTATGCTATGGAAGGTCAAGGTTTATATTTTATGTTATAATTTATTGAACATTTTACTGTATATGCTTTGGAAGGATGTAAACTTGTAACATTTTTTTTAAAAAACTCAAAACTATGAAAGTGAAAACAATATTGCAAAATAAAAAGAAGTATGAAAAAAAATCTCAAACCTATCAGGAAACTCATATCAACTCAATCAAAGAAATGAAATGAAATGCAAGACAAATATTGCATTGTCAACATTTACTATCACTATAGGTTCACTGACCAGTGATAAATCTGTACTATTGTATATTCTTATTAAAGTAATCTAATCTTGAGACTATTATGACAATGGATTCCATAATGAAATATTTTGTGTAAAGTTGTTCTGGATATAATAACAGTTTCTCCAATACCCTTAAGCTCTTATATGGCAGAAAGAACAATGATAAACAGTTATTCAATTAATTCATCATACTTTCTATTTCTATAATCTGCTAATCATTCTAACTGTTCTATACTTATTAAATGCTGTGAGTTTTAAAATATGGTGTGATAAGAATAGCTTTTGTGCCTGTAAAGAAGCACGCTTCTGTAATAATGCTGTAGTCATATTAATTTGACACTTAATACATTGATGGCAAAATTATGCATCTGTGCTTACTATGTGACCTTGAAAAGATGAAGTATTATAGTCTTCATGAATAATTCCTTACAAGAGTACCTTAACGACACATAGATAATATCTTCTAACAAAATACATTAGCATAAAATATAAAAAGTTACTTTTTTAATTAACATACCGTCGGTCTGGTGGGTGTTGCAAATGGGCTATTTCTTCCTGACAATCTTGCAGCATAGGCTGCAATTCTTCTTGAGGAGAAGGAGTTAGTGTAGCAGTAGACTGGTGGCTATAGGACACTGCTGCTGGAGATGAAGCTGCTCCTCGAATTGGTGGTGTAGGACCCCGTTCATCATCTTCTACTTCTAGGTCATCCTGCCGTATATACATTCTTGTTGGTGGTAGTGGGCAAGGAATTTCATGATCATAGCTATGAAACAATGTAACAATATAAAAATACAATGGATCGGATATATTTCTCTTCAGTTATTACTTCTTAACCTCTTCCTTTGTAATTCTAAACTGATTAATTCTTATATTTTACTGAATGAATAAAGTGAATTAAAATGACTTACAAAACCATTTTACTGTACCTTTCATTCATAGAGAGGTTGTAATCTTCACTATCATTATGGGGAGGTGGATGAACAGGAGGTGGTGGAAGTACTTCTGCCCAATTCATTCCAGCTTGTTTAGTTGTCTTTGGAGTTTTAGCACCCTTTTTATGCCCTTGGCTCCCTGTGAAGAAATGTATCACAGCACTTATAAATCTTTTCTGAGTTGACCTTTTTTTCCACTTATTGAGTCCTCCCCAAAGACTTGGTAGATGTGGATGTTTGATGATAAAAGTATCATTGCAAGATGTAAGCTGTTCTGAGCAAAGCTGCCTTTTGTAATTGAATGATGGTGATTTTTGTCAATGACGATGGTATTGTTTATTATTATAAATATATTATAAAAAACCAATTGTTTGGGCATTGTTAAAATTAGAATAGGAATTTGACATGAGATGTAATAAAAACTGACATTTGACAGATGCATTATAAACTTATACATTTCTAGAGTTGCTTGAATTATGAAGAATTTATGACTGTTGGAAATGTAAACAAGAGACATTTTATCATACTGGGTAGAGGTGTAAAAAAAATCCAGAAAATTTTGGATTCAAATACATACACTAATTCAAAATATTTCAAAGATTAATATATATTTTAAACTATAGGCTTTTCTTTTGGCACTGTAATGGCATGTGGGAAAGACCTTGACAGACAACGTGAAAAAATGATGCTAGGGAATGGCCAGATTAGAGAAGGCATAGCAGAGATGGTATTCAGCAGGTTCTGACCTGTTATGGAGAACTGGTAGTGGAAATTTTGAGTAGTTCGGCAAACTGGCAAATACCACCTCTGACTGGAGATTTTACAGTATCCTTCCCCTACCACACTCACCAAGCCATGCCCACAGAACCAGTAGTGAAAAAAATTGAATTCCACCACTGAGGCATAGCCAGTAGTTGGACAGTAAGCAAAACAAGAATCTCAGAAGGGACAGTCCCTGGTTTATCAAGCTGTACAGGAGATAGTGGATATTTGTACTTGTACTTTCAGACTTGTAGCATTCTGTTGTTGATGTAGTCTTATAATTATATTTGGTCATATTTCCTGTCTGGTCTGTCTGGTAAGGTTGACATTGATCTTACAAGTTTTAAAGTATAAATCCTCCATTGTTAGGAACCACAGTTAGAATGAACTCAGAACTTTGTTTGTACACATATTAAGTGCATCAATATTATTATACGCAGACAGATGGAAAGATTGAACATTATACACAATGGAGGAATTGATGGCGAAGATGATGGAACTTACTGTGATGGTGAAATTGACATTTTGCACCAGAGAAAAAATACTAATTTATTGCTGACTGGAAACCTCTTATAGACTTTTTGTATGAAACAGAAAAAGATGAACTTATGATATATAGATTTGATGATGAGAAAAAAAAATACAGAAAAAAATGAAAGCTATGCTGAGCCATAGAGTAAAAGTAAATTTATACTTATAATTGCTGTAAGAAAAGCAGAAGCTCTCTCTTTATATTTTCTTTCTTTTGTTCTACACTTTTGGCTTTATCATTTTTAGTTTCTTCTTTCTTGTTTTTAGCTTCAACTTTATTAAAATTTTAATAAAGTCATATGAAAAAATGTGAGTGTTTAAATCATTTTATAAAGATTATTTGATATGTTTTCCTTGCCTTTTCAACTCAAAGGATTTAAAAAGAGGATAATAAGAGAGTGATTGATTTTAGGCTTATTTAAAAGAAATTTAAGAAAAAAGGAAATGGGAAGGGGGAATAGCAATCAATTACCTTAATCCATAAAATCTTTTGCAATGTTTTCAAACCAAAAATAAACAAACAAAAAAACCAAATAAATAAGTACATGAGGCATAGTGCATTGAAATATTGCGTTGAAAAGTCCCAATGCAACTATCTCTAAAAGTTTCTGGATTCTGAGCAACACACTTGTTTGGAAAAGAAGTGTGCACACATTATGTATGTTTTTAATAATATTCACACTCTGCCTTGTGATGCAGATTGCATGATCTGAAGCTGGTTGGTTAAGGTGCTGTGCTAGAAACCAGAAAATTGTTATCAGTCAGTGATTTGCAAGCCTAGAATAAGGCAATAGCAAATCATTTCTGAAATCTTTTTAAGAAGTTTGCAAAGACAAAAGTCAACACTGACTCAAATATACTTTATATGTCTATATTATCAAAGCTAGCTGGATGACCTTGGGCCGCTCACTGTCTCTTAATCCACATTACAAGGTTATTGTTGTGGGGAAAATAGGAGGAGGAAGGTGTACTGGTTATGTTTGCTGCCTTGAGTTATTTGTAAAAATTAATAAAGGCAGGATACAAATATATACCTAATAAAATAAAATATAATAAAATATGTACAGAATAGAGAATGTGTTCTCCAAATATGTCAACCATATTATAATGCATCCCAGAATATTTATTTTACAAAATGCACTGCACATTTGAATACTTACCTGATGTACTGCTTCCTCTGTCTGAACTGTTGTAGGACCCTCCTGTATTCTGATCATACGTCTGATTATATGGAATAGTTGTAACATTATCATTTACACGGTAATCTGTAATTTAATAAAATAACATTATATTTCTTTCAAATAGCTGTTCATTCATCTACTATCAAATTAAGGAAAATTAAAGTTAATGTCTATATTTTTCAAAAATTATTGGATAAAAATTAGATTGTTTGAATTTAAGCTAAAAGCCACATAAATATTTATTTAATTGTCTTATTTATTAGAATACACTGAGTTTTTGGAGAATATTGCACTAATTACCAAGCTGACAAATTTCAAATTAATAGGTTTTATATCTAGAAAGTGATTTGTTCATCCATATGTGATTGATGTTTTCATAACAAGTCATCAGTTTGGAAATGGTTTAAATCACTATGAAAGTAGTAGTATACAAATTGCCCTTTTTGTTTAAAGAGTTTCAAAACTGATTAAAATCAATGTTTTAAGGTTTAAAACACAAGGTAAGAAAATACTACAAACAATTTACCTTTGTTTAATTTGTTTTGTTCCATTATGTTGAATTGAATTGGTTCAACTTCTTGTTTCTGTTGTGTAGATGGCTTCCAATGCTTTTCATTTGAATCAGCACTATTACTGTTTACATTATTGCTCACGTTTGATTGGATAAGTTGAGTAGTGGCATATGGAGTAGGCTGTCCTGGTTGGTTGACAAATCTTCCATCTTTCACATTTGGGCTATTGAACGTTTTCATCTCATTGATTTTGTTGCTCAGATCCATATCACCATAAACTGTTGATTCAGGCAACATCAAGTTTGTTTGCTTATTCTCCAGCTGATTGTTGTAATTTGCTATACAGTCAGCTATTCATATTAGGAAGTAAAAAGTCCAAAATATATTCAGTTACAGTAGGAATTTTAACATGTGTACATGACTTTTCTATGTAAAACAAAATAAATTTCTAACAATATAATTACACTGAATAAAGGAAAATTAATGTCTAAGCTGTCATAAGGAGAAGCTTCTGTTCCATGGCTCCATAACTGTATGCCTCTCTTAACAAAAGTTCCTTCAGATCCTTGGTTATTTTATTTTACCTATTCCTTTCAGAAAAAAATCTTTTTTTATTCCTTGATTTATCTCAACATACAATTTTTATAGTTGTCCATCTTACCATAGTGATGTTAAGTGGCATACAAAAAGATAAAAACCAAAGGAACAAACATGTTTTATAAACAATATACAAAAAAGTCAATATACTAAATGCCTAGGGTTGAAAAAAAAGTTAGTTTTAATAATTGAAACAATAACTATAAACCAACTAACAAGGCTTGTTCAGGCTTTTAGCCCAAATTCTTGTGAGCACAACCAGGCCTTAAATCTTTTGAGATGGAGCAACAGATTAGGTCAATTGCATCTCCAGGACAATGCTGTTCCACAGAACAGACATCAGAGAAGACACATGATAGGAATATCTTCCGTCTCCAAAATTCTTCACAGCAGCACTGACTCTTTGGTATAAAATTTGGACCTTGATCTTGTCTCTTAATGAGAAATATCTGTATGTAAGAAAGAACTATAGCACATCACTGTATTTTGAAGATTTGTAAATGCTTTAAAATTCTATATTTAGGGAAGAATAAAATATCTTGTAATGTATTTCAAATCTACGTACTACATGTGGCTGCATATAAGTATCAATAGGACTATTGATTGAGTATTGGAACTGTTATAATAATGATGATGATAAATAATAAATACCTGGTCGAGAGTAAGTAGTAAGGTTGCTGTCACTGTTTCCATTGCCTGATGTACAACAGTTAATAGAACAATCATTATGATTATTCCCAGTATTAGGCCATGTATCTGCAAGCCAGGGCTGAGTAGTAGGTTCATTGATGTTTAAAAGACCTGGCCTTAAAAAAGACAATTAATGTATCTTTGTTACATTTTTGAAAAAAGGAAATAACTAAATTTAAAAGATCACATTGATTATTCTTAAAAGCCCCCCCTCCCCACAATCCTCATGATTACTCTTGAAATCAGAATGCGGTAAAGCGGTTCATAGACTTGCTATGAGAGGTGCCTTGTTTCTTGATATCTATTTTGAAAATCATTTTTGATTTCCTTCATTACATATTTCAAAAAATGCTCATTATACATTTCGGATAAAATACTGCAGAAATGTGAAACTATATAGATATTCAGCGAGAAGTAATTCTATAGCTGAGATGAAGAAATATTATTTTTTAAACTTTTTGCAATGAAATCTTCAACATTTAATTCATTTTTTTCTATTTTATCCGGGTTTGAAATATTCTGGATGGCTCAGGACAGGAATATGATTAATCTTTGCATGAAGCACATTACAAACTCTACTCTATAGAAAAGGCTAGATTACCTAGAATATTATTTTAAAAATAAAAAATATTATGATACCCAGGTCTTGCTTTTGGGAAACAAACCTGCATATTATGAGTTAGATTCCATTCTTATAGTGGCTATTCATGAAGCCAAGAAAATCCAGATAAAAAACTTGATGTTTATGCATTTTTATATATTAGTAATAAAAAATCTTGGTGTGAGGTGCATAAACCAGTGGTCTCCAGCCTTTTTTGGCACCAGGGACCAGTTTTATGAAAGACAACTTTCCACGGACTGGGTGGAGAAGAGGAGGAGCATGCAACCTAGATCCCACACATGTGCAGACAACTTCAAATAAAAGTTACTGTTTCTTCATTTCCCATATTATGTCATTCTATTCTTTTTGAGAAATCTTGTTTGTTCATGTGACTAGCACTGGCTGGTGATTTCCTTGCCCTTTTTTAGAAATTAATATTGCTCAGGCATTTGCTGAAATATAAACTCAAATGCACTTCCACCTCCACCTCTCTCAAGACTACTGATATGAAGAATTATATCTTATGTGATGCAGATAATTTTATAATAGGTACTATGACTTCACACATTAGCAACTGTCAATTCCCAGGTTATTCTGCTGCATTTATATGGAAAAATCTAGCAAATGTTTCATTTTTGTCATTGACTATTGTGCAAAGTGAAAATAAAATTTAAAAAAAACAAAATAATTACTACAAGTGATCATATTGCTTATAAAATACTCAGTCAGAAAAACATTAGTATCATTTAAGATTATGAAATGGTCTCAAAATTATAAGTCATAAGAAATGTTGCTACTTCAATATAACAAGCAGTTTGGCAAGGTGCCCTATATCACTTGAAAGGATTTACACATTCCTGATTATGAAGTATACATGTTTCCAAATGTAATCAGAACCTCACACATTCCTAAACAAATGTAAACATGCCATCTTTTTAAAAAATGATGTTTCTAGAGAGATAAAATATATACTAGTGATTTAATACAATATCAAGAACTTCTTTCACAATATAATTAATTTATGAATAACCCTTCAGTGAAATGTTAATGGTATTTATTTATTAAAATACATTGATTAAACACCTTAGGACAAGTGGAAATTCATTCATTTCTTATTTATTCTGTGACCAGCAATCATAATTTCCCTGTTTTAATTTATTAAAACATAGAAGTTTGTCCTATAAGAGAAAAGTTTAAAATGTAAAACATTTTTATTAAACAGCATAATTAAATGCGTAATATTTTTAAAAATCTCAGTCTTGGTTTGTTTTTTTTTTTGTTATTTAGCTTTCTCTTAGTAGCAAAATTTATAGTTTGAAGTTAAAGTGCTCCCTCTGCTGTTTAATTTCGATGATGCATGTTTGCAAATTAAATTTGAAATGCTGTCGGTAATTTTGCTGCATTTTATGCTGAAAATTAACATCAAACATTATTACCTGCCTCCACTGCTTACAGCTTCTCCTCCTCTTTGATATGTTACTGAAAGATTAAAAAAATATATATATTGTTGTTAATTTTTTGAACAAGATCAATCTTGACAGGTAACTTCAGAAAGACATTTGCTTATTTAAGCAAATTCTAATCTAAAATATTAATTTCTTCAGAGTTTCCTATCCTGATTTTCCTGTAAGTAAACTGTACTAATGTAGATATGCACAGCATTGCACTGCACATTATCCCATCTCATCTTCGAAGTAAAAATGAAATATAATTCCAAAGCAGTATTGTTCGATGGACAATTTGTACAAGAACATGTTTTTAAAATGTGCTAAATGTTTATCAATGCATTTATAAATAAGAATTAAGTTAGGAGTCATACATTAAATGAATTTGCTGTGCCAGAAAAAGGAATCATACATGAAATGAATTTGCTGTGCATATGGAAAGGTTTGGAAACTAGGTCAGTGTTTTAAAAATCAGCCGTCTTTTTAGAACTCCAAAATGACAGTCTGCAAGGCAGAGATTAATATTACAATCAATCAATAATTAATATGATAATAAATAAAAGTTTTAAATTTGTAAAACAACATTAATTTCAAATTACTTATTGTGAAATTTCCTTTTTCCTTACTGGAAAGCCATCACTTCACAGAAATATTTCTATTTTTCCCAGAGATATTAGAGTGAGTTCAAATACAATGTTAATTTTGAGAATGAATTCTTCAATGACACTAGTATACTTAAACTAACTGCAGAATCAACATATTAAAAAGGTTTTTGATATTAATCTGTAACTTTAGGTCAATTCTAAACATGTCTGAGTTTAATACAAGGCTAAAAGTAAATGAGGAGTAAAAATATAAAAATATCTCAAAGAATTTTAGGGACAATAACCTTTCATATTCTGCAAGTGATTCTATGTAAAAAAAACTATTTTTACATAGAATTTTGTAGATGATTCCTGTGTTGTAATAAATCCTTAGAAACAATATTGACATTCATGTTGAGAATGGCTTTTAACAGCACACGGTTTATGGGGATATTTTCAGAAATAAGTATTTATTTATGTTTCTGTTTAATGGAAGCTACTAAAATACGAAGTGGGAAAAATGCTTTGAATCAACATGGGAACATTGCTGCAGTGTACTTACTGCTCCTTTATGTTATATTTCTAATGCATTTTTCCTAGGTGGCAACCATACAAGCTCAGGAAAAAATATCGCTTTTTAAAGAGCCACTGACAAGTACAGCAAACTGTATCCACACTGAATCCTGCTTCTGATCCCAACAGCTGCACACCCCTATTTTCTTTGGATATTTATGACTGCTACAGTGACATCTGTAGGAACCGGTCAAAATTGGCAAGGTGGCAGATGGAGCATTGGAACCTCTGCAAAAGACATATATCAATGCCCCACTCCCGCTGCAACTAATCTATTTGTCCAATATTCAACAGTAGTAGACATTTAAGGATATTTCAGTTTGAAAGATGGATAATAAGCTAGGTTAAAGTTCAGACAGGATTACATATCAAATTAAATATCATTTATATGTTGTTTCTACATTAAGTCTTACTGGCATTTCCTAAAGCACAGGACATCTGAATGTGAAACTCTATACTACTTGGAATCAGAATCTAGATTGTGTCTGAATAAAAACACAAATTGTGGAGAGTGCATGGCGAGTTGTGAAGTCAAGCATCTGGAGATGTCTATTTTAATAATTATGTTTGTCATTAAAATTTATTGTAAAGAATGCTGACTTCCTTTATGTAGTTTCTAATATCCTTCAAGAACTATTTTATGAAAAAAGGATTTTAAGAGGCCGAATATTAAAACTGAACAGAATTATGAAAACAGAGATAGTATATATTGTTGTAGATAATCTTCCCAAAGATGTAAAAGTTTTAACTCAATACCAGTGTTAAATCTATAAAACAGATAAAAATAGTTACGGTGATGAAATCCTACCTTCCGTAACATTACTAATTCTTTCTATTTTCAACAATGTGCCTGGTTATACAAGGAAGATGAAAGGGAGAAAGTGATATACATTATACAGACACATGCCAAACTATCAAGGGAAAAGTGCAAATATATACCTGTTGGTGTGAAGGTAAAAGACGGGACTGAAAAATCAAACACAATAAAAAAAAACTGGTTATTAAGCTGAAGAAGGAAAGGACAGACCATACAACATTAGTATAAATCAAGACAATTACAGAATATAAAGGAAGAGTAAATATATCTAGACAGATGGATGCGAATAAAACAGTCCTGTGGTTTTAAATGGTAGCTTGATACAGATAGCATTTTGGAGGAAGAATGACATTCTGGTATAGTGTGCTCTTGAGAGAAATAAAGTGTGGTTTAGCCTTTCAATGACCTTTTGGTGTTTATATTTTGCTGCAACTCCATAAAAAAAAAAGGAAAGAAAAATGCCCTACAATAAATCTCAAAGTTTTTGATCCTTTTAAAGTGTTATCAAAACTTTTTAAAAATGCAATCTTTGCTACATTAGGTCAGTGTGTTATAGTGTTAATTATTTAAGAACAAAACAAATAAAACAAGATTATATAAATCTTAGGCATATGTATTAACATGGTGGGGTTTGCTGGCTGAGGAACTCTAGGAGTTGAAATCCACAAGTCTTAAAGTTTCCAAGGTCAGAGACCCTGCTTTAAAGTGTGTAACTTTTATTAGTTACCTGCTTAGTGTTATATCTTCTTTTATGTTATTATTACAAGTGGCATGTTTAGTTTTGGTAAGTTCAACTAATAAATCAGTTACAATAACTTTGCTCAACAATCTAAAACATTAAGCCCAAATATTGTAATTCAGGAAAAAGGCCTTACCTCTCTTGGCTCCCATAGATTTTATTAGAACCAACAGAGGCTGATCAAACCTTTTTCTTTTTGCAGATATTTTTTATTTTGATCAGGAAGTATTTTTTTAATGAGAAATAAAGATAATGTACTTAACAATGAGCAACATAAATTATGTCTACATTGGACTAAAGTTTTAGGACCAGCAGTTATTCCACAAAAATGACAATGACTAAGTAGGGATAGTGACAGCATCTTTGGCCTTTTTTATGTTTTTCTACTGGACTAGCATCTTAAGATGTTTAGGAGGGCAGAAAAGCGTATTATTAATCATATCTGTCCCTGTTCCTAACTTCCTGGAATACCGGCACTGAAAGAAAAGGTAAAATATCTTCAAAACTCTAAAAACAATGCTGTAAACTATTTAAGCACTCTTTTTTAAAAAAAATAATTATGGTAATTCTCTTATGATTCTTTTTCTGATGCTCGTTTTCACAAAGTGAAAGGTATTCAATGTCCTTCAGAAGTAGAATTGGAGATATTAATAAAGTTTTCATACACAAACACTCACACAGTCACAGATAAAGATACTCCCGCACACACATAGGAAGGAAAGCAAGTTATCCAAAATAACTGTACTTGGCAACATTGCCTTCATTTTACTCTGAACTAAATGCTCAATATTAAGAAAATAAATTAAGTAAATAAAAATGTAAATAAATAACATAGAAGAAAACTGCTTACAACCAAACTACCAATTTATTTATCAAAGTTTACATAAATAAATTAGTTGGCTTTTAATGCAATATGTATACACTTTAATGCTATGAATGTGATATATTATTTTATGAATTAAATTTCATTGAGGACAAAAATTTTATTTCACCACTAAAATTTGGAAGATATGTAAGAGTACAAACAGTAAAATAACAAAGAATCAGAATAACAAATTGCATGCTATACAATTAGCTCCACTTATAGTCAGCTAATAGTATTAGTCGATAAAATGTAGATCTTAATAAAAGATTGCATGGGATCATGCAATTAGTAAAGCGTAAAAAAAAGAACTGTTAGAGTAGTGTGAAGAATATTACTTAATTTTCCTTGCAGAGTAGTAACCAATACACATTACTTTTTATTCCAGCTTCATGAAATCTGCCTATGGTATTACTGATACCCAGTATTGGCAGTCTGCTATGTATGTTTTACATTCTGGAATATCCTGATTTCCTTGACATTTAAATATTTTCAATTTTATAAAGTAACAAAACAACAACAACAGAAATCACCTTACATTTTAGGGATAAGTCAACAATATATTTATCTTATATTTTTCTTATGTAAGTTTTATAAATATGCAATTCTGTGACCTTTTCTTCATATTATCAAGAGATTACAATATTAATATTGGATGCTAAGCATTAACATTTCACATAAGTGTCATAGTTGATTCTTTCAAAAGCCAACTGCAGGAAGATTTTTAAGTAAAACCATGTTATCAAGTTTATCTATTTTTGACGAAGAACTCCTTTTATATTTTTAGATACTTTTGGTCTGTTGTATATGTAGGGTCATATCGAAAAGTTGACATTTACTGCAATGTGGTAAAACTATTCATTTTCAGCTCTTTCTTTGAGATAAGTCCTGCTTCTCACTCCACATGTGGCTCTAATTATAACATGGTTATTAAAAAAAAAGATAGAAGAAAAATTCCCACAGCATTTAAGTCAGTTTAGCAGACTTATAGCCTGGGACTTATAAGCACATCTGTCTTTTATTAGATTGTATCTAGTTTTTAATGTTCCTAGCTGTGCCTAGATCTCCAGGTGGTAGCAGGGGCAAAAAAGTAAGCTTGCATAATTTGCTTAATGTGTCTACTGCAGCTGTGACAGGCTTGATAGTAGTTGCAATCACTGTTAAAGTTAATATTCATACATACAATTAATCTTGTGTAACCTATATGAAGCTTCTATTGTAAGGTACTTGGAGACATAAGTTGAAGAAAATGCTGTATAGTATAGGAACATAGTAGTATCACACTCCACTGGGGCTAACCACATTTTCTCTGAGTGCTGAAGCAGTGAAAAAATGCTGTTCAAATAAAGATACTAGTAATATAAATAGTAAAATAGAATTCTTGATAATAATAAATATATCTCTGCCTTATAAAGAAGCCATAGCCTAAGAAATCAATAATATGGCAGCCCTGAAGATGGTCCCAAAATGTGTTCAATTCAGCCCTTGTTTAAAATAGAAGCTGTGACACATAAATACTAAAGATCTCAGAAAAGTTGTTAATGTTCATTTAAATAATTTCTAGATTTTAGGGATGGGGATAAATCAATTATATTTATAAAATCTTCAGCAAAATACCTTTTCTGATACCAGCATAAGAACTGGCAAGACCATTTCGTTTTTTTCGATGGCGATATAACCAAATACTGAAAACCATAAGGATAATCCAGCAAGCAGCACCAATTCCAGCAATGAATGCTGGCTGTTTTACAACATCTGAAATCTGCTGAGCTAAACTGACTTGGTCTTCAGGTGACACAGGGTTTCCATAGGAATCTGAAAAAGGAAGTTTACAATATTGCAAATTTGCTTCTAGAAATAAAATAATGTTACTTATAAGAAATGCACAATATTGTAATTATTCATTATTTTCTCTATGATATATTTAATAAAGTGGCAAACAAACAGATACAAGTTAGAAAACTATGATTACATTTGGAGTGCTGCCATATGACTAAAACATTTTTGTGTTGATACAAACATTAATATTTTTACTAAAATAAAAATTTCATAAACACAGAGAAAGATGTATACTGCATAAGCAGTATATCTATAGTTCCCTATAGATATAAAAGCTACAGCTTCCATAATTTCTCATAATTTTTGATTAGCTATCTCAGCTCACAAGAAAATATGTTAGTAAAGCTGTTATGCTGTGGCAAAGTGAATCTGCCATTCTGTGTAAACCACATATATATATACACACGCACTCATACACATCAATGTTTTTTACAAATATGTATAAATCTTATAATATATGCCTTATCCATATAATATTCATTAAATAAAAAAGTATTTCACCATTAGCATACCTTATTATTGTAACCTTTCAACTTATTAACTGAACCATTCATTATACCTGATTATAATCATGGAGTATATAATACCTTCAATTTTTAAATTTTATTTTACTTAATATCTTCAAAAATATTTTCAGTGAAATATATATTTCCATGTTATATCAACACTTACTATTAATTTATTATAAAACATAACTAGTCAGATAAAAAAGGAAAATGTTGTAAAACAAAATAAAATGACATACCAAACCAACATTTTACATGCACAGTTTTTGCAGTAAGTGTCTCAAGTATGCCAAAGCCAGGGGTGAGATTCAAATTTTTTAACAACAAATTCTGTGGGTGTGGCTATGTGGGCCTGGTCATGTGACTGGGTGGGCATGGCTTTTTGGCAGCATCTCCCCATTTTTTGGGCCTTCTGGGCTTCAGGGAAGCCTCCTAGGAGAGTGTTTTTGCTCTCAGAAGGCCCAGGAAGGCAAAAAAATGGAGGGTAGGGGTAGGGGGAAGGCCCAGGAAGGCAAAAAACTGAGCCTGGGGGCATGCAGCACCCTCATGCTCCACTTTGGGTTTTTCTGGGCCTCAGGGAAGCCTCCCTGGGGCCCAGGAAGGCAAAAAATGAAGGGTAGGGATGGGGGGAACTGCACTCCTCATTTTTTGCCTTCTTGGGTCTCAGGGAAGCCTCCTAGGCGAAGCAGTAAGACGGTGAGAGGAAACCCGGCACAGCTGATCATAGGAACACCTGACTGTTTGGAGGGGAAAAAACCGAAATACCTTAAGGAGTAACTGGGAAGGGGAGAACATAGTTAGCTATATCAGGCATGCCTGCGATGTCGCACATGCGTAATAAGGACTGGATGGGTGGGGACGGGGAGAGGGGTGGGGCCAGCCAGAGCTGTGATTTGCCAGGTCTCCAAATTGCGCAGAATTGTAACAACCAGTTCTATAGAACCGATCTGACCGGTAGAATCCCACCCCTGGTCAAAGCACAAAAAACTGTCCTTGATTATCTTTAGCTCTACTGGCACATATTAGAGAACTAATGAACATCATCATGATGATATTCAGTTTACACTACAGATATTTGCATATTTTCCTGTGCTATGAGCACAACATTACAGTAATAGCTTCTTAAGGATACAAACTCACAACCCAATTCTTGGGTTTTCCTTATAAATTTTTAAATAAATGAAACATTAATCTGTATAATACTTCTACTGCATCTATCCAAAGTTTTAAATATTTAAATTTAAAGTTTTCAAATTTAACATTTATTCTCTGATCAAGCAAAGATTGAACCTTACCGAATAAAAAAGTAACTTAACTGTAGCCAATTAAAACGCACATTCTTTAGTTTGTAAATTTATTATGACAAGATAAATGTACTTGACTTTGCAAACCTTTTCAGATGAATGACATGTAGATGTCATGTTTGAACAAAGCCTTGGGCACATTTTTTTTAGACATTTTAAAAAATTAAAGTTAATGTAAATATAAAATATTCAAAATTATGCACAAACACACACACACACATACACACACAGAGAGAAAGAGAGAGAGAGAGAGAAACTCTAACAACATTAGTGAGGCTTTATTCAGCCCACTGTAGGGTTTACAGCTAACAAAAAAAAAAACATCAGATAGTAGAGTTATTTGCATTTGCTGGCATATTATCACAAAAGCAATTTTAATTAGTTTACAAAATACACTTCATAATGGGAGCTGTTACAGCAGTAATATTCATTACATTAGGGATGTTTAAGACAGGAAGCATATACTTAAAATGTATAATTATTTGAGTGAAGCTTCTAATAAATACACATTGGTTAATTGTTTTATGACTTTCTTGTACTAGAAAAATGATGTGCCTCAAAGGCTGTCTTCTGAACAATTCCAGTAGAGTTATAAGAAAATAATTAACAATTAGTTATTTGATGCTTCATCTATTGCTAATTATAGTGCATGTGTGTATATAATTCAGCACTGAACCTACCATGGAAGGGTACTGACTTTTATTTTGGCAAAAACAATAATCTCCTTTATACCAAAACATAATGTTTCCATTTCTGGTTTGAAAGGCTATGTTCACCCAATAATGAAAACACTTTCTGTTTGCTCCTCAACAATTTGGTAGCATTTTAAAGGGCCATTTTAGTTGGAAAATAGGCAAAGAACTTAAAAAAGAAAAAAAAAAGAAAACTACTTCAAGCATGGGAATCCAAGATTGAAACAAAACAATTTCACATGACATCTCAGGTCTAATCAATACAACCAATACAGCTACTTCTAAGGACTAAAGGATTGAATGGTAGAGTAGTACTTGGTGAGAAACATTCTCCATGATAATAATCACCACTAAGAGTGCCAGATAAGCCTAGGCTGTTGATGGGAGCTTTATAAGAAAAACTGAAATTGTAACCTGTTTCCTTAGACTATGTCCTACTTATAGTTTCCATGTGGTATGATACTTTAGACTTTGGAACCACAGATAAAATCAGAGCATATACTTGCTGCACTGCCTTATTATTACACTGGCATGATTCAGGGACAATGCAAGGAGCTGGTCTTTACATAAAAAAGCCTGTATGACTCAGGGACTGGTTATTAATCAGTCTGGTTATTCTTTATTAGTTCTGCTGACCTAAAGTGAAGACAACCAAAATATTTGTTGAAGGGACATGCCAACAGAGATCACAAAAGTGAAAACCCTGCCTTCTCTGCTGGACTGATGTACACTGGAACAACTTGCTTCCAAGCAGTTCTGGAAGGTCTTGACTGTTGTAAAGTTTCTAGTAACAAATATATTACAAGTATGTTTATATCATAATTTTAACTGTAATTATACACTGAATTTGTTTTATTGTATTTTAATGTTTTTATTTTTGTATTAGCTACAATTACACTACTTGGAATTGGATGACTAGAGTAGTTTATTAGATTTATCTATAAATGAATAAATTTGATGATACTATAATAACAACGAAATAGCAAGTCAAAGCATGTAACTTTCAATAGAAAGGCAGTCCTTCGTATTCAAAGAAGACATACTGTTGTGAAGTTCATCCGTAAATAATGACAGCAGTTAATATATTAATAGCTACATAACTTATGTGTTGAAAAGCATCTATAACACAGTAATAAAACAAAGAAAAACAGATTCTTTATCAAAAGCAAGTTATGTTTATTCCTTATTCTCTACAGACAGAAGAGAACATGCCAGTCTTCATTACATGATATAAAAAAACTAAATGATCAAGAAAGCATTAAAAATGGCTCACCTAATTGAATAAATTGTGGTTCACTCTTTACTCCAGTTCCAGCTGCAGTACTTGCTGCTACCTCAACACTATATCTAATACCAGGAATTAGAGATGGAATTATTAGAGAAAATGTAGAACCGTCCACTGTCTTATTTATATGGTATCGACTTTCATTTCCAAGGCACCAAACCTAGAAGTAATAAAAAAATATTTTTCTTCATGGAACCAAATGTACCATATGATATTTTCTGCTTTACATTATAAAGATGAATTAATGTTAATACACATTTGTAAAGGCTGCTAACAAATTGATATAAATAGCACTAAAATAAGAATAGAATAACTGGTTAATTTTAAAAAATGCATGGTTTCTCTAGGTAAGTATTATTGGAGCAAACTTCAGTAGTTCAGAAATGAAATAAAACAGCACATGCTTTCCTAGAATGCCTTTATATTAGAATATTGGATTTTTATCACTTGATATTTATGGAAGAATTATATCTGTAAAAATTGAAACAAAGTGCAAAACAAACATTATCAAAATATGTGTTATTTGCATCAGTAAAGTTATAATCTCTTTTTAGAAATTATTTACAAAAGGATCACCATAAAAATATAATAAAATACTGATTGAATACTGATTTGAAAACCATCTGTCTATAAAATTCAAATTTATACAATTGATAAACTGATATTATGTATACTTCATAATTAATATTTCAGTTGTATATTAATTGTTCATCTGCATAACTGCAAATAATATAAATTTAGTTGTTCAGCCTGCTTTAGAGACAATATATTTTATGCTATTTGGAAATGAAGTCTGAAGTAAAATTTTGTCCACTGCATCTATGTATTGTGAACAAATATTACTGAATTATTTTGTAAGATTAGAATATTTAGACATCTCCACCATTTCAATGGAACATAATCAACAATACTAAGAATTGTTAATAGTGATCTACTAATAAAAATAGGAGTGGTGTAAAACATTAAGTGCCTAGGGATGGAACTAAACACCTGGTAATTTCTTTGATTTTTTTGGCCCAATACAAAAGTAGTTTTCCACTGTCTTTTAAAGGGATGCTTTCCCACAACTTCCCAAATTAACTTATTGTCCTGAGATTTTCTGGTATTATTCCATTTAGAGGACTACAACTCTACTCTAATTTTTAAGATTACCCAACTTTTTCTAAGAACTGTCAGCTGATTGGGCTTGAAATATAAAGGTATTGATACACAAATGTCCTCAACTTGACACTGTGGATTCTCTTGGCAACAATAAATAAGTAATTTTTATTGTTTTATCCAAGGATGTTTTGCCATCTGGCAATCTACCTACAGCCCCAATTAATGAAGCCTACATATTAATCATTTAAATACTAAGGCTGAGCCTGCGTCTGAACTTAGAAAAAGTTAGCCAAAGCAGGATGTCTTCAGCTAGGTAGACATCCTGGAATGTTAATACTTTAGGATCACTATTATTTTAAAAGCTGGAGAAATGCCAAGCAAAAGAACATGAAATAAATAATTTCTATTATATTGTTCAGAACTTATAAAACTTAAAAACAAAAGAATTAAATACAAAATAAAGTTCATTATATTGAAAGTCATCCAACATAAATACAATTTGATTACATGGAATTTTATAAGAAAGATAAATTCTCTGGATATTTAATTTGCTAGATGATTATAGATATGTTACAAGTAAAATTGCAAATTGTACTGAAGAATACTTTTTTAAAAAGCTGATTGAAATTGTTGTATGTATTGCATATATTTTCCAAGAGCTAAACTTGGATTCTAACCTGATCTAATTAATCAGTCACAAGACACACCCATTAATTTCTCCTTTAAATACATTTTTTTAAAAAATGGAATATAACTTAAAATATTCTTTCACAATTGATAGTTTCTAAAATCTTCATTCTTCAAAAGCAGTACTTGGGAAATTGAAAATTAAAATTAAAAGTTAAGCACTTTAAAATCATACTTCAAATTTTTCACTCACATTAATGGCCACTTTAACAGTATTAATTTTTAACTGTACGGCAATTCACAACTGAATTTGATATAATGAAATTTCAAATCTATATTCTCAAAAGTGTGAAATGTTAAATATTCAGCCCTACCCTAATACTGCTATATAATTTAGAACTAAATTTATATTTTTTTCTTGAAAAAAAAACTATATTTAGTATTATTTAGTATTTCAAATACGAAATTGCAAGTTTAATTAAAGGTATATTTTAACCCAAAAATATTTATTTGAATTTGGTTTTATTTAGCTAATTTTTCAGCATTCACTGTCTTTTATTTCAATATCTTTTTACTTTTAGCAGTGATTCTAAGCAACAAATATATACAATTTGTTACTATATAGTATCATCATTGATATTCTTTTTACATTAAAAACATTGTAAATATATTGGATATTGAAATTCTTATGAATGTTATTCTACTATATGTTGATTTTTACCACCAGATGGAGCTAAGTAACCACAAAAAATTCTATATAATAATTCCCAGTAATTTGCCAAGTTACAACTATATATCACCTTGTATTCCTGAACCATTCCATTTTGTGTGTCCTTTGGGGGAGGCTGCCAAGTTACTGCAATTGCAGTGCCATTTCCATCATTCTTGGTGACTGAAACACTTTGCGGAGGAGCACTTGGAGCTGGTTTTGGAAGAAAGCATATTTATGATCAAAACAGTACTTTTACAATCACATTACTATTACTAAACATGTCATTTAAGAAGGTACATTTAAGTAAAAAAATTCCAAAACCTATCCTGCAAAATCAAGTGATGGACAGGAGAAAAGGAGGGAGGGAAGAAAGGAAGATCGTTTTTTTTAAAAAAAATATTATGTTTGTATTTTTCTGATAAGTCTTTTTGTAAACTGAACCAAATATGATGAAGTCCAAATTGTTGCATAATTGAACGCTTAAAATGAAAAAAATAATTAATCATCATCAATTTCCCTTATTGATAAATAAGGGAAATATTTGAAAACTCTATTGCTAAAACCAACTTCTGAAGCTTCCTCAATTAACTGCTACCACAAATTACACACACACACAGACACACACACACACATATACACACACATGAGTAAATCTCTATGATTAATCATCATATACATACTGGTCATTTGTGTCTTCATTGAAAAAGTTTGAAATGGGCCTTTGAACTTAACTCAAGATACAGCAAAAAGAAATGCAGGATTACTTAGCAGTTGATACTTGTCATCAATATAAGGAGAAAGATTAAAAAATAAACTTAATAATGAATCTGAGTTAGAAATACTTAAAAAACCTAAGGCGGTTATCCTACTACTTGCCTTCTTCCAAAGTTTTGGCAAATTTCATTTCACTATCAGCACCTTGAAACTCATTAAAAAAAGGCCGAGCCTTAATTTCGTAATTCACTCCTTTTTTGAGTTCAGGAATTACAATGCTGTTTTTTGTTGGTGTCCTCACATCAAAAATCAGCCATTCAGATTCCCCTTGAGATGAAGCTGTTGGTCTATACAAAATTTTATATCCCTGAATATATTGGGATTGTTGATCAACCTAACATTAAAGACAAAACACCCATATTAAATAGTGTGTGTGTATGTGTGTGTGTGTGTGTGTGTGTGTGTATATATATATATATATATATATATATATATA
>BLBF01000006.1:52598456-52610956 GCA_015471245.1 Laticauda colubrina | reverse complement strand
TGTTTAAATGCATGAAATGTTCAAAAAAGCATAAGATATAAACATGCAATGTATATATTATCAGACCATATGAATTATCTTCTAATTCCATAGTATTTAAATGTTTTTCTATTCTGTCTACTAAAATTATTAAAAATTATTAAAATTGAAAATTCCCAAATATTTCAATTAATTAAAACTTCACTATCAATAAACAAAGCAGGAAAAATCAATGCAGAATTTTCTTTTAAACTATTCATATAAAGTTCTATTAATTATAATCTCGGTCCCACTAAAACTCAGACATGGTGTTATCACATAATTTTTACTTCCAATTTAACACTCAAAAACCTAAATTTATTTAAGAAACTATGGCAAAAATTTAAAAATAAGAAAAAATTCTACATTAATTTAGATAAACTGGCCACATCTAGTTCACTTTTAGACACCTTTTCTCAATTTCAGTCCCAAGATTTCATCAGTTGAACTTGAGAGCTGAGGAATTATTATTGTAATGGAGTATTAAATTTGTCATATCTAAGTGTATGTATATATTTAAACATTAATATTAAATAAAACAAATAAATATTGTAAATGAATTATAAACAGTTAAAAGTTGTGGTAGCTTTATCACTTGAGACTTTCAGGAAGAGATTGGATTGCTATTTGTCAGAAATGGTGTATGGTCTCCTGCTTGGGCAGGGGATTGGACTAGATGGCCTACAAGGTCCCTTCCAACTCTGTTAATCTAATCTAAAAGTACCTAATTAGTGAATGCAAACAAAAACAAAACCTTAACTTTCTTAATAAGTACCTTATACCAGGAGTTGCCAACCTTTTGGATCTCAGGGACCACCAAACTCATAATTTTTGATCCCAGGGACCACTAATTAGTTCAATGGGCGTGGCCTAATTTGTGTGTGTGGCTTGGTTGTCATGTGACTGGCTAGGCATGGCTTGTAAGTAAATATTATAAATATTTATATAAATATTGAATTTTTTATAAAAAAGAGCAACTTTTACTCAAAATCAGGCAAAACAGGCAGGCAGATTGAGTTGCTCACAGAATCACAGATTCATTCAGAAATCTATCTATCTGCCATTAGCTAGCTCAATCTGTCACAGAAAATTTGCTTGCAAGCAAACTCATAAAAGTAACTCACAACACACCATGCATGTAAATATTGAATTTTTTATTTTTAAAAAAGAGTAACTTTTACCCAAAATCAGGCAAAGCAGGCAGATTGAGTTGCTCACAGAATCATTCAGTGATCTATCTGCCATCAGCTAGCTCAGTCTCTCAAATTTGCTTGCTGTGAGTCTGCACTGAATTTGCTTGCAAGCAAACCTTCAGTCCTAAGGGAGGTTCGGCAGAGCCTAGCTAGAAAGCAAGAAATCCAATCATTTCCTGCTTCCTAGCTAATCTAAATCTCCTGGCACAGCAGAACAGATGATGGTTTGAAAAAGGAAAAATAGCAATTTTATCAGGCAAGTTTTCGGGTGAGGAGTGAGTGGGTGGGGAGTGTTCCTGCGGGCCATGTGGGCGGTGCAGCCTTGTGTTTCTGCACAACCTGGATTAACTGCTTTGGGGTGTGCTCTGCGGGTGAGATTTCTCTGCGGTCCACCAAAATTTTCTCAAGGCCCACCAGTGGGCTGTGGCCTACCAGTTGGTGACCACTGCCCTATACAAGATATTCTGAATAGAGCTATGTGTGCTTTCAAATATAGGAATATACAGATATCTAAATCATTAGACAGGCAATATAAATCAAAGGAGGTAGTACTGGAGTTGTCCTAATGTGTTTGATATCACATAGAGATATTTCTTACATTGTATCTATTACTTGGATTATACTGCACTGTATTGCCTCATATTACCTTGACAATTGTACTTATACAAGCTTTGTTTTACTTTTATCAACATGTATCACAAGTTGTTCTATTTTCATTGTTTCTTCAAAGAGAAAAAAATGTACATTTTTGACTTGCATTCTTTTGTCTATGAGGATAAAATAAAGCTTCACTAAGGTTTCTACAAATTGTACTAATTGATTAAAATTGAGTCATATGATTTCTTTGAACAATCCCCCAGTATAATTATATAATAACTATATGTATTTTACAAACACAGACAAATTTTACCTTGGGTTTTCACTGGGTCAGATATCTGACTGGGATCACTAATTCCATATGCATTGGCTGCACGAATGAGGAACAGATAAATGGCATTTGGTTTCAGTCCTTTTACTGCAAATGTTTCTGTTTTCACATTTTCTGCTACAGTTTGCCAGCTGCTACCAGCTGCATGGCTAAGAAGACAGAATATATAAACCAAACAGGTTGATGCATGCCTCTGATTTAACAGTCTTAAAAGAAACACAACTGGAACACATGAAAGGCATAATACCTGAAGGCATCTATTATATAAGAGGTTGGAGTTGCACCTGAATTCAAATTAGGTTTCCATGAGAGGGTTACTGTATTTCTTCTGACATCAGTAATTTCAGGTTTTGATGGTGCACTAGGAATCAAATTAGGGTCAGTAGGTCGTGGTGACTGCACTGGAATGCCAAATTCTAGAAAATGAAAGCATTTATTACTAAGAGCTTGACTAGAATCTATTGTAGTCACATCAATGTATTGTTCTTATTATACATAAATTATTAGCTTATATTTAAAGTTCTTTTCTGTTCTCATGAATCCTGATTAATTTACCTTGAACTTCAATGTAAGCACTCCATAATGCTTCACCGCTTGAGGTTGAGGCAATACATGTGTACCGACCAGAATCACCCAGCTGAAAATCAAACAAGTTTTTGAAATAATAAGAACTGAACCCAGGATCTTTCCTGTCCTAGTCTACTACATTAATCAATATACCACATTGACTTTCTTCAGATTTATGTGCTATCTAATGAATAAGAGTTAAAATAAACATTATATATATATATATATATATATATATATTTAGAGAAAAGGCACTCATATAAAGGAGGCACTTATAAAAAGGCACTCCTATAAAGAACACATTACAAACTGAACAAAGAACGAGAGTACAGATGAAACTATGGTGATAGAATATAGTTATATAACTATTCATACATTTTAAAAGATGCTCTCTCACAGAGAGCAGCGTTTAAAATCTCAAGCCAAATTCCAAGGAAAAGTAAAACATATTTTACTTTAAAAAACAAACAAACTTTTAAGCTACCTTTGCATATCGAATCTGTAATGCCCCAGATTCCAGTTGCCTGATTCGAGAATCCTGAGTAGAGATAAGGATGCCATCTTTCCTCCAGAGAATTATGGGCATGACAGTGCCTGTAGCTATACAGTTGAGAATTAAAGTACCATCTACAGCTACAGTTTGATTGACAGGACCCTGACGAATGACAGGGGGAGGTCGGTCTACAATCACTGGGAGAAGAAAAAGAAGAAATTAGTTCACAAGTGTAAACACGTTTGAAATCTTTAAAGCAACAGCAAAACTCCAAGGGAGATGGGTGGTTAAGAAATATGAAATATAAATAAATACATAAAATAAAATTACTTTGGGATTAAAATATAATGAAACATTATCTGATACCAAATCATTATTAACTTTTACTACTGTTAAAATAATAATAGTAATAATATTTATGTTAGTTTATTATAATAATATAAAAGCATATTTTACACTCTAAAATTAAGTATGAATATTTTGTAACTTTTTCTGTCTTAAAGAACTGAAAACATACATACAATTCTTCTTATTTTTTTATATAGTATAACAAAATATTATATTGTAATTGAAATGACATGCTATGTGCATTGATATAACTTCTTTGAATCTATTTGGTGGATAAACAAAAATAATTAATTAGGACAAAAGTTTTAAAGCTGTTGATTTCCAGATTTGCAAATAAATTATTGAGCAGACAAATTATCAACATATAGAATTATCAACTTTTACTCCCAAACTATTGCTACATTATTAGCAATTATACTTACCATCAGTTACCTCCAAGTATGCTTTTGTTGTGATGCTGCCTGCAACATTTAAAGTCTGGCAGATATAATATCCAACATCAGATCTCTGGACATTTGTAATGGTAAGATCACCCGTCTGAGAGACTGAAAACCGGTTGGAAGACTGAGGAGGTTGGTACGAGAACAGTAAATTCTACAATATAAAGTATAAAAATTAGTATAAAAATTGCAGGTATTGAATATATTAGTAGACACAAATATGGTAAGGCTCATTAAGCTTGGCTGATCTTGAAAATAAAGTAAGTCAACAGGAAATACCAGGGCTATAGGCTATATTGGAAAGTTGATAAAACATCCCAGAAGAAAGCAACAGAAAATCTATGATTGCACTATTGCCAAGTATGTATGTCCTGTAGTCATCAGGGATACACTTGACTTCAGACAACTTGTCTTTTCTTAATAAAATTCATATACAGAGCTCAAACTTCTGCTATGAAATTTTGTGGCACTACTAAGGACCGGGAGACTCTGTATCACATTTACATATTTTTTTTTCTTTTTAGACAAATTGATAGAAGACATGGCTATATATGTATGATGAGTATATTATGTTCAGGAATCTGAATAACTGATGATAAAGACAAGTGGAAAGGAAGCAACTTTTCATTGGTTGCTTTAGAAAAATGAACAAGTTAGCTTGCTGATATAGCAAGACATTTATTATTTCTGCATTCCAACATATACAATGTCCATACAGAAGTACAGGAAAAAATAAGATTGTATCTCTTTAATCAGAATTCTTCTTCCATTTTCAATTATGTTGTACTAAAACTATTGCACTATTGAAAGTGAATAGTGAGACTGTTTTCTAATAGTCAATGAATATTTCTTTGCTGAATCATCAACAATTTTTAATGTAGATTGCTCTAGAATCTACAGATTATTTCCCCTTTAATAGGGATTCAATCATAAGATTGATTTCATGTTGAAATTGGGTTTATACTTTTCTTAATTAATAATTTACATTATGTAATTGCAGTTTATTTTACCTGGCTTCCTTCTCTTCGCCAAAATATTGCTGGTTGAGGGTTCCCGGTTGCTTCACACTGGAAAGTGATAGTTCTACCTAATGTAGCTACTTGATCTCGAGGTTTAACAATAAAATGTGGTGGCTCTGAGGGAGAAATGAAGTCAAACCACAATTATCCATTACTAACATGGTTTAATTAATTATTAGCTGTTTCAGAAATTGACATTAAAGTTCCATGTGGAAATTGAAATGTACAATTTGAACATATATTGTTCCAGTTTGTTGTTGCTAGGCCAAGCTCAAGAAATGTTTTATCAGAAACAAAGCAAGTAAAAAAATGACATACAACACAGGCAGCTTGGCTATTTCTTTTTTGCCTCTGTTGTATGCATGTCTTTAATTGCCTGCTTTGTTAAATGTTTAAGAAAGATGATAACTCTTCTTCTTTTTTCCCTTCTCTAGCCATGTTAGTTTAAAAGAATTGCTGCTATCCTCAATAAGAAAAGCAGCTGAAAATTTAATGGAGCTTAATAAATGAAATCCAAACATACACAAATCTCTGGTTACAAAACTAGTGGGTGTGGGAGGGCTTCAGCAATGTAGAGCATTAATAAAACTTTAATGGAAATAAACAATAAAATGGGTTAGTCATTTAAAAAGAAGGCTGCCTCATCTCTTGCAGGTTAACTTCTAACAACTTTTCTTTTTATGATGAAGACTGTGTTCCATTTCAATAATGGTTCAATAACAAAGGATAGCCAAAACTAACATATTCTTGTTTGCTAGCTTATAAAATTTTATTAACACTATACTTTGTAGCCTTTATGCCAACTCCCAAAAATGTTTCCTATTAGGTTTTTTTGCCAAAGGACACAGATAATTTCTATCAATTAAAAAGCTTTTAAAAGTAGATTTGATTTTAATGTAGAAATGGATACCAACTATTTTTGAATTTAACTCAAAGACTTAGAAATGCTGCTATATAAATTGTAGTCATTTAATTTGTGTGAGTGTGTGTGTAATTAGTGAAAAGGAATGAAATTAAAGCTATAGTGAAACAGACTAAATTGTTGATTTACTTAATCAACATCTTCAAACAAAACTTGCATATAAATTAAGCAAATCTGAAACATCTGTTCATCTTCATATTATAAATACTGCCAGTATTGTCCAACTGTTTTATTTATACAAATGGTCACTATGTGGAATGGTAAACAAAATGTCAAAAATTATGTTGGTTTCATTAAATTATGGCAGTTAAGTATATTAATGTAACTGACCTGGAATAGAGAAAAAAATAAATAAAAAGCAGCCTTTTAAAAATAACATGTGCAGAAATAGAGACAGAGAGAAAGAGTGAATAGTATCAAAATGAAATAAAGGGAAATTATTTCCTTTTACTCTTTACACTCTTTCAACCTGAAAGAAATGCTTCTACTTTCTCTCTTATTTCTCTATTAAGAATTACATCAATACTCCAGATACACCATATTCCAGAATTACATCAATACTCCAATACACCATACTCCAGAACTATGTATGGCACCCAAGGCCTTAAACCTAGGTCTGATCTTGGGATTAGTGTATTTATGAAGCTCCTGGGCTTTTCTTTCTTTGTCCATATGGATGCTCTTTAGTCTGGGCTGTTAAGTTTTGTTGTTAGGTTTTAATTGCTTTAATGGTGTATTTTGATATTTGGTCACTCAGAGTTTTTGGGAGTAGACAGATATAATAAATTTAAGCAAGAATAATACAAATAATGACAATGAGAATAAGAAGGATGATAATAATTATAAGATTTTTAAGAAATAGAAACATATTTCAAAGGAGCAATTCAAAAACTAACCAACTAACTACCGTGTTTCTCATATAATAAGGCTTTTTTTTGAGCCCCCCCAAAATAGCTAGGCTGTCTTTTCGGGGGTGTCTTAATTCTCCCCCCTTGCATCTTCGAGCAGGCGGCGACGGCTTGGATGTTGACCTCGGCATTGGTGGGGCACTTCATATCGGGGTCAACACAGGCAGCACCATATCCGGATGTGCAAAAAAAGTGCTTCCTAATGGCAAGCCCCCCACCATTCCCATTTCACATGTTTTAATATAGGCTTTAATTTGGGGGGAGGGGCTTAATTTCATTTCATGCCTGTAAAACATGCTGGGACTTCCTATTGGGGGAGGCCGTATTGTTGGAGAAACAGGGTAGTCAACTACTTGCTCTACTTTTCTTACAAAACTTCCATTTTATTATTTTTTTTAAATGGTGGGTTTGTATTCTGAACCTTGGTATTAAGACAGATTGTGTGTGTGTGCGTGCGCGTGCGCGTGCGCATGTGTACATGTATGTGTGTACATATAAAAATATCACACCACTATATTTAGAGATCTGATTTCAATCAGGAGTTTAGAAATATGTTAGATCACCAACATGATATTACCAAAAAACTCCTCAAGGTTATGTCAATATTACAGTAAGATCCCATAAGATATAAAAAGCTTAACTTGGTACAAATAACAAGCTGCTTCTGGTTTTGTGTAATGTCTGATTGAATGCAATAGAATTGAATAATATGGATGAATTTAATAATATGGTACTCAATGAAAGAAATTAAACTAATCTTTACAGATGGTTATCCAGATTATATTTAAAAACATATAGCAATTTGAAACCCACCTCCGATTGATTGATTGATTTTTCTCCTAATATTTGAGAGTTTGAATTCAGAACTACTACTGCTAGTCCGCCTGTAGCTCTTCTTACATTTTGTCCTTCTAATCTGCAGTTTTGCACAATTTTTTTCCAAGAAAGCTTTTGATAGAGAACTTCATATAAGTTCCAACTCTCCAGTTTGTGTCATATTATTTTATGCATTATGGTAGATTTGTTTTGTTTCTCTAAGCAAAGGTAAAAAAAATGCAGATTTTTCTCCTTTAAATTATGAGAAAAGCAAATAAAAACTTTTCTAATTTTTCAAAAATTAATCTAACAAAATCATTTTATTAAAAGGGTAAACTTCTGTGAGTTATAGCTCATTTTTTTTGCAATGCAGAGTAGCTCAACTAATGCAGAATTTAAATTGGGATAAGGTGGGGAGGAAGGGAGGGGAAGTTTTTGCAGATAAAAGTTGCATATGAAACAGATTATAAATACTAAAACAATAATAGTGATGAGGCTCTCCTCTCTCCCTCCCTCTCTGATTCTCTCTCTTTCTCTCTCTCTCTCTCTCTGTTTCTGTCTCTCTCTCTGTGTTTCTCTTTCTCTTTAATGTGAATTTAGCAATCTCTTGCTCAATTATGTTATTACAATTTGCTTTCTCCAAACTGTCTACCTTAAAGTCTATAATAAAATATCTTGGGACATAGAAAATTATGTTTGTTAATATTTATGCAAAGATTGTCCTGTTTGTCTGATACAGAGGGCATAAGAACATTGCTGGCAAATGAAGGCATGTATTACAGAATCTGTACATGCATTATATGTAAACATGTACTAATGAAAAAAATATGTAAACGTGTTTCTAATCCTGTAGGTGTATTTGGTAGAACCTCTGATTGTACTGTTGATATAATTATGGGGAAAGTACATGGAGGCTGTGTCTGTTGCAGGGTTCATTTGTATACTAGCATTTTTTTCCAATATATTTTGATGTTATTGTTGTTTAAAAATCTGCTTCAGATTGGATGGCTCTCCATTTCCATCTATGGGGAGAATGCCTGAAAAAATACAGTATCATGTTCAATATGGGCTGTATCTTATTAATGAAGTTACAGAGCACAGAGCAACAGAATTGGAAGAGACCTTGGAGGTTTCTAGTTCAGGAATCCCCCAACCCCCCCCCCATCTGTGGACCTCATGCCAGCAACCAGGCCATGCAAACAAGCAAAGCCCCATCTGTGGGATGCAGTTCGCATGCAAAATCTTATCCTTCCGGTCTGTGGAAAAACCTCCCTTTTAATTCTCAAAAGGTCAGAGGGCCACTGTTCTACTCCAATTCCTGCTCAAGTATGAGGACCTATTCCATTTCAGATAAGTGGCTGTCCAATATCTTCATAAAAGCTTCCAGTCATAGAGCACCACTAGTTCTGTAGGAAAGCCATTGCACTGATCAACTGTTCTCACTGACCAGAAATTTATCCTTAATTCTAGGTTGAATCTTTCTTTGTTAAGCTTCCATCAGTTGAATGAGCTATGGGTTGCTGTAACATTTTGTACTGTTTCTATTTCTTTCCTAAGAATTGATCTGACTTTACTAATTTGTTATTGGATAGATAGTTCAGTCTTCTAAATGCATCATATAATTCCAACAGTTTAGCTCCTGTGTCAATGTGATTGTATCATATTTTTGACTACAACAGGCTAACATAGATTCTCTTATAGGATCTACAACAAGAAAGTTCACTTTTTCATTGTCTTACCTGACTGTTTTAATATCCTATTGAATCTTTTCACTGAGTTTATTAAAGGAATCTGTTGTTACCCATTGCCATTTTCAGAATATTTTTGACAGTATTGAAAAAGTATTAATATGAGTACTTTTATATGTTTTTCAAAAAGACTATATTGTTATTAGACTAATTTAGCCATTTTTCCTGCTTTCAGTTGAATGTCAATGTGTGTGTTTAATAATATATTAACTTGAAAATTCCATAACTATCTGACAAATGCGATATGAAATGTATGCACATATACACGTTACTTGTTATAGCAAATGCTGAGAAGCTGAATGAATTATCTCAATATTTTTAATTTACTCATTCATTTATCTTTTATATAACAAATTTTATTTATATGTAAACCTCATCACAATTAAGCTAATCTCTAACTGTTTTATTTAGGATTGTAATTTGAAATAAATGCTATTCTTTATAAAAATATATTGATATATTAAATTGACTTATATATTGACTTAAATATATATAGTTAAATAGTTTTGAAAATTGTATAGCTTGCATGCTATAATAAAGAAATTATTCAGATGAAAATCTTCTAGCCTTGCATCCTTGGAAAGCCATTGCAAATGAATGGGAAATAGTTTAAGACTTGCTTCTAGGAGATAATAAATCAATGTCGGGAGTACCATCAGAAAGACAAAGGGACAAAAGTGGCTTCATTTAGAAAGAAATGGGAAACTATTCATTTGTGAACATTTAAGTTTGTTAGAAGCCAACACAAAAACCACCTTTTCTCAGCAATTTGATCCTGGTACAATAGTTTTCATTTGTTTATGGATAAACTAGTAAATGAATCAACATAGTTAATCAGTTGAAGTCAGTGATTCTGGTTAGATTGCTTTTAATGATGCTAGTAAGTTAAATAATGCAAAAGATTTTATTGAAAAACAGAATCTGAAGAATAAACTGTATTTCTGGAAAAATAGAATGATTATTTTATATGTGGAACATTTCATTATTTTAAAAAATTGGTATATGTTCAAAAATATGTGTATTTTGTGTTTGTGTGTGTGTCTCTGTGTGTATATATATATATGTGCTGTTTAGCTTCCTTCGGGTATTATCCCACGTCATTGTAGTTCTGTTAAAGTTGTAGTAACGTTTCAGCAGAATCTCATCTGCCATCCTCAGGCTTCTGTACAGAGTTAGTTCCTGGTTTCAAATTTGAGGCTGGTCCATTCTGATTGACTGGGAGCCTGGATCTGTGTTCATTGGACTTGGAGTTTGATTGATTGGTGTTTCTGGTTTCTTCTGTCTGTTTTGTGGCTTTGATTGGCTGGCAACACTCTGTTCTTGTGTGGGAGGCTTTCAGTGCAGCTTGGCTCCGTGTGAAGGGACGGCTGCTCTTCATTAGCAAGCTGCTATTCATTAGCAAGCTGGGTTTCACCTGGGTGCCTGGTGGGGGGGGGGGTGTTTGGGTTGGAGCTATCAGAGGGAGTCTGTTTTTGCCCAGGTGTTTGCCTGGCTTGTGGCATGGAGATCTATTTGAGAGTGCAGGCTTCCAAATGATTTGTAAACTCTATACAGAAGCCTGATGATGGCAGATGAGATTCTGCTGAAACGTTGCTACAACTTTAAAAGCACTACAATGACGTGGGATAATACCCGAAGGAAGCTGAACAGCACACATGTAAGTACCCGCGAAAACTTAAAAAAACAAATATATATATATATATATATATATATATATCTTTGTATATATAAAAATAAAAATAAAAATAAGTAACAATGCAGTAATTAAAGTAAAATATAAGTAAGCAAGCCATTACCTTCGATGCTTGCCACAAAAATTACCACACTTCATGTAGAATGTGCCTTTTGTGGTCTGTCCAGGCAGTACAAGTGAAGGTTGGAGGATGATTTGTTGGCAGATATGGAAAGGTATGGATAAAGAGGGGGAAGAGATGGTCCAGTCACAGGAATAACGGTGATTAGAAGATGGCCAATAAAATTTCAACTTACCAGATACAACTAAAACAAAAGAAAGGAAAAGAAAAACAAAAATATAAAACAAAGAATAAATCAACTCAAACATGAAATGAAATGAAATAAAATGAATGTGCTTTTAAATCACTCAAATTATTTTTTTAAAAAAGTATGACGTAAATAAACAACTAAATTCTAATTTATATACAAATACTAAATTTGTAAGATGCAATTTATGAAAATGCAACTTATCTGAAGAGAAATATTCAAGGTTTACAAGAAATAGGATGAAATAGATAGCACTAAAAGAACACTTCTTAGCTTTAGAGAATGCTTAGATTTAATGGCTAGGAAATATGAAGCATGAAAATGAAGAACAAGCAAGAAACAAACTTTAGTGTGAAAGGTATCTATACTTCTAATAAGCAAGTGATAAGATTCTATGCAGGTATCTCATAATTTTAAATTTTATTTTTAAAATCTGATATACAAGAAAGAAGAAGCATGGTTGAGTATATTATTATCCATGCAACAATATGAAAAAAAAAATCCCAATATTTTAGCTGGCATTGGCCTTCATTTGCATTGAATTCTTCCCCAAAAATAGGATAATTCTTATTTTTTATTAAACTATCTAGTTACATACAGTTCCTGAGCAAGTGAAGAGATGAGCAGAGGAATAAACATTTAGGCAGTCAATTTTCTTTAAAACTAGTTTTAATTCATTATTTTCCATTTGAAAACAGCTGGATTAAGTCCTCCAAATTTTAACATTTGCTATTTAATATACAGGTTAATAAACATTCCAAAATGAATGTTAATTTAAATGCCAGTAAATTTTCTAATGGGTACATCTTTATTCTACCAATATTTACAAATAATTTAACAGATATTGGTAATCCTAGTCTATTCAAAGATATTTTCCCATTCAGAAATTCACATAATTCAGATACCTACAAAATAAAAAAATTAGATATTATCACAAAACTACTGTGGTCAAATATTTTGCTTTATGTTTATAACTTTATGCTTTATAATCCCATTTAAATCAAATGTAAAATAACAATAATAGAAAATATATAAATATGAAATAAATAAGAACACTGAATGTACTGTACACATATGGGTATATATAATCATTACAGAT
>BLBF01000006.1:52545785-52598446 GCA_015471245.1 Laticauda colubrina | reverse complement strand
CATATGGGTATATATAATCATTACAGATTCTGGATACAATCTATCCATAGTGGCACAGTGTTGCCACTAGCTTAGAGTTGCCACTAGCAATAATTGATTGTTACAGAAATATATAAATAATTGAAAGTCTCCTTGTAATCTACTCATTGTATCAGTGAAATAGCTAATAATTAATATAACTTTTGATTTATAAATGGTGAAATCCAGTTCTACAAAGAAAGATATTCTGAATGTCTTAAGCCTTTCAGGGATCTCATTTAGTTTTACCTTTTTAGGCAGAAACTAAAAAATAATTACTGTTGAACATGAGTTCATAATTAGCACATAAATATCTGCTGTAGGCTAGTCTATATAACATACCTTGATAAGTGTGATAATATTTCGAATACTAAAATTAGCTAAGAGAAACAAGAATTACTGTTAAAGCAAAATAATCCAGATTTCACTGAATAAATGCATAGTACTGAATGGATATTTAGGACAGTAAGTGTCCTTGTTTATACACTTGAAATAATTTGAGCTGTTACAAGTCTAGTTTCTCATCTGTAAAATAAGGAATTTAAATACACTGCTACTATAAATGACACAATAGAATTTATAAATTTTAACAGTATTTTTAACAAATTGCACCCAAAAGTGATTAGTTTTTGATAATGTTACTTAGTTTTAAAAAATGATACCGAAAATACACATTTATATGGAAATAAACCAGGATTATAAAAATAATTCTATTTTTGCTTTGAGAACATTGCCTTGAATATTTCAAACATCTTTTGAATGATCACAAAGATTTTAAAAAGACAAGGCTTTATTACTAATGTTCAATGTTTATGAAGGTTTAAATTTTTCCATTCCAATTTCTTAAGATTATGAAATGATACATAGATTTATGAATTATACTTAGCATGGAGATATTTAAAACAGCAAAAATTTATTGCTTTATCAGGTTCTTCGTAACTGTCAGTGAGTCAGAGGAATATTCTCCAGCCATTGGAGATCAAAGAAAATCTGACTCATCTAATCTCTAAACAGGTCTCCAAAGTCAAGACAATCTTCAGCTGTATACCAGTTCATATTCATATTATGATGTTTGCTTATTCCTACTAAATTAAATGTACAAGTAGGCTAAATATTTGCAGAATAGCAATTCTCTAGTCAAGTCCAGAACTTCTAAAATTATACTTTTCTGGGAGAATAATCTATCCAGACAGTATTTAGTATCGAGTTGGATAAAGAACTCAATTTGGAAAATAGTGTGCCTTAATAAGCTCCTGTCCATGGTCCCTAATAGAGCAAGCCCAATAAAACCAGCAAACCCAATAAAGGACCAAAATAAAAATATACAATACAATATAATTATTGTGAAAGCTGTTTAATGTAGCTCTTTTAGCTTATTGTTCAGAAGTAGTGTGGTATGTATTTAAAACATTTTAAAAATGGCAGAATAAAATTAATAAAACACATTTACAATATAATGTCACAAACTTGATGAAAACTTAATAAGTTTAAGGTTTTGAATCCCAATATTGAATACAGTGCTCCAGAAGCTCACTTGACCCCTATATGTCTGATGTTTCTCTAAGAACTGTAAACCAAGTTTTCAGTAGGTTTTTCAAGTCCAAATAAATTCCAGATCACATTGCAATATATTACCCATTTTATCTCACCCCTCACGTGGGTCTAAGCAGTTAGTATCCAGATTTGAAGAAATCTAAATGATTTTACCTTCAACTTAATTGGACAGTCTGCAAATGTCTCCCCCCTCCCACTTTCCCCCAAAAGCTCTGAATCATTCTAAAAGGGGATATATTCCTGAAATTCAGATGAAGTAAAAGTGAAAAATAACACACATGGCACCCTTAGTGCACTGCAAGAGCTTGAACACAGGCAGATACTATTTGCTTTTGATTTTATGCTAGCGTGGCTGTTTCACTTGTTTTTAATTTTCAGTTGCATTGAGGACAATGGATTGGAAACTGGGAAGAGGCCCCACAGGTGCAATCATGTCAAAAGCCCAGGTCATATTTATTTAGAAGCCTTTATGGATCAGTTGTTGTATGCTCAGTTGAAGATGTCAATGAAATGCTTGAATCAGAAACAGCTACAAAAATACATAGAACAGATAGAACATAAAAACTGGATAAAGCAGCAGTTTTTTTCTTCACAGATTAATCTGATAATTGGCATCATGGATCAAGATCACTGGTCATCTGTCATCACTGATGACAGAACTGCTTGCTAAATTGTCAAGAAAATTCCTAAGCATCTTTTGAAAAGCTCCATGATCTATCAGATGCTTGAAATAAATCAAATGTGTATTTTACCTCTGAAAGCGACAAGATATTCACAATCTACAGTTCCATTGGGAAGTGATTTGACTGTGGAAAAAGGTCAGATGTCAATATCCTCAATTGTCAGATGACATCTCATGTTTCTAAAACCAGATTTAGTCTGGTGTGACTAAACATTGCCTCTGACATGCTCATAGTTGCTATGAAGGCAAAGCCATTTCAAACTATTCTACACACTGAAGCAAGAGGGCACAAAAACTTTTGATAATTGCTGCTAGATAATAGAATGGGCACAACCACTGTGCAATCCATACTGAACAGCCAAATTCCTGATTGTTAATGCTATTAGGCAGTGGAATACCTTGACTCCTGAAACTTCCAAGTTTCATCTCTGGAAGTTTTTAAGCAAATATCGGTAACCCATTTGTTCATGATAAAATGAGGTTCTACACTGGGTAGGAGATGGACTAGAAGACCACAAAGGTCCCTTCCAAACCTATGTATCAGATATTGGTTAGTGAATATTCCAACTACCTCAACTTTCTTTTTGAACTTTCAGGAGTACCAACTTATAGCACGCAGATACAATTTTACTACTGTTACTGAAAAGGAAGCATCGTGGTTCTAGAGTTAGATTTTATCATGATAAATTAAAAATAACAACAGTTGTCCATTAATAATTCTGTGACTTAGATATAGGACTTTTGTTTAATTAAAAGTAGATTGTACATGGAATCTACAGCTGAATAGTTATGTTTTAAAGTTTTTGGCTAAGATCTTGTCTTGATCAATGTGAAGGGAAAAAATGTGGCAAGTCACAACCTTTCCCAAAGGTCAGATCTAAATAAAACTTTGCAAGTATTTGAAGAGTTTTGATTTCAAACATCTTTAATACAGTTGTATACTATACAAGTCCATATAAGTGCAATACCGCTAGTCTTTACTTAATGACCATAATTGGGACTAGTAATTAAATTGCTAACTAGTAATTAAATTGCTAACAGCAAAGCAGTTGTTAAGTGAAATATCCTGTGATCACCTTTCTTAACTGAGTTCAAAAAGTTGTATTGATTAAGCAAATCACATCTGGTTGTTAAATGATGTTACCATGACTTGTGACTTTCTGCCAACTTCCACTTTAAATTTGCTTGTCAGTAGCTAACTGTGAAGGTTGAAAATGTGATGACCAGTGTATTTGTGCAACAGCTCCCATGCACCTGTATTGAGATCATATTTTATGGGCCACTGTGATGGTCATAAACATAATGGCCAGATGTAAGTCACTTTTTTCTGCCACATTGTAACTTTGAACAATTGCTAAATAAATTGTTGCAAAGTGAGAACGACCTGTAATAATTTTTTTCAAAACTATCAAGCACTTTCCCAATTTGGGGCATTTAATTTTTCAAATTTGGGACAATGATATCAAATGACTGCAACTACAGTACAATTTTAATGAAAATAATGTTTGTCCAATTTAGTGTATATAATATTTCAGTTGTTGTGGTGCACCAGCAGCCAATGGAGCTGGTGGCAGACGGACATTGAGGACATTGGGGAGGAACATGGGCCAGTCCTGGACTCTGCAGAAGGCTCTGATGAGTGCTCTGCATTGGAGGCAGAGATGGGGCCAGGGCCGTCTGATAGTTATCAACTGCCTTTGGAGTCAGAGATCAATGGGGCAGAAGAACAACTGGAGCCTGTTCCCAGCGTACACATGTGTAGAGCTGCCAGGAGAAGAGAACAGTTAAAGAACAAGGGTCAACTCAGGAGTAAGGGCACAGATGGACAGTGAATGGCCCCTCACATAGGGAATAAAGGGGAGTGGTGTTTGCAGGGCACAATTAGTTCAATTCATTAGGGTGAAGATATATTCCTAACTTCTTGCCAAGTAATTTCTGCTACAGCATGGTGTTTGGAAGGTATCGGCCTGGCAACTCTCCTGATAAAGGTCTGTAGTTGTGAAATCTCATGAAAGACTGTTTGCCAGGACTTTGCTGGAGAGAAATTCACTTTAACCTAAATAAAAAGGGTTTTATTGGGATGAGGAGTCTGTTTCATGATCTTGGGAAGCCTAGGTCAGAATTTCAGTCAGATAATAAAACAACTGTAGCAAGGGCTCAAGTAACTTTTAGTTCTATGCTACAGAACAGAATGTAGTAAATGGAAAATGAGTCAGAGAAAGGTTTTTAACATCAATGGTATTGATTCAAGAACATTTATTACTATCTATAAAAATGAGACCATTGTTTTTGCCTTGGTTTTTATAGTAGCATTATATTTAGTATTTGTTTTAAAAAGCTCAATATACTAAGCATAGAATACTCTATGATCTTATATCCTGATTTTTATATCCTGACAGTTTTGAGAAAAAGTGTATATTATTATGAGATTAAGAGTGCAAACTAGATTGTGAGAAAAAGGGAATAAATCAAATGATCAAAGTAAATTGTCTTGCAGACAAAACTATATGACATCATTGCCTGCCTTCAGCCAAAAAAGGAAGCAAAGAATTTAATAAACATTTAGAAAGTTTCTGTGTATGTGTGTATATATATATGTACAGTATGTGTGCATATATATATATATATATATATATATATATATATATATATATATATAGTATATATCCATATATACACATACATATATACATACACACACACATGGTGTGTGTCCATTGTTTATCTTAATATATTCTGAGTTCTGCAAGACATTTATCCCACAATAAAAGGAATACTCTTGTAAACTATGTTCCCTTATTAATATCTGAAATTACTAACTATAATTTGGATTTGTTATTTTAATGAATATCTTGTTTCTTAAGAAGCAGAAATACATTGTTTTGTTTCTGTTTTGGACAAGAACATGTACAAGTCTGTAGATAATACATATCATAGACTATACATATAGAATGTTTTTAAATTACATCTTTAAGAGGATTCTTAGAAAGTCCCCACTAGGAAATTATAATGTTTTTTGGCCACTACTCAGGAGATATAAAAGTTATTATAAAGTTGAATGATAGTAAAACCTAGACATTGTTAGTTACAAAGAAATACATCATATAATTCACCCTTTCATTAATTATTGTTGTTATTTAAACAACATATTTTAAAGAATACTGTAGTACTTACGTTATTTACATTATGAAACATAACCCAAAATATCATAGTACAATACTTTACATAATAGGAATCTGCAAAAATAATCAATAATGATCTTTCTGGTTTCTGATAATGAAAGATTATGCTTTTATTGTATCCATGTATCCCCTACCTATTTTAGTTTTAAAATGATATCAATATATTAAAAAATAGTACCTTGAACTGTTAAAGTTGCTGATGCTTCTGTTTTTCCAACCATATTTTCTGCAACACAAGTATAAGAACCCATGTCTCCTGCCATAACTTTCCGGATTTTCAAGGTGTGGTCATCACGTATTTCATATCTAAACAAACAAAAAGTTTAAAATAGATGAGATTGACTTGATAGTTCATTTATTTATGTATTTGTCTAATTTATATAATCACCCATTTCACAAAACAAGCAACTGTGAGTGGCCTGGGGTACAGAAGAGAATTCTGTAAAGGTAGATTATTATATTATATTGTATTATATTACATTACATTTGTGTGTATGTAGTGTATGTATCTATGTTTTATACATACATACATACATACATATATATATGTATGTGCTGTTCAGCTTCCTTTGGGTATTATCCCACGTCATTGTAGTGCTTTTAAAGTTGTAGCAACGTTTCAGCAGAATATCATCTGCCATCATCAGGCTTCTGTATTGAGTTTTTTTACAAACTCAATACAGAAGCCTGATGATGGCAGATGAGATTCTCATCTGCCATCAACAGGCTTCTGTATGGATGTGGGTCAGGGTCTCACAGCCGTTGGTTTTAAATTTGAGGCTAGCCTATCCTGATTGGTTGGGAGTCTTGGTCTGTATTTATTGGACTTGGAGTTTGTTTGATTGGTGTTTCTGGTTTCTTCTGTCTGTTTTGTGGCTTTGATTGGCTGGCAACACTCTGTTCCTGTGTTGGAGGCTTTCAGTGCAGCTTGGCTTCGTGTGAATGGACGGCTGTTATCTATTAGGAAACTAGGTTTCATCTGGGTACCTGGTGGGGGGGTGTTTGAGCTGGATGCATCAGAGGGAGTCTGTTTGTGCTCAGGTGTTTGCCTGGCTTGTGGTGTGGAGATCTTTCTATTTGAGAGTGCAGGCTTCCAAATGATTGACAGTCTACTTGGAATCATCTCTTCTATTCATGCTTTCAGGTCTTTTTTCAATCTCTATGGCTTCTCTGATGATTCTGTGGCTGGGGTTGGACTAGTGAGGAGGTATGTTCCAGCTTTTTTACTGCATTTTTGTGTTCTGGAACACACCTCCTCACTAGTCCAACACATGAAAACCACAGGTCACAACATCAACTTCAATGGCACTAAAACCCTAGCCACTATAGAAAACCCCAGCCACAGAATCATCAGAGAAGCCATAGAGATTGAAAAAAGACCTGAAAGCATGAATAGAAGAGATGATTCCAGCAGACTGTAAGCTACATAATTACAATGCACATATATTATTTCATTCAGTATTATTTCATAACACATTAACATGCTTTTCCTATCATAAAAATGGTAAAATCAATATGAATAGAAAAGTGAACTCGATGATGCCAATCACCAATTACCTGCTCCTCTAAACAGAAACGTGCATCCTAGCTTAGTTTCTGGCCTTCCAAATGAATATAAAGCTGGATGAGACCACTTTATACATTTATATTGTACATTTCATCATTACAGAATTAATTGAAAACAGAGGTGGTATTCGCACCAGTTTGAGTGAACTGTTAGCCGTGATTTGGCATGGGTTGCTAAACTGGTGGCAAACCCTGGCTGGTCACGCCCCTGACCTGGTCACCCACTTACCCCGGTCACTCTCCTAGCTTTCCCTACCACATGGCGGTTGTAGCACAGCTTGGGCGGAAGTCCCACGGCTGCTGCACATGGGTACTGTGTGTCAAGCTGCTGCACAAGCAGTGTGCATGTGCAGCGGCCCCGGGAGACCATGCTTTCTTCCTTCTCCCAGCGGATGTGCGTCTTCCAGCCTAGCCCAGCCCAGCCAGCCAGCAGGTCCAGAATTGGGATTCAAATTTCTTAACTGGTTCTGTGGGTGTGGCCTAATTTTTGGGTGTGGCTTGGTGGTCATGTGACTGGGTGGGCATGTCTTGTATTTAAATATTATAAATATTTATGTAATAATTGATTTTTTTCTTAAAAGAAAGAGATTTATTTTTCTGCCATCGGCTACCTGAGTCTGCTCTGAAAAATAGAAGTTTCAGTCCTGAGGAAGGTTCAGCTCTGCTTTTAGATTAGCTAGAAGCAAGAAATGCAACAATTTCCTGCTTTCTAGCGAATCTAAATCTCTCAGCACAGCAGAACAGCTGATAGTCAGGGGAAAAAAAAGGAAAAATGGCAACTTAGTAGGCAAGTTTGACGGTGCACATACCAGGTAAGGAGTGAGGGGGCGGGGCAGGGCCAGCCAGTGGTGCAATGTGGCAGTTGTTCAGCAGGTAGAATCCCACCCCTGGTGAGAATGCATTTTGTGTAGACCATTTCCAAAAGCACTCAGCTGTGCTGCCCAGACAGCTGACAAACACTGCGTGCGGATGCGTAACATTTGAAAAAGCTGCTTTTTCAACCTCAGCTGTGCTGTGCAAAGAAGCTGAGATTGAAAAAGCAGGAAATAAAGGACAGCCAAGAGCCTGGGAAGGTGGATAAGCCAAACAGAGCAGCAGACACCAAACTGGTTCGATGTCTGTTGCTCTTTAGAGCCACTGGTTCTATAGAATCGGGCTGAACTGGTATATCCCACCTCTGAGCAGGTGACCACCTGTTTAGCTGCCCCTTTTTCAACACAAGAAGCCTCCCCCAACAGGCCGGCTGCTCTCCTCCTCCTCGGCCATACAGAACAAACAGGCAGAGAAGGACAGCAGCAGCCGGTTGCACTGAAAAAGGGTCAGCTGGAGGTGATTCTTTTTCAGTCTCCAGCTGCCTCTTTCACAGCGCAAGAAGCCTCCCCAACCAGCTGGCTGCTCTCTTCCTCCTCGGCCATACAAAACAAACAGGCAGAGAAGGAGGAGAGCAACCGGCCAGTTGCACTGAAAAAGGGGTGGCTGGAGGTTACTCTTTTTTGGTCTCCAGCCGCCTCTTTCAGAGTGCTGCACTACTTTGCTCGGACTTGCTTGGGCAAGCCCCTCCAGTGCAGTGGGCTCAATGGGGTGGACCTGTGTGTCATCGTCAATGCCTAGAATGTGACTGCAGTGCTACTCTACAAGAAGACTATAGCCACCATGCCTTTTTTTCGGTGCGGGAGGAAGTTAACGTTTCAGGCAGTCGGGAAAGCCAAACCCAAGCTGCCTACCCAGAGCTGCCGATGGGAGGGAGATAAGGCTGCAGTACATGCCTCACTTGAATTTCCCAGTCCCAAAAGGAGGAAGGAAGGAAGTCCCACCCATGGCCCCTTTGTTGGACCTGGAAACCTTTCCTACCAGCTTTTTCAGGCAACGCGGGACCGGAGACTAACCAGGAAGAATCCAAATAATGAGCAATGCTGCTGGGCATGTAAGCATGGGTGCTTGTTTCAGGTGGGCGCTTGGAAGTATGTGTGTGTTTGTTTCAGGTGGGTCTCCTCTCCTAACTTTAGAAGGAGAGAAGGAAGGAGGAAGGGAAGGGATAGTAAGAGGGGGAAAAAGAGAGGGAAAGAGAGAGAGGGGGAAAGAGAGAAAGAGAAAGGGTGAAAGAGAAAGAGGGAAAGAGAAAGAGAAAGAGAGAGACACAGAGAAAGAGAGACAGAGAGAGGGAAAGAGAGGGAGAAAGAGAAAAAAGAAAGAAAAAGGGGAAAGAAAGAAAAAGAGAGAAAGGAAGAAAAGGGATAGACAAAGAAAAAGGGGGTGAAAGGAAGAGAGAGAAAGAAAGAGGAAGGGAGGAGAAAGTGAATGAGATATATGGATGAATGGATGAATGGATGGATGAATGAATGGATGGATAGACAGACACATGGAAGGAGGGAGGGAGAAAGGGAGAGAAAAAAGGAGAGGAAGGAAGGACACAAACCCTGGCTTCAGAAGAGTCTTTGAAACAGCACACCAATCTAGGGCTGGAAGGGATCTCGGTAGTCATCTTCTAGTCCAAGGGTATTCAAACTTGGCAAGTTTAAGACTTGTGGACTTCAACTCCCAGAATTTCTGAGATAACATGACTGGAGGAGCAATTTTGGAAGTTGAAGTCCATCAGTCTTAAAACTGTCAAGTTTGAAGACACCTGTTCTAGTCCAAACTCCTGCTTGAGCAGGAGATCCTTACAGAATCATAGAATAGCAGAGTTAGAAGGACCTTGGAGACCATCTAGTCCAACTCCCTTATATCACCTGGAATCAGGATTATTTTAGTGCTTCTAACAGAGAGGAAAATTTGCAGAGGAATTTACTAGGACAAGGTTGCCATGCAGAGGAAGGCAGAAATAGTTCTTCACTTATGACCACAATTGAGCCCAAAATTTTGGTTGCTAAGCAAGAGTGTTGTTAAGTGAGTTTCACATTTTACTCAATCTATGATATCTCTTGGGTCTAACGGTCATGTGCAGGCTAGGGAAGTAAATCTGAAGGCGTGTGAATGTTTTAATGTACAGAAGTTATAGCTAAATGCGTGGCAGAAAGTGGAATGGGTGTGTTTTTCCAAATGCAATGAGGTTGAATGTGTATAGTTTTAGAAGAGCTGTGTGTGTGTGTGTGTGTGTGTGTGTGTATGTGTGTGTACAAACACATACAGTATATATAGTAGATAACATAGCTTTTTGTGTGCCTATACACACACTATACTATGTAATATGTATGTACACATATGGTATGTGTAATCCTACACATACATAGGATTAAATAGTGTATTTTGGATGTTCAGTCGTAATAAATAAATAGAGAGGTGAATTGTATTTCTTTGAGGCCCAGCAAGGCACCACTTGACATGAGTAATGTCAAGTTGGCCATGACCACCCAGTCACATGACTACCAAGCAAACCCATCCAGTCATATGACCACCAAGACACACCTCACCAATCATATGACCACCAAGCCATGTCCACCAAATAAGCCACACCCACAGAACTGGTTGTAAAAAAATTGAATCCCACCACTGGCTGAAAAACAGAGATCTTTTAATTCAATTCCCTGTCCAGAAAACTGATTTCATGTACCCCATTAGCTTTCTCATATTTAAGTTAAACATACCTAGATCCTTTAATAATTATTAAAGGCACAGTGGTTAGAGTGCAGGCTAATTCTGCATACTGTCAGGAGTACAATCTTGTTTGACTCAATGTTGACTCAGCCTTTTGTCCTTCCGAAGCTGGTAAAATGACAGATTGTTGGAGGCAGTATGTTGACAATGTAAAGCATTTAGAAAGTGCTGTCAAGCATTATGAAAGTATATAAGTGCTACTGCTATTTGTAGAATTTAGCTCCAAGCCTCTCACATGTGTGCTGTTGGTTTTTGTTTTTGTTTTGTATATCTGTATACTATTTATAGCCAGAATCCTCAAATTAGGACCAGAATTGCACTCAGAATTATGGTCATCAGTTGTGATCATAAGTAGAGGCATCATGTGACCAGACCTGATTTTTTTTGACAGTTTTGGTCAAGCAGGCACAGTGGTCAAGTGAACATGGTGGCTATTCAATGAACATGGTGGTTGCTTAGCACATGTGACAGTTATTAAGTCAGTTAATTTTCCCCAATGCATAATTCTTGTTGGAAACTGAAAATAAACATGAGAAATCAGCAAAAAACACAGCAAATCATGGTTACATGCAGGGGTGGGATTCTACCAGTTCACACCTATTTTCTAGAACTGGTTGTTAACATTCAAAGCTATTTGGAGAATCGGTTGTTTGAAGAAATTGCTGGCCTAATCCTGTAAGGAAGGCAAGAAGGAAACATTCTGGTGTTGCTTACAGAAACTGCCTCTCCATTAACCCTTATTACATTCTTGGCAGGACTAGACTTCCTGTCTCAGAATGTCTCTAGAGTTTTTTTCCCTCCTTTGCTGGTACTTTGCTTGTGTGGAGTGACCGTTCAAAGTTACAATGGCATTGAAAAAAGTGACTTATGACCATTTTTCACACTTATGACTGTTGTAGCATCCCCACAGTCATGAGAGGCCAGGAGAGGAGATATGTGCCTCGATGTGAGTAATATTGAGTTGGCCATGCCCAGCCAATAACATGACCACCAAGCCATGTCCTCCAACTAAGGCCCACAGAACCGGTTGTTAAAAATTTTGAATCCCACCCCTGGTCACATGATCATGAAACACTACAAATGGCATAAAGGTGAGCCAGTTTCTAATTGCCCAAAATGCAATCAAATGACTGTGAAAGAGGTACATCCATCATAACTTCACAAATGAGTAATAGATAGTTATTTTTACATGGGGGAGGGTTTCATCACGCCTTTGAATGGTTATTAAATAACCAGTTATAAGTGAAAGACTACCTGTATTTCTTAAGACTAAAACATATAACTGTTTGTTATATGTTCCATCAACTAAGCAGATAGAACACTAATAGGTGAGAAGACTGCAAGAATGAAATAGAACTTAGTTGCTCTTTTCTGGAAACATGTCATTATCTCCTATAGCAGCATCTAATTTTACGCACTCATATCCATTGCTTTAAGAAAAAAATTAAAAATATCATCATTCAATGAACACTGAGCTAACATATCAGTTTCCAATGATAGTAATTAACAATATTAAGATGAATTACAACTCAGAATAAAGGCCCATTTAATCCAGCAATATTTCTTTAATAATAGACTATGTGTCTAAATTAAATACACCAACAAGTTAGTTTCTGCAGTTGAATATTATAAATAGGTATCATGCCTAAGAGTTGCTGTTATTTTAACTCTTTAATAAGTTTAAAATTGGATAAGTCAGTTTGAAAGCAAATCCCCTAAGTTCTTTACATTCTCACAATATTTTTGATACACTTTTGATATTTTTGATATATTTTGATAATATTTTTGACACAGGTTTATATTTCAAGCACCTCTAAAAGTTAAGAACACAGCAACGTATGTTTTTCAAAATATTATTGAAGTGAACTGCACCTTGATTTAGGTAGTTCTCCATCATCCTTTCGCCATCTCAGTGTTGGCACTGGATCTCCACGCGCTTCACAATTAAATTCTGCACTGTCCTCTATGGTTACTGCTAAATTACTTGGTCTCTTTACAAATGACGGTCTTTCTAAAGAAAACAAATGATAACTAGATAATAGCATAGAAAACATGATACTTGCAAGTCCCAAGAGTAGGTTGAACCTTGCATAGTCATTTAAGAACCTGAAATATGCTAGGACCTAGACAATTTAGAGAAAAACATGGCAGAGCATCAGAAATTTGATCTGAAGCAGTTAAGATTTATAATTATGTTATTTAAGTATCCCCAAAACCTAAGATTTTTGCAAACCCCTGAATTTACAATCTATCTCTTGCTTATGAATTCTTCCTGGTATAAGGACAGTAAAACAAAACAAAAACTAAGTTCCTTTGTGAAAAAGAAAGAAAACTAAGAGATAGAAAAAAGAGACATTTCAATATATTGAAACTCAATTCTGAAATGAAAATATCACAGTGAGATGTTCAGTGCTTCAGATATGAAGGCAAAAAGATTCTTTCATGGAAAGTGCTTCTAGGAAAATATGTGTTTGAAGGAGATGTTGCCTGTATGTGCATACTCATCTAGAAATGCATAATAACATAAGGACTGCCCTAATGGATTGGATCCCTGGGCTGTCCAGAAAAAGCATTCTGTTCTTATAATAGCCAACCGAATGCATGAGGAACTAAGTTGCATCTTGTTGGTACCTTTTTACATGTGGTCAAAATACAAACTCAGGGAAAGACAACTCTTTTAAGGAGGTAATTTAAGATGTGATAAATATACTTCCTCCTGCTTCAAGGTACTTTTCTTCTTTTGATGTGAAAGACCGCACATCCCTAATATATGATTCTTACATCTTTGAATTATAATGTCCACTTTGCTCTCGGTAATTGAACTCCTGGAAAGTAATATATACAGTCTGAGATAATCAGCACTGTCATGTTTAAGTTCATCCTTTCAGGTACAGTTCCTAGCTGAAATATGAGATTTATTTATCATAATCATCTGTATTTTGTACTTTTAAAACTAAATTATTTATAGCCTTATGTACAGATATATTTCTTATAATTTTTCTTTGAAGACATTGCATACACAACATGTTTTAGTCATTCTTACTTTTTGTAGCTGTTATAATATTTATCAGGATAAAATGAAACTTATTTATTATTGAGGGAAAGGTACATGATTTTTCTCTGAAAGTTCAGCGCGGGATGCACAGGAATCCAGTTGGAATATTGTAACATGCTCTGTATGGGACTACTGTTGAAGCATATCCGAAAGCTGCAGCTGGTCAGAATACAATGGCAGATGCAATTTTGAATACATTACAGCATGTCTACTGGCTTCCAGTAGACCATTGGTATTATTCACCCTTAAAGACCTATGTGGGATGGAACAAGGTTACTTGCAGGATTAATTTCTTGCAGGACTGGTTTCTCCCTCACTCTCCATATCTGGCAGAAAGGCCATGCTTGGGCACTATAGTTTGATAGTGGAATTATCTATAATTCTTAAATAAAAAATAAATTTACCGAGAACAGTAAGCTCTGCAACTTCACTTTCTCTTTCTCCAACCATATTTGTTCCAACACAGACATATTTCCCTGCATCATTTTTTCTGGTATAGGTAATCATCAGCTTCCCTCCTCTGATCTAAAATAAAAATGATAAGTATTAATAATTCCTTCATAAAACATGAGCAAACCAATTGAAATATTTGCATACAACAAAATTACAAATATAAACTAAACTATAAAAGAAAATGTGTTTTTTTAAAGCTGACAGTTTATTTGAACGGACAGTACAATTTTTTAAAATATTGATTTAAAAATAAATGTACATGTGTGGGAGGTTTTTTTAAATGTAATAGATTTTGATGATCAAACTGTGAAATTCAAAAAATTAAATTTTTTGTTTCTTATATAATATGACAAATAGTTAGATATTTTCAATTTAGGGATTATAGATGAAGATGTCCTGAATTTATGTTTCACGAAGGTGAACATTCTATATGTTATTGAGCTAGATTGCGATCATGTTCTTTCAGTCTGTTTTCTCTCTCTCTATTTTGAGATTTTTCTGGCAAGATCCCAAACAAAAAGAAATCTAATCTGAATTGGTTTTAGCATTTTTGTTAAACTAACGTTAGGTAGGTGCAACTGAACCAGATGATTATCAGCTTCAAAAGTCTATATAGGAAAAACTTTTCTCTAAATAGTCAATGTTTTCTAGCAACACCATGGCATAAATTCATCAGAATGTCTGTGGTTATTCTATGAGCATTCAGTGAAGCCAATTTATCTTTTATAATGAGCAAAAATAAATCAGTCTTACAATATCTGAAAGTATATTCCAAATCCTGTTATAATTTCCAGTTATTGGTAAATATACTAACAGTACCACTAACAGATCAAGACATGAGCATGAATTTGTCAATTAAATACAAATTATAATAAAATGACAAATTTTGCAAAACTTAACTGGGAGATTTTTCTGTTTGATGGGAATCAAGCATAGCAAACCAAAATAGAAGTAATATAAATATATGTATGTTAACAAATTATATATACCTCATATGAAAAAATATGAATCATAACTATTAAATGTGTTTATGTTCAAAAATGTTTTGCCTCTTAACAGCAAATGTTGAAGAAAAATAATACTTTCCTACTCTATTTGTACAATTTCGTTGAAATAATTATTTACTTGCTTTCATTTTTTTGATTTTTTGCCTGACTTTGCTAATATAATCAGGATTTCACATGGGTGCTACTGATACATAAAAACAATGTAGGACATTTGACCTCAAAAGATTATTTGTTTATCTAATAAACAAAGCAATCTACTTGTTTGCCTATTGCACATTTGCCTATATGAAAAAAAATCACTGTTGTAATTCAACATTAAGTTGAATTTAGTATAGTAACTACAATAAAATGTTTTCTACAATTATACAACAATCTTCTCATAGGGTATATATTCCTCCCAAGCATATGCTTCAATGCACTAAGATTTGAAAGTTTTCGACCATGAAATGTTTACTTAGGATCAAGCTCACAATATTTCAATGAGATTTAGTTCCAGACTCCAATTTGGCCATTTCAAAACATTAAAAAAAAAATTTATATCCATTCTTTTAAAATAAATCTTCATTGACTAGTACAGGTGAAACTCAAAAAATTAGAATATCGTGCAAAAGTTCATTTATTTCAGTAATGTAACTTAAAAGGTGAAACTAATATATGAGACAGACTCATTACATGCAAAGCAACATAGTTCAAGCCGTGATTTGTCATAATTGAGATGATTATGGCTTACAGCTCATGAAAACACCAAATCTACAATCTCAGAAAATTAGAATATTACATGCAATCAATAAAACAAGGATTGTACATAGACTAATATCGGACCTCTGAAAAGTATAAGCATGCATATGTACTCAGTACTTGGTTTGGGCCCCTTTTGCACATTACTGTTTCAATGCAGCATGACATGGAAGCTATCATCCTGTAGCACTGCTGAGGTGTTATGGAAGTCCAGGATGCTTCAATAGTGGCCTTCAGCTCTTCTGTATTGTTTGGTCTCATGTCTCTCATCTTTCTTTTGGCAATGCCCATAGATTCTCTATGGGGTTCAGGTCAGGCGAGTTTGCTGGCCAATCAAGCATAGTAATCCCACGGTCATTGAACCAGGTTTTGGTGCTGTTGGCAGTATGGGCAGGTGCCAGGTTCTGCTGGAAAATAAAGTCAGCATCCCCATAAAGCTTCTCTGCAGAAGGAAGCATGAAGTGCTCCAAAATCTCCTGGTAGACAGCTGCATTGATCCGGGACTTAATGAAGCACATTGGACCAACACCAGCAGATGACATGGCTTCCCAAATCAACACAGATTGTGGAAACTTCACACTGGACTTCAAGCATCTTGCAGTGTGTGCCTCTCCATTCTTCCTCCAGACTCTGGGTCCTTGGTTTCCAAATGAGATGCAAAAGTTGCTCTCATCAGAAAAGAGGAATTTGGACCACTGAGCAACAGACCAGGTCTGTTTTTCTTTAACCCAGGTAAGACGCTTCTGACGTTGTTTGTTGTTTAGGAGCAGCTTGACAAGAGGAATACGACAGTTGAAGCCCATGTCCAGGATCCATCTCTGTGTGGTGGCTCTTGATGCACTGACTCCAACCTCAGTCTGCTCCTTGTGAAAATCTCCAACATTTTTGAATGGCCTTTTCCTGACAATCCTCTCCAGGCTGCCGTCATCCATGTTGCTTGTGCACCTTTTTCTTCCACACTTTTCCCTTCCACATTAATTTTCCCTTTCTATTAATGTGCTTTGATACAGCACTTTGGGAACATTCAACTTCTTTTGCAATTACCTTTTGAGGCTTTCCCTCCTTATGGAGGATGTCAGTGATGGTTTTCTGAACAACTGTCAGGTCAGCAGTCTTTTCCATGATTGTGATTCCTACTGAACTAGACTGAGAGACCATTTAAAGGCTCAGGAACCCTTGGCAGGTGTTATGGCTTAATTAGCTGATTTGAGTGGGACACTTTGAGCCTAGAATATTGAACCTTTTCACAATATTCTAATTTTCTGAGATTGTGGATTTGGGGTTTTCATGAGCTGTAAGCCATAATCATCTCAATTATGACAAATCACGATTTGAACTATCTTGCTTTGCATGTAATGAGTCTATCTCATCTATTAGTTTCACTTTTTAAGTTACATTACTGAAATAAATGAACTTTTGCATGATATTCTAATTTTCTGAGTTTCATCTGAATCATTGACATTGCTCTCTTACTGTATGGTCTAGTAATTAAGTTTGGCCTGATTTTATTTTGGATAACTTTCTGAAAAGTTCTGAGATCCTTCAATAATAACTGCATTTCAGATCCCGAGACAATAAAGTATCCCTAAGTTGTTCCACAACCAGCTTCATGGTATATTGTTGGTTCTTATTATGGTTCTCAGCATGGAATGCATTGCTTGATTTCTTACAGACACAACAGCACTGATACTGCCTGAAAATTCCTGGTTTTGACTCCTTTTTTGGGAAAACTATCTTCTAAAATCCTGATGATGAAGCCAATACCAATGACAAAGAGATCTGAAGATCTCTTAGAATTGTTTGTAGCATCTGGGCTGATTTTCACAGGATAGACTCTCTTAAGAAAATTTAAAGCTTCAGTGGCCAAAGTTTACCCATTTTAGTAAAATGAGTTTGCCTGCACTTCAGTAGAAACTCAGAACTTTGGAAATGATTCTGTAATCCTTTCAGATCAGACAGATAGGTATTACATTTTTTTCTGTATAAACTGGAATATTTTTATTTATAACTCAGCATGCTATGATTTAAAATCTGTATAATAAAAACTGCGACAAGAGTAAAGATTTGTAAGGTTACCACAGATAAAGCCCATGTCACACTGCCCAACGGATGCAAAAAGGACACCGCGGACGAGCAAAATGTTCCATCCGTTGTTATACGCTCTCAAAAGGGGCAAAAATTTGCATAACCGGAGCGGATAACACGGACGCAGGGAGGACGCAGGGCGGATGCAAAGCGGATACGGAACGGAAGCCCAGCGGATGGAAGCGGATGGGAGTGGATGGCACGTCTGCTAGGCTTCTGGGGGGGCTCAGCAAAGCAGATGCAGAACGAATACAGCGGATGCAGAGTGGACGCCGAACGGATGAAGCGGATGCACAGCGGATGCAGAGTGGAAGCCTAATGGATGCCTGGCATTAATTGCGCATGCGGGGAGGATGCATTGCGTCAGCCCCGCGGATATAATGGAAGCAGCTCGTAAGCAGGTCGCCATTCAGAGGAAAGACCTGCTGCCAGACACATCGACTGCCTTGCCTGCCCTGCCTGCATGTCTGCCTGCCAGCCTTGCTACCAGCCTCCCTGCCAGCCTTGCTGTCTGCCTGCCTGCCAGCCTGCCTGCAAGCCTTGCTGCCAGCCGGTCTGCCTGCCAGCCTTGCTGCCAGCCTTCCTGCCAGCCTTGGTTCATGTCTGCCTGCCGGCCTTCGTGCCAGCCTTGGTGCCTGCCTGCCTGCCTGCCTGCCTGCCTGCCTGCCTGCCTGCCAGCCTTGGTTCCTGCCAGCCTCCCTGCCAGCCAGCAACCCCACAACCATGCGGAAGCACAGCAAGCCTCAGCCATCTGCTGCCAGCCCTGGCAAGAGGGACAGGGCTACCATCCCGCCCCCTGGCCCTCACTCTGGTTCTGCTGGGGCTTCTGCAGCACGGGCTCGCTCTTCTGGGGCTGGGGCTTCTGCTGCTTCTGCTTCTGGAGGAGCTGATGACAAGCACTCCAGCACCAGCCACCTCCACAGCACCTGCACCCTTCACCCCTGAGACTGAGCGACCAAGAGGAGTGCCAGAGACTCATTTTTGTCTTATAGCTTGTTGTTAATAAAGTCTATTTATGATTCACACACTTGCTTCATTTCTTTTTTTTAATAAAGTCTTGGTGGAAACTTTTAGAAATGGTTTAAGCCTTTGCATGCTTGTGGGATGGGTAAGGATAGCTTTGGAATGGGTTAGGATACCTGTGGGATGGGTAATAGCTGTGGGATGGGCAGGGATAGCAGTGGGATAGATAAACCTCCAGTGCAAGCATAGTGGGACTGTATGGTCCACCCTCCCAGGTGCCACACCTACAGCCCTTTATTATCAATAATAATGTAATAATTATCCACACATGTCAACATAAACACAACTCTTTATTAAACGCCCTGTCCATTGTAGGCCAACCAACATACATGGCCCAATCTCATCCGTGTGATGACACAGGCTGAAGGAAGCATCCATTAAGCATCTACCATCCTGTCTTGCCACCCCACTGCTCCAGCTGGGGAGTTGCACCATTGTCTCAGGAGGTTGCGCTGCTTCTTCGCTTCATGTGAGGCTCTGTTGGGGCCCTGCACATCCTCAGTGTCGATCAGGTTTCGCCCTTGCCTCCATTCCCCAGGCTCCATGTCCCCATTGCCTTGCTGGAGGTCCACGAGCCTGTTCAGCAAGACTGGGTAGCAGGTGCGCATGAGATTGTGCAGGATGCAGCAAGCTTCCATGATCCTCCTCACGGTCTCTGGGCAATGCTGCATGGTGGTGAGAAGTACCTGGAACCTGTTGGCCAGGATGCCAAAGGCGTTCTCCACCACCCACCTTGCCCTGGACAGCCTGTAGTTCAAGATCCTCTCTTCATGGGTGAGGAGTCTGGAGGTGTAGGGCTTCATGAGGTAGGTTGTGAGGGAGAAGGCGTCATCCCCCACGATGAAGTAGGGCACATCTAGTGTGTCGTTGGGCAGGGGTTCTGAATCTGGGAAGCCCACCATGGGGTTGCGTTCCAGCTCCTCCTTGAGGTGACTGGCGTTGTATACCTGGGCATCTGAAGATGAGCCGTTGCCTGAAGCATCGATGTACATGAACTTGTAGTCAGCATCGACCATGGCGAAGAGGATGATGCTGAAGAAGCCCTTGGAGTTGAAATAAGTGGACCCCGAGTTGGCTGTAGATTTGCAGGCCACGTGCTTGCCGTCTATGGCTCCAACGGTGTGTGGGAAGTTCCACTTCTGATACCACTGCTCTGCAACTTTCTTCCATCCTTCTTCAGTGGAGGGGTACTGGAGGAGCTCCTCCTTGTATTCTTCGATGATGGCCTGCAGCACTTCTCTGACCACAATGCTGATGGTGTTGGATGGCACCCTCCAGCTGAACTGCATGCTCCTGTAGGAGGTCCCTGAGGCCAGGTGGCGCAGAGTGAGTGCCACCTTGAGCCCAGGTTCCAGGCTGGGCTGGAAGCTGGTGTTTGCCTTGGTCAACCTGGGTGTCAGCCGCTGCAGAACTCCGTCAAACATGGTTGGAGGCATCCTCATGAAGTTCTGGAACGCCCAAGTGTCTTCGTTCCTGAGCTCCACCAACAGCTTGCTGTACAGTCCGTCCTCTGCTCTTCTGGCGAACAATCTTCAGACCCAGACTCTTTTTGGCTGCCTCTTTTTCTTCTTGCAGTAGAGTTCACAGAGCCTGCAGATGGCTTCGCACTGTTGCAGAACGATGGTGGCTGCCGAAAGGACTTTGTTACAATCCACAGTGGACATGACTGGATGCTGTGGAAGAGGAAGAGTCAGATGAAGGCTGCAGAGGTCTGCACCGCTGGGCTGCTGTTCTGAAAGTGAAATGCAGGCGAGTTGCAGTATAGGTTTTCCGCTAGGCATCCTCTAGGCATCCTCTAGGCATCCTTAATATCTGAGATAGGTCCCCTCTGCGAATGTTTTTTCCGTTTTAAACGCTTTGTTTCCGTTCTGCATCCGCTAGGCATCCGTTCTGCATCCGTTCCGCTTCCTCCCTGCGTCTGGGCGGATGGAGGTGCGCGGATGCGTAGCAGACGCCTAGCGGATATAACGGATGCGAAACGGATGCGTAGCGGATGCAGAACGGACGAACTGGATACATTTTCTGTGCAAAAGTTTTAGGCAGCCCAAAACTTTCTGAGTGGATGAAACGTCAATAAACGGATGCTGGACGGATAGAGAGGAAGCCAAACGGAGGCAGTGAGTACATCGCATTTTCGAACGGATGGCAAGGTTTTTTGTCCGTTTTACATCCTCTTTGCATCCGTTGGTTCAGTGTGACATGGGCTTAAATCAGGATTCGTCCAAATTAATTCGAATAGTTAGTGAAATCTTACACAACTGATCCTTTAAATGGACTGACATTATCTAGATGAAATAAATTATTCTACTTTGGCAATTAAATGTTGACCAACTTTGTTAATTAAATAAATAAAATAATCACTTGATTTTACTATTTTGATAAAAGGAGTTTGATTCAGATTTATTTTATCTATTAGTAGGATTCACTTGAGATTCTTAAAACACCAAATATATAGATAAATAAAAATTTGCTACAAAAAATTGAAAGAGGGCAGATACTCTAATTGCTCTGACCAATCTGACAGGCTTGTGTAAATATCCATCTTGCTGGCCCTGATTATCTTCAATCTAATCCAACAGAATTACTCCCCCCCCCCCCGGTCATGTGAAAAAGTAAGTACACTCTCTTTGAGTTCTATGGCTTTATATATCATGATATAGTAAAAACGATGTGGTCCTTAGCAGTTCAAAGAACTCCGACTATCAGGATTCAAAAACAGAGCTTTCTCTGCTGCCACACCAATCTTTTGGAAGATTCTACCCTCTAGGATAAGATCTGTCACCTCCATCCTCCTATCTTCCCAGGGACCCAATGGGAGAGTTCCCAACTGGAGATGGCAGGCTCTACCTCCTTTTTCACTCTCCACCTGTCCATCTTTTGTTACAAGATTAGTATATTATTACTTTCTTTTTCATTGTTTATTTTATTCTTCTAGTATTTTACTTCTGCTTGTTAACCCTTCTTTTCATTTCCTTCTTTTAACTGTTGTATGTCACCTAGAGAAGTCCCAAAGTATGCAGCAAATACATTTAATTAATAAATAAATAAATAAATAAATAAATAAATAAATAATATCCTAATGTGTATTTTAAAGTAGATAAATATAATTATCTTATTCCCCACTTGCCAAAATTTAATTATGCTTCAACCTCTATGAGAAAAAAATTAAAATTAATCAATAAGAATCAATGTGCACTGATGATGTTACCTAGTTTGGTAATGAAATGTCTTCAATGAGACAACCAAGGTCAGAGAGCAACCAAAGGATTCGACTAACCAATAAAAACTTTACTAAATATGTCATTGATTGAAACTGGATATTAACAGCTAAATAAATAGTCAAGTTTATATAGAATTATTCTGTGAAAATGAATAATGGTGAGGGAGAGTAGGAGTGAGAATGAGAATGAGAGTGAGAGAGAAAATACATATTGTTTACACTGACTCTATATAAATTTATTAAGGAATTGGATAAATTAATCTTTAAATTTTAATTTTAATGGAAGAAGTAAATAATCTATTGGAATACTCAAAACATTTAGAAAATGTTGGCTCTCATAAAGTTCTGTAAATGTAATAAATTAAATCAACCTTGGTGCATATGTTATGGATATAATCCACATAATTACCTATTGTTACACATTATTGCTATGGTGAACAGGCATTTTTAAGGCAATTAAGAATGAAGAATGTTTTATTGAGGAGATAGCACATTGGAAAGTCTTTTCATTTATTTAACTATTGATTGATTATTCCATGAAAAATATAAAAAGTGATATTTTTTTTTCAAAAATCACTAAAAATTTAAAATATAAAACCCCATGGAGAGAGTAAAAGATCAACAAAGGCATCTAAGAACACCTCCAGTTCTCTGAGATATCCAGATCTTGTGACACAAATGGGTAGGATTTCTAAAATAATAACAGGGATAGAACCAGGGGTGGGATTCAAATTTCTTAACAACCAGTTCTGTGGACATGGCCTAATTTGTGGGTGTGGCTTGTGGTCATGTGACTGGGATGAGAGTGGTTTGCTGACTGGGCATGGCTAGGTGGTCATGTGACTGGGGTGGCGTGGGCAGGTGGCCAGGTGACTGGCAAACCAAATGTAAGTGGTCCTTGCTTAATGACCATTTCCTCGCTCAATGGCCAGTTGCTTAGCAAGTGTTTTTTGCCAGTTTCCAAGGCCTGGGAGCCCTGGAGAGGGCAGGGCAAGGCTCGGGCAGCTACAAGGAACTATAGGGAGGACTGCAGAGCATGGCCAACTCGACATCACTCATGTCAAGGGGCGCTTCTCCTTGCCTGACCTCTCATGACAGTGGGGATGCTACAACGGTCATAAATTTGAAAAATTGTCATAAGTAACTTTTTTCAGTGCCATTGTAACTTTGAATGGTCACTAAATGAACTGTTGTAAGTCAAGGATTACCTGTAGAAAAATACAAAAAGCTTCTTTGCTTGAAAAAAGCTGCCCTAAATACCAATCATTAGATTAAAACTACCTGCAAGCTGGAGTTACAAATCAGGCAGGGTGCCAGAGCACCTTGAGGAATGAAAATATTTACAATGCAGTGATACCTATCAAGCAGCCAACTCTTGCTCATAAAGTGAAACCCTTTAGCAGAGAGGTCATTTAAGCTCTCCAGAAGAGCACACCCAAGAGAAGCAATCTTTAGATCCATTTGAACACTTAAAAATACCAGCTGGTCTCACTCACCTCAAAAGATATCCTAAGGAAATCATCCAGATTTAAGGAAAGGTCACATGCCCCCCAGAAAGGCAGTTAAAAAAAAATCAGTGCCAAGCTTTCCTCCTGCCTCTTAGAAATATACCCCAAAAGGACAGTGCCAGATAGTATTAAAGCAGTGAAGGAAGACCCCCTCCCCAAATAGAAAAAGAAACCATGAGGCAAGAAAAAATTGAAATACAATGCAAAGAATTAAATCACAACAGGAACTGTTGCTTTTGAAGCTGAATAGGGAAAATTATCCCATCAATAAACAGGATTAAACTTCACCAAAAACCAGTTTTAGACCAAAACTCAGAAAGGGTATGTAAACTCACATTTGTATGTCAATCTTTCTAGTTAGCCAAGAAGCCTTGCTGAATGTCACTCATCTTGGTTCCCTGTCACTAAAAGCTTTGCTTCATCATTCAATTATTTCTTCAAAGTGCTGATTGTCCAGGCAAGTATTTCCTCTCAACAGCATGAAAAAATCTTAAAACAACCCTTCCCCTTTAAGAAAGCCTCAGAAGCTCCGGAGACAGGAAGTCTAGGCTGTCTGCCAAGAATGTAATAAGGTTGGAAAAAAACAAACAGATTGCTTCTAACTACTGGTTACCTGTTACCCGAATTATTTAGAAACTTAACAAGGGGTTCTATAGAACCGGTAGAATCCTACCCCTGGATAGAACCAATCTGACCTTGCGGGGAGGCATTCTACCACATAGGTAGTGTACCACAGTAGAGAAGGCCCACCTCCTGAGGCCAACCAGGTAATTCCTGGCAGAAGTTACTTTCAGAGTAAATTACTTCTCAGCTAATAAGACAATGCCTCAATTAAGTCATATGGATTTTCCCAGTTACAGTGTTATTCTGAGTAAATATAAGTGATTTTTATCTAATTAGTGCCCTGAATATGTCTCAGAGAAGTCATTTCCATGATATCTTTTTCCTAGAAAAAATCTGTTATTCAAAACATGATTGGTTATATTTTAAATATAAATATAATATAGTTATATTATATAGTTATATAATATAGTTATATTTCACACTGTAATCCCCAACAAGGGCCCTTACACTGAAATATGGAGCATATTTTAAAATAAATGAACAGATGTAATAATATTTTGTTGCCCTGCACAGGAAAATGGAGCTGGAAAGCAGGTTAATGGGTTGGGGAAGAAATAAGATTTTGCTGTAACCTTCCCCTGGAGTGGGGTGGGAATGGAGATTTTACAGTATTGTTTCCCTGCCATGCCCACCAAGCCACGGCACATCCACCAAGCCACACCCACAAAACCGATAGCAAAAAAAATAGAATTCCACCACTGGTCATAACCAAAGAAAAGGTTTGTTTCAGTGTTAATCTTCCTCATTTAAAGGGAATGCAGTACAGTACAAGACTAGGCACGCAAGCCCCTAACTACCTCAATTCCAACTACTGCTGGCCTTTAGTGCAAGCTACTCAATGCAAGAAGCCTTGTGAATAAAATACCTGAATTTCTTCTCTTACTAAATATGGCTAAATTCGACATCATATTTGTCTGTGAAACATGACTCAATGCATCTCTCCCTGACTCCATTACCACAGTAAGAGACTATCATGTTTATCGATCAGATTTTGAAATCTGTAGAGGAGGTGGTGTTGCTATCTTCTATAAAAAGTCCTCACATCTATAATACATCCAAGTTACCCAGGAGCTTGCTCTTCCTGAGACCAACATCTGTGAACTACCCTTAAATATCACATTTTGATTCTTACTATGTTACAGAGCACCTGATTATGACATTGAACATGTAAACAAGCTAAATTCACTACTAACATGGGTAACATCCTGCCTACACATTTTTATTTTTCTTGGTGACTTCAATTTACCTCATATTAACTGGACCCTAAACAAATGTACAACTGAACCCATACATGCAACCTTCTACAATGTTGTTACAAATCAGGGACTGGAACAACTAGTAACCAACAACACTAGACTTAACAACTGCCTCGATCTTCTGCAATAGTTTGAATTCAATTTACGGAATACAAACTAAAGAACCCTTTTCCAACAATGACCACAATATGATTGACTTTTGTCTCAACATACGTCCACACAAAAATCATCACAATGATGTAATCCCCAATTATAACTTCAAAAAATGCAACTATGGGGAAGAAGGCGGAGCCTCCTCGCTGATGGACCATAGATCGCAACTCTCTGTGGCTATGATCCATGTTCTTTTGTTGGAGAGTCCCGATCATTACGATTAGGAGCTGAAGCTGCCTTGGAGGGGCAGTGGAGTAAGGGGAAGCTACAAGCCACGTTAAGGGGAGGTGCATCTCCCCTCCTGGGCTTGGTCTTTTTCCCCCCGAAGATGACTGCAGCGGTAGTTTGAAATGACCACCCTGAAGAGGAGGACTCAGCTGGATTAAGCTTTGTGCAGGAGGGAAGAAAGAGGTGGATAACAACTGGGCAATACAACTAAACAAAATGACCCCAGGATTAAGATAACATGGAAAAGAAAAGTGAGCGGCGAAATTACAAAGGGACAGGAAAAAAAATAAGAAAATATTTTTGACAGCTAAGCGGGGCTTCAAACTGGGAAAGGAAGAAGCCAGAACTAAAGATTTAACTAAACTGGACTAAAATATTTTGGCAAGAAACAGGAATAAAACAAAGCTGGACTTGTCAAATAATAATAATAATAAAGTTTACAAATTGGAGACTGGACTGTGCTGGAATATTGAAGTTCGAAAAACCCTAAACAAAAAAATAGGGGAAAAAGGTGAAGACTTTGTATAATGGAGAGTGCCACCTTTTGACAAAATCTTGAGCTCAAACAAGGGAAAGCATCCTGTTTCTGAATGAACTTGTGTGGATATAACACTAAAGAAATATTGAAACAAAGTAAGAATCTTAGTGAAAGCAGAAGCAGAATAAAGAAAAAAGCAAGGAAAGACTGACTGTGGGATTGATTGATGTTTTTGGTATAGACCCTGGGCTGCAATAATTGAGAACTTTAGAAAATTGAAAGAAGAAAGAAGAAAAGGTTTTTTTGTGAACTTTAACAATCATAAAATACAAGAGTGTGTAATGATGTTATCTCTTCGGGAATTAAAAATGGAACTTAAAAATATGAGAGAATTATTATAGGAAAGAGGCGAATCACTTTGCTCTGTGTTAGAAAAAATGGAAATGGTGATTGAAGAACAAGAAGAAAGGGCTTCAGAGGAGGAGGAGTCGACTCAAGGAGAAGACATTTTAAATTATTTAACACAATTTAAATTAATTAAATTTAAATTAATTAACACAAAGAACACTACAAAGAAGTGGGGAAAGAAGGAAGGTTAAAAAGTTGAGATTTAAGAAGGCAATCAAAAGTCAGGAAAGGCAGAAAAGGGGAAAGAAAGATATTAAGAAAGAGAGGGATATAAACTGGAATGAGAAAAGATATGGGGAAAAGAGGGGGAGGAGAAGCAGTAAGAAACAGGTGCATGAATTAAAGAAATATGTAAATAGTAAAACATTGAAAAGAAATTGTTTTTTCAGAGATAATGGATGATGAATTAAAAAGGGGATTCTGCAGGGAAACAAAGAGTAATAAGAATATTTCTGCAACTAAAAATATTTAGAAAATAGGGTAAGATACATACTGATAACTCTTATTAAAAATTAGCGGGGAAAAATATGCTGCGGAATACAAATTAAAAGATGTAATGATTATTATTGTAACCATTAAAAATAATGGTTTATTGGGAATCAAGATGAGGGAAGAAAAGTATATTTTAATCATTGAGGTGTCACACTCAAAGCAGTAAAAGGGGGGAAACCTCTTTTATTAATGTATTAATCTAGAATTTATAAAAACAATGTGTAATGGAAAGGCAATATGATAGACTACAGAACCAACTAAATTAATAAGTTAACTATTAAAAGCAAGGAGAGACATTGGTAACATTATTATTATTATTATTATTATTATTATTATTATTATTATTATTATTATGCAAACACATATTGTTTATCTTTATTTTTAAAATAAATACTAAAGGATTATATTTGAAATAATTGAAATGAAACAAAAAGATGTTTCGATTGAGATTAATGAAAGAGGCAAGAATTAATGTGTTTGTTTCCCTCCTTACTGAAAATTTGGAATGGAAAATGTAATAATAGAATTAAGTATGCATATATGAATGTATAATTTATGTCATATTTGAATGTAAAGGTGATGACCCAGAAATATGTTGTCCACTAAAAAGATATTTTTGTTTTTAATGTGAAAAACTGAATAAAATTTGTTTTTTTTAAAAAAAACTATGATCTTATAGACAACGATCTCTCATCCCTTGATTGGCAATCTCTATTCACTGGATGCAATACTGTTGAAGACCATTACAACATATTTTTACTTGAAGTCAAAAGAGTCATCAAACTATATGTACCAACAACAGCTCCCAAAACAAAAAAACAAATACAAAAACAGATTGCCCATAACAATAAGGAAACTTCAATCCAAAAAGAGATCACTCTGGTGGAAAAACAAATCTGGTCACGTTGCCAACTTCAAAAGCCGATACAAAAATTTATGCCACCAGATAAAGACTGAATGCACCAATTATCACATTAAACAAGAGGAAAACAAATCTTCTACGCACCAATTCCACCCGCGCTTTTTACAATTTTGTAAACAACAAACTAAAAGACTCAAGATCCATCCCACCTGATAGGACCTAATGGTAAAGACTGCAATGATGACTTCATTAAAGCCAACCTGTTTAACACATTCTTTGGCTCAGTATTTGTAAACAGCAATGGATCATACCCAGTATTTCCAAGCTGAACCACAGAAAACTACAATGATCTAATACATATCGATTTTATAGAAGACAATGTTGAAAAAGCACTATGCAATCTAAAACCATCTCTATCTATTGGACCAGACAGAATATGTGCCTACTTCTTTAAAAAGCTGTCCACTGCCATAGCAGAACCTCTAAGCATAATCTTTGAAAAATCTTTCAGGACCAGCTCCTTGCCTAACCTATGGTCACAAGCCACGGTCATCCCCATCTTCAAAAAGACCCCAGCCTAGTTGAAAATTACAGACCAATCTCCTTATGCTGCATCACCTGTAAAGTGATGGAATCAATTATTAGCCAATCCATTATCCTCCACTTAGAGACAAACAACCTACTTTCCAATAAACAATTTGGTTTCAGAAAAAAAAACTATCCTGTAATCTGCAACTCTTACACTGCAAAAACATATGGACTACACAACTCGATCAGGGCAAAACAATAGACACAGTCTACATAGACTTCTGTAAAGCCTTTGATTCAGTGGTACACGACAAACTACTCCTAAAATTAAAATCTTATGGTATCTCTGGACAACTGCATAACTGGATAGAAGCATTCCTGTCAAAGAGATAACAAATGGTCAAAATTGGGAGTGTCCTATCAAATTCTGTACCTGTCAACAGTGGTGTCCCCCAAGGCAGTGTTCTAGGACCAGCTCTCTTCATACTCTACATAAATGACCTCTGTGATCCTATTAAGAGCGACTGTGTTCTCTTCGCTGATGATGTAAAGCTGTTTAATACCACAAACAATACTGCTACCCTTCAAAAAGATCTTGACTATGTATCAGAATGGTCAAACAAATGGCAACTTCAAATCTCAACAAATAAATGCTCTGTCTTACATATTGACAACAAAAAATCAGAAAATAAAATACAAACTGAGTGGTCAAGACCTTGTTGATGATCCAAGCTCTGTAAAGGACCTTGGAATACTCATCTCTAATGATCTGAGTGCTAGAGCCCACTGTAACTACATAGCCAAAAAGGCATTAAGAGTTGTTAACCTAATCCTACGTAGCTTTTTCTCTGGTAATATCACACTACGAACAAGAGCATACAAAACATTTACTTGACCAATATTCGAATACAGCTCATCAGTCTGGAACCATATTACGTATCTGATATTAACACAATTGAGAAAGTCCAGAAATATTTCACAAGAAGAGTTCTCCACTCCTCTACTCGTTGCAGAATACCTTATGCCACCAGACTTAAAATTCTAGACCTAGAAAGCCTTGAATTATGCCATCTTTGGTCTGATCTAAGCATGGTATATAAAATCATACATCGCAGTGACTTACCCGTCAATGAATACTTCAGCTTCACCCATAACAACACAAGAGCACACAATAGATACAAATTCAAGGTTAACCGCACCAAACTTGATTGCAGGAAATGCGACTTCAGTAACAGAGTGGTTAATGTATGGAATACTCTATCTTACTCTGTGGTTTCTTCCCCAAACCCCAAAAACTTTAACTTTAGACTTTCTATTATTGACCTCACCCCTTTCCTAAGAGATCTGTAAGGGGCATCCATAAGTGCACCAATGTGCCTACCATCCCTGCCCTATTTTTTCTTTTATTTTTCTTATATGTATCCATTTCATGTATTCATAACTATGTATGTACTTACACCTATTATCTTGTAAGTGATTGACAAATCAAAATAAAAAAAATAAAAAAATAAATACATTCCATTACAGTTCTATCTTATAGGCCCTTTGTTCTGTCTTCAAGTTCTCTTGCCTCTTTGGAAATCTTAATTCCTTGTCTGTTTGCTCTCTGTTATTTGCTAGTAAGAAAGCTTATCTTCATTGGACTAAAACTTTGCTTTCTAATTGCAGTATCAGTGGCTCTACCAATTTGTGATCTTATACGGCTAACAACTTGGCTAAAGTGTTGATAGCCACAACATTAAAATAATCTCTTTCTCTCTTGTAAAACATTATTTACAGTCATAGATAAATGCTTGGGGCTCGCAAGAAAGCCAGAAGAATTTGATTAGCTAGATGAAAAAGTCTATTTCACATGGAATTATGCAGTATAGCTAAGCACACAGAAGTGAACCAAAATGAATATGTTAAACAAGAAAAAGGACCATTGAAACCAGCTGAAATGTTTGCTTACAGAAACTTTTCCTTGCTTAAACAAACAAACAAACAAAATCAGAAAAGTATTATGTGCAAATTAAAGTTAACTGGCAATCATCAGGGTCAGCTCTCCACATGGAGATGATCGATTTGTAGACATCTTCAAAAGCTGAGAAACAGAGGTGCTACCAGAGATTACTCACTGAAAATGATGGGAAAGGCTTTCCTATGCTTAGGAAGATATTGAAGAAGGAATCCTGCTCTAAAACTATATTTATACCTTACTCATCCAATTGTATCCCAAAGATTATAAAAGGCATAGATTAATTTACTTAAACTTCTCTGGTGGACTTCAATTGCTATAATTAAAGTAATGTAATAATTAAAATAATTATGTGTCTGAAAATAATGAATCATTTAAAATTTAATCGAAGCAAAATTAATTTTAAAGAATATTAGTACACAAAAATTCATTTAATATATTTCTTCAAATTGAAACATTCTGAAATACCGTATTAACTTTCTCTTACAGACTTCAGTGCAAAACAAAATGACATTCTTATGCCTTTCTGTCTTCCATTAACTTCTTAAAATTGCTTCCATTTGCAAATGAAACTGTGTCAGCTTGCTTACCAAATCCGCAAACCATATAAATTGTGACAGAAAGCATCTACTTTTTTGGCTTCCTTTGAAAAGGAGACTTGGATAGTGTCCAACATATTGTATATCAGTTTGCTGCTTTTTATATACTTAACTCTCTGTATGTGGCACAGTTCCAAAAAAAGGTTATTTAACTATTCAATAGAAGAAACCAGATACTTGAAATATACATTATTTTATAAGTGCTTTGCTTCAATTAAACTTTTAATATGACCAGAAGCCATATAGGAATTTATGAAGTGCAAAGTTATTAAGGAAAAATGTGAAATAAGCAAAATGTAAAATTACAGGCCTGGGAAAAATAACACCAACAAGGCTAGTATTATATACATCTGTACATATTCATGAAGATTTTTTTTTTAAAAAAGGGCTATAATCTGGTAAAATTTATTACTCATCTTTAGATTACAGATCTATATTCTGCATTGAATTAATACATAACTTTCAAATTTATTTAAATTGTTTAATTTAACAAAGTTGATTGATAAATTTAATTATTTTCAGCTATTTGGCACTTGGCTATTTTAAAGAAGTGTTGTACTCTTTTTTCTCCTATGCATTCCAAAAACACTGATTGTGTATCTGTGAATTTAGCTTTCTTTCCATTACCCACCATCCACTTAGAACTGAAGAAGCTTCTTGGACAAAAAGGAAAACATCTTCAAAGAAAAACAAGAAAGTTCAGTTGCCTCTTGAAAAAGCACCTTTGAGATGACATTCCCAAATAGAAAGAAAATGAAACAAAACAAGCAAATATTGGATTTAACAATTGTAAAAAAAAAATAAAAAATGCTATTTTTTTAAAAAAAGAACATAACACATACAGAAAAGTAAACAGTAAATACATTATTTCTGTCAATACACTTGTTTCTCTTTGAAAAAGAATGTTCAGGAATATCATTCCATCAGTTCTTTAATCATTTGCTGTAAACATGCTTCAAAGACCAAAGAAAACCAAATTAAATTATTTTAAATTATTTTAGTTTATGAGGAGCCTCTGTGGCGCAGTGGTTAGAATGCAGTACTGCAAGCTATTGCTGCAGCCAGCTGCCTACAATTAGGCAGTTCAAATCCCATCATGCTCAAGGTTGACTCAGCCTTTCATCCTTCTGAGGTGGGCAAAATAAGAAGCCAAATTGATGGGGGCAATATGCTGACTGTAAACTGTTTAGAGAGGGCTATAAAGCAGTATAAAGCGGTATATGAGTCTAAGTGCTATTGCTATTATGACTCTTAGCTTCTATTCTATTTTCTATTTTTATATTGTATAAACAACTAAAAATAGCATATTTCATGGATTTTTAAGTAACTATTACACTATTTTCATAATTTCAGTTAATTTCTACGATATAAATTTTGTAAATTATAAATCCATGGTAATCACATGGAAATCATCCTCGAACCCCAAAGCTTGATTAATTATAAAAATCATAAAATTACAAAGAATACAAATTATAAAAAGAATGACATATCTGTTGCAAAATTAAATAATGTAATAAATAAGACATTCATATCTTTATTTAAATCTTACTGAAGAATGAAATTGCACATAGTCCTTACAATGCAATAAGCTGCAATAAGAGCCAGAAACTTCATCACTAGGAGCATGATTAAGTCATATGGCCCTGCCATCTTATATTTGGGCTGTAGTCATTAAATAAATCACCAAGTATTATTAAATGCAATGACATGTGACTTACTGTCGATTTCCCCATTGACTTTGCTTATCAAAAGCTGGCAGTGAAATTTGGAAATGGTGATTATATGAACAAGGAAGCAGATCCATTCAGGAAGGCTGCAAGTCAGTAACTGTCGAGCCCGAAATTGACATAAATAACAAGATAACTTTATTATCTACCACCTATAATACAAAAGTCTCCCCAGACTGCTTCTTGGGAAAAAAGCATATAGGTTTCTATGGAACTTGGGGATTGATTTATCAGGGTTATGCCTCTTGCAGCTTCTTCAAAGACTCAAAGCTGGTTCCCCACTTGACCCACCCACACACACACGCCCCTGGATTGGTCAGATGTTTCCCAACAAATAGATTTTTATCTTTCACTGAATGAAAGATAAAATGAACGAATGAAGAAAATGAAATAGGGAATGGACACAATAATATTGATACTATTGGAGAAGGAAGGACATCAATTTTTGGAATGTTTATTATTGTAAACGTTCTGTAACTAGCATGATACAAGGGTCCACAACGTTCAATTCAGAGGTGGGATTCAGCTGTTTCTGGCGAACTGGTTGTTTAATTTTTGTGCAGTTCAGAGAACTGGCTAATTGCACCAATGTCTGGCCCCACCCACCCTTCCCAGTCATTTCTTATTTCGCCTTGCCCACCTAGACTGCTCACCTAGTTACACCTATGGCATAGCTGCTGCTGCTTTGGTTCCCTCACTTGCCTTGACCATGTGGTTCTGGTAAGCCTTCCTTCATTCCTCGACCTGCTGCTTCTCACATGGTCCCCATGGCCCATCATGCTTGCCTGTCTTCCCCGTGGCTTCCAATGCGGTCCCCGCAGCCCATCCTGCTTATCTGCCTTCCCTGGGATGTCCCACAGGGTCTCCATGGTCCAGCCTGCTTACCTGCCTTCGCCACGGCCTCCCATGTGGTCCCTGCAGCCCTGCCTGCTTGCTTGCCTTTCCCACTGCCTTCCACATGGTGCCCGTGGCCCAGCCCGCTTGACTGCCTTCCCTGCTGCCTCCCATGCAGCACTTGCAGCCCAGCCTGCTTGCCTGCCACCACTTTCTCCTCATTGCCTGTCCAACAATGGATGCTGCAGAGATAGGGCAATTTCCTATGTATCATTCCGAGCCCCTTTCTCCCCATGTTGGGCTGACAAAATAAAAGCCCATTTAAAGATCTAGACTGCCTACTGAGTCTACCTGGTGCATATTGGCAAAAGGAGCTATGGAGGAAAAAAGAGAAGGACCAATAGAAATGCCCCATTTTCCATCTCTATTGGACTGTCTGTGCCACACTGGAGGCGGAAAATGGGACGTTTCTGTCAGCCTTTCTCTTTTTTCCCCCCAACCTCCTTTCCAGCATGTACTAGGCAGGCTCAGCAGGCAGTCGTAATCTTTAGATGGGCTTTTATTTTGTCAGCCCAAGGGGGCGGGAAGGGGCTTAGTATGGTATATCGGAAATCATCCTGTCTCTGCAGCATCAGCCCACCTGCACTACCCCACACTGATGTGACATCAAGTTGGCCATGCCCACTCAGTCACATGAACCCCCCAGCCACAGTCACCCAACCAGTCACTAGGAAGAACCGGTTGTTAAATTGCTTGAATCCCACCACTGCTTCAATTAACTTTATTCTCCTTTCTGGAGAATTATTTATTTTTGAAGAAAGAAGAATATACTATGGGACTGTAAAGGCCATTTATCATTATTTTATTTATTTTTAATTAAAACTGGTAGAATCAGATGTAGATGATCCAACAACCTTGCTTATCAGTATAAATGAAAATTTAATAGCAAGTTTACTTATTTTTGAGGAATTGTAGCACTCTTACAACAGAAAGAATCTTTCAAATGAATCAGCATGTAATTCCATCTTTTATTTTTCATATACAGGGTGGCAATCCATGTTTGCACAATGGGGCAAATAATACATGGCTAAATAAGCAACTATATTTTAGTTATTGTAGTTGTTTTCAAAGGAAAAAGCTTACTGTAATTCTTTCATCTCTATCATCCAAAGGAGATCCATCCTTTTTCCATGAAATTGTAGGTTCAGGGTGGCCTCGAGGAGGTTGGCATTCCATCACAGCTGGCTCACCTACCGCTACCATAACATCTGAAGGGTTTTGTCTGAAGTCATCTCGCAGTACTGAAAAGACAAGTGGAAAGGAGAGGGGAAAATGGGAGAATACATTAAAATAGTTATTAATCAGCAATGTGTAAGCAACTTCAAATATTTGCAATGTAAAAGATGTACCATTGACATTAGATTTATATTTTGAGTTGCAACAGGACTGGATTGCATTGTGGCATTACAATAAACACATAATTTATTTTAATCTCTGCAGTCCATTACTTTTCTTACAGCAATATGGTTAAAAAAAACCCAATGGAATGCTACTTTTCTAAATGTTTTCAGTGACCACACAGTAGAGCTGGTAAATGCTGAGAAATCATTTTCTCAGAAAGTGACTCAAAACATGCAAGAGCGCTCAAAGAGCTCTTGGTTGCAAGAAAGCCACAACTTGATTCAAGAATTATGCATTTATAGCAAAAAGCTTTCATCAGCAGTAGTATGAATTTAACAGGAATTGTTTTTTAAAACATACAACTATTCAATTAAATGCAAAGCACTGAAAGCCTGAATGCTATACAATATCAGGTTCAAAAGGCTCCAAAATATCGGTTAGGTACTTTGTATTATTCTTACTATATATTTTTTCTCTGTAAAGTTTTCATATTTTTTCTTCTATCCAATTGTTTACAATTCTCAGAATACAATCACCTTAATTAACAAAGAAGTACAAATGAAGTGCAAATAAAAATAAAATACAATCAGAATTGTATAAGAGTTCTCGTTATTTGCACTAAATTTAATGTGGATTTTAATAAGAGTATGTTTTGTTATGGTCACTGTCATGATACTAGCTGTTTCATTGTTGTATGATAAAAATACATTAAACATCCCAAAAGTATGATGAATTTTAATTTTAAATTTATTCAAGTTTCTATTTAAGATTTCCCCCATTTCTACTAAAAGGCATATCTAACCAGAATCCATAACTAAATATAGTTATTTGTCTGATAATTGGCATACAATTTCATTATATCGCAATAAAATTAGATTCATTGTTTTTTCCCTTCATTTCATCTTTTATTTTATTTATGAATATTCTGTTAAGACAGCATAACATACCAACAATTAGCAAAAAGAAAAGACTTCACTAAGGGATACTTTTTACAATTTGGTAATATCTCCTAAATGGTTTAGGTCAGAGAACATAAAAAGGATAGATGCAACCAAATATTTTTTTCCATTTAATGTGAATTTTTTTGGTTAAAACATCACATACCAAATAACCAACAGTATGTAATTCATTCAAAATTACTCTTACAAAATAACAAAAAAAAATCATGTGATTATTTTTATAGTTATAAAAAATATATGTAGAATGTAATTGTAAATTTAACCCCCCCGAAAGCCATTTTTCTTTTAGTTTTTCTATCAATTCATTCTAAAATGTAAGCTGAACATACGCTAAAGTTTTAAATTCATATTTAGCAAAATTTCTACCATATTTCTTAGAACTTGAAATATAAAAATCAGTATTAGTTTTCAGCGTACATAACCAGTAATCCCCCTTTATAGGATGTTCAGCCACACTGCTAGCTGGGTTGCACTAGCTGCTGATTGTAATATTGTGTGTGAGAGCTTATTCTTTCCTTATTTGTTTCTCTTTTTAGAATGATGATCAAGTGCAGCTTGATCCCTGTATGAAAAAATTTCCCCCCAACTTTCTTTCTCTAAAGATTTTTTATTCACACAGCCTGCTGAGTTATAACTTTTATTTTAGATGTGGTTTATTGAACAAGGAAAAGCAATTTGAATTAAATATGTTAAACTATTGTTAGTAAAAACACAATAGTTAGTTTATCAAATGATGCTTATATCTCATGCCAATTTTTTGAAAGACCAGATTTTATTTCCTCAAAATAGATGAATAAATTCTACAATTATGAAGTAATTTCTTATGTTTTCTTATTGTGATTAATAAAGATTAACAATCCTCCATTTCTTTCACATGTATCTATTTCATGTCTTGCCTTGTCTTTTTCTCTTGTTGCAAACAGTCAAATATAGCTTCCCTCCCCCCCAGTCTTTGTGTTTGCTAAGATAACAGAAGACAAAAGGATAAATGCCAACCAAATTCCTGAATAAATGATAAACTGCATGTAGTGTTTTAAAAGACAGGAATGAAAGTATTAGGTGCTTTACCTTTGAGAAGGAATTTTATAGACTAGACAATCCCTGACCTACAAGTCATCTTTAAAGTTAACTCCTAACCTAAAGGCCCAGTCCCACTGGCTGATGGATGCAAAACGTATGCATAAAGGACACAGCGGATGAGCAAAATTTCAGGGGTGGCTCCATCCATTGTCATCCGCTCCAAAAAGTGGTGAAAATTTGCATAAACAGAACGGAAAAGAACAGACATGGGGAGTATGTAGCGGGGATGTTAAACGGATGTTCATAGGATGCCTAGCAGATGGAAGCGGTTTACACCTCCGAAGGGGATCTGGGGGAGAATTTCGAAGCGGATGCATAGCGGATGCGTGAAGCGGATGCATCACGTACGCCTAAAGGAAAGAAAGGGGATGCCGCACAGATGTATATCGGATGCAAACCGTTCACTGAGCATTCTTTCTATTTCCGTACTACTAACGATGTATAGACGTTCCATGTACCTTTTTTTTCCTCCCTCTTTCCATTTTCAGCTGCAGCGGATGTGAGTTGCAAGGATGCCCAGAGGATGCAGAGTGTATACAGCGGACGTTTAATGGATGATAAACGGACATAGAACGTTTGTTGCTTGTATATCACGGATTTACATTGTACATAGCGGGAAGTTCATCAGTTCACAAAGTTTTGTGCAGCTCAAAACTTCTTGTGCGGATGAAATCACAGTGGACAGATGCTCGATGGATAGAGCCAATGAAACACGTATGCAATGAGTACACAATGGATGCATAGCGTTTTCCAATGGATGGCAAGCTTTTTTTAACGTTTTACATCCTCTTTGCATCCGTAAGTGCAGTGGGACCGGGCCTTAAATAAAGGAACAGAACGACCAGGATGGGCAAATCATCAGTGGGACCAGGAACTTGTCAATTTCTCTATTGTGTTCCATTGTGGAAGCTGGAAGTGATCCTCAAAATTAATCCTTCCTTCCTTCCTTCCTTCCTTCCTTCCTTCCTTCCTTCCTTCCTTCCTTCCTTCCTTCCTTCTTGCCTTCCCCTCTCTTCTTAGCAGACAAGTAAAGCTGCTGCAGCATGGGGAGGGAATGAAAGGAGCAAGTGGCCAGCACTCTTTCTTGAATCTACTTGGTAAAGAATGCACAATATAACGAAGAGAATATCTGCAATGAGATACTTTTCCCTTTCACACCACTTATTCTTAATTTTCATAAATTGAAGAAAGATGAGAAAGGCAATGTATTTTGATTTTATTGTTTTACATTTGATCTTTTTTTGATATTTATAAGGCACAAAGCAACATATCATTTTATGGTGAAAATGTTGCACTGTATTTATCTTTTTATTTATATATATGCATAGTGGGTTCCCCACTAGCAGTTAAAAGGAAGAAGCAGCTGCAAGCTCACATTATTCTGAGAAGCACAGAGCCGAAGAAACAAGCCTGAAGATGATGAATGAGACTTCATTGAAACGTCACCTAGATAGTTCCAATTTTACGTGGGAGAAAACCCGAATAACCAAAGAGCCACATACCCACGAAAATCTCAGAAAACACACACACACACACATATATCTATATATAGAGAGAGGGGGGGGGAATTGTGTGATACATTATACATGATTTTCCTTTCCTTTATAAGCACATTCTCTAGCTTCATTCTTTACAACTTGTGTTACCTCTTTTAAACCTTACAAATTGCAATTGAAAAGAAAAACATATGAATATTTTTTCTGATTGAACTTTTGCAATAATGTGTTAATTGAATTGAATTCAAATTGAATGTTAATTGAATTCAATTAATATTCAATTTGAATTCAAAATAAGTAAACATTCCTTTTATATCACAGCAGCTACTGCACCATACCAATTCCTGATTCATAGGATAACTCAAGTTCTTCTGTTCTACAATATGGGATGAAGACATCAGTTCTCACTACAGAAAGTGGAGCATTAAATATTTTAAATATCAGTACTCACAAATGTAAATATTTCATTTGTGTTTCTCCATTTTCATGTTAGAAAATGGAGGATATGCATAACTCTTTTCCTGCTTCTGAAGAAACACTGAAGTAACTTTTTCAATGATATAAAATGTTGTGATTGAAAAAATCCAGAAGTACAATGCCACAGTAGGTTATTATAACCAAACCATCCTAATAGCATGCCAAAAATTATCCATGCATAGATGGAAAAAAAGTGGAATCTGATGCAGCACATATTAATTCCACCACTTAATAAGTGCCATATGGACTCTTTGATGTTCATCTCCTATTTCCCTCCTATCTTTCAATTTGTGCAACTGCTCAGAGGAGAGATGTGAATCAGAAATGAAACTTTCTGACTACTTCAGTCTTTTCATATATTTTTTTTGTGCTTCATCAGCAGGAAAATGGGAAAGTATCTGCATACAACCACTAATGGAATCCTGTGATTTTACACAGAATTTTCCATCATTATTTTCTATCGTTGAAAACAAGAAACCAAAAAGTAAAAAAAGTAATCTTGAATAGCAACCTGCATTTTATTTCATATTACATTTGTTAATACTGTATACATATCAGAAGAAGTGAAGAGAAAGCATTTATTATAACAGTAAATGGCTAGTTGTACTCCCCTGCCATAGGACATACAGATATCAGACATTGTCATGATAACATATGAAATGTCCCATAAATTTGTGAGATATATTAAGAACTCTGAACAAACTGAATGGATACAGTAGGATCACTGCTCTAAAAGCTTATTCCAGGGGTGGGATTCAAATTTTTTAACAACCGGTTCTGCAAGCTAGGTGGGCATGGCTAGGTAGGCGTGGCTTGGTGACTGAGTGGTCATGGCTTTTTTTGCAGCACCCCTCTGTGTTCTGTTTTTGGACCTGCTGGGCCTCATGGAAGCCTCCTGGGGGGCATTTTTTCTCCCAGGAAGCTTTCCTAAGACCCAGGAAGGCAAAAATGGAGCACCAGGGGGGCACAGCTCCCCCTCGTGTGCTCCTTTTTTCCTCCTGGGCCTCAGGGAAGCCTCTCAGGCAAAGCAGTAAGATAGCAAAGGGGATCCCGGCATAGCTGATCATCGGAACAGCTAGTCATTGGGAGGAAAAAAAAACTTTAAGGAGTGACTGGGCAGGGGAGAATGCAGTCAATGATATCGGGCATGCACACGATGTCACACATGTGCAAAAAGGACTGACTGGGTGGGGAGGGGAGGGTGGAGAGGGATGGGGCCAGCCAGGGACACAATTTGCCGGTTCTCTGAACTTCTCAGAATCAAAACAACCGGTTCTATAGAACCAGTCAGAACCAGTAGAATCCCACCCTGGCTTATTCATAAAGATTAGTCCATAAATGAAAAGCATAACTGTTATGAACCTGTTTTCTAAACCTGTCAGTGCTTAACTAAGAGTCCTTAAAGCATAACAGATAAAATTTCTGTCCATGCGAGGAAAATTGCTATTGCAGTGCTGGAATTTGCAGAATGAGGCTATGAAATAAAATGGATTAAGTAAAAAAAAAAAAAAGAAGCACAGGGAAATTTCAGGAAATGAATGTGCCATTGTGGGGATGGTCAGAAACAAACCAAACAAATTCTGTGGGAACCATGTGAAGGAAGCTTTTTATTTCTAGATGTTTTCAAACAGTTCTTCACATGGGGATAAATGGGGCATTTAGCCAAGAGGTTCATGTTAAGAATTCTATCTATAGGAAGATTAAGGTAGGTTGAAGGAGGAAAAGAACAATTAGAGAAAGATAATAATTTGTTTTCTCATGAAGGGATGCTCCCCTGTTGCATTCTGGTTTAACACAGTAAAAACCACACATTTTTGTGGATCTTTAATGTTTGAGTTTCAGTAGTAGCATTCTGACAGTAGGTTGTATTGGTAAGCTCTTTTATTCAGACTTATAGTAGTAGCAAAGGAAATTTGAAGTGATTAATCATGAAGAGACTGGAAGAGAAATTAAGCTAACTTCTGTTGTCTACTAAATCTGTAAGACAGGAAGATATTCCGCTTATGGAACTATTGACTAGAGAAGTTTCTCTTATCTCTTATCTCTCTCGAAGCTCTCAGTTTAAGGAGATAATATACTTTAAAAATATGCAATACAGAGGTACCATAAACTTTATATAAACATACAGACAGAGAGATAATATAGCATGTAGCCCACATTCTCCTGAGTAGATTATTATGACCTTGGAAAATAATATCTCCTGGAAGAGCAGTGTGTCTTTCATCCAGAATTAAGTTCAGTAGCCATGATATTTGCTGTAAGGTAAATCCGTAAGAAGTGCATTGAACAGACAGTCTCCTTACTCAGTCTTTATTGATCTGACAAAGGCATTTGACACTGAAAACAGGAAGGCACTCAGGACCATCTGGAGACATTATGGAGGAGATTCATGAAGTTGATTTGGCTGTTCCATGATCAAATAACAGGACAAGTTCTTTATAGAGTGATATGTCTGTTGAATTTGCCATTTTCAACAGAGTGAAGAATGGCTGTGTTTATTCTGTTATTCATCTGTATGCATACTGGCCAAGGCTTGAAGGAAGAATGTAATCAGGTACCAATTGGACAGCTCTCTCTTTGACTGTCACTGCTTGAATGTACAAATGCCTCCACACCATTCAATAAACCCTTTCTGCTGAAAACTGGACAAAAACAGTGAACTAAAGTTGATATTCAATAAATTCTCAGGTGCTGCTATGCTCTTCAGACTATCAGCCTAAACAAGACTGAAGTATTTTAAGGCCCTGTCACATTGGCCGACGGATGCAAAATGTTTGTAAAAAGGACACAGCGGATGAGAAAATGTTCCATCCGTTGTTATCCGCTCTCAAAAGTGCCCCAAATTTGCATAAACAGAGTGGACAGCAATGGAAAGGAACGGATGGGGAGAGGATGTAGCGAGGATGGAAAGCGGATGCTCCACGGAAGCCTAGCAGATGGAAGCGGATGGGAGCGGATGGCACATCCGCAGGGCTTCCGGGGGAGCACAGCAAAGCGGACGCGTAGCGGAAGGAGCGGATGCAGATCAGATGCCGAGCAGATGAAGCGGATGGAGAGCGGAAGCCTAGCGGATGCACAGCGTTCACTGAGCATGCGGGGAGGATACATTGAGTCAGCCCCACGGATATAAAGGGAAGCAGCTCGCAAGCAGGTCACCATTCAGAGGAAAGACCTGCTGCCAGACACAGCTCCAGCCAGCCAGCCAGTCAACAACCCAACAACCATGGGGAAGAAGAGAAAGCCTCTGCCATCTACTGACAGCCCTGGCAAGAGGGACAGGGCCACCATCCCACCCCCGGGCCCTGACTCTGCTTCTGTTGGGGCTTCTGCTGCTAGGGCTGACTCTTCTGCTGCTGGAGCTTCTGCTGGCGCTGCTCCTGGTGCTGGTGCTTCTGCTGGTGCTTACTCTGCTGGTGCTGGTGCTTCCGCTGGTGCTTAGTCTGCTGGTGCTGCTCCTGGTGCTGGGGCTTCTGCTGGTGCTTACTCTGCTGGTGCTGCTCCTGGTGCTGGGGGTTCTGCTGGTGCTTACTCTGCTGGTGCTGCTCCTGGTTCTGGGGTTTCTTCTGGTGCTTACTCTGCTGGCACTGCTCCTGGTGCTGGGGCTTCTGCTGGGGCTGCTCCTGGTTCTGCTGGTCCAACTAGTCCTGCTTGTGCTCCTGGTCCTGCTGGTGCTGCTGGCACTCCTAGTGCTTACTCTGCTGGTGCTGCTCCTGGTCCTGCTGGTGCTGCTGCTGCTGGTGTTGCTGCTGGTCCTGCTTTTGCTGCTACTGTTGCTGTTGCTGCTGCTGCTGCTGGTGTGGAAGAGCAGCTCCTACAACCTCGAAGCCCCTCTAATGAGGGCCCATATGGCCCTGCCAGAGGGAGGAAGAGGCAGATACATGAACAGGAGAGGAGGCAATACTCAATCGAAGAGGAATATGAGGATGAGGTGCTGGAATGGCTGACAGAGAATGAGTATCTATGGCAGAAGGGACACAGGCTCTATCGAGACACCAAAAGGAAGCAGGCTTCTTGGAGAGAGAAGGCTACACTTCGGAGGTGCTCCTCGGCTGGTGGAAGCACATGCACACCTGGTATGGGAAGCTGCACCTCAAGAAATCTGGCCAGGCCGCGGTCAAGCTGACGGACCGAGAGACCTATGTGATGGCCAAGTGCAGCTTCTTGGAGGGTGAGATCCGCCACCGAGGAGCAGCCCCTCTCACAACCCTCTCTCTCAGGCAACCTGCTGAGAGCCAGTCCTCTTCTGGCAAAGAGTCAGCTCCTGTGTCCAGGCAGGTATCTGTGGAGCGTTGCACAATGGAGAACCCCCCGACAGTTGTACTACCCGTGGCGGAACTCGTGGAGGACCCCCTGACACAGTGGGAGCAAGGAGAGGGCACTTCCACCACAGGCCAACCTGCATCCACCCCCAGCTCCACCTCCACAGAAAGGCAGAGAGGCAGACCGGAGGGGCAGAGCCACACTGTCCTGCTGGAGATCAGGGACACCATCAGAAGCAGCATAGATCTCCTCTCTCAGCTGGTACATACCAACGTCCCATCCTCCAACCGCAAGCCCTTCCTCACCTACGTCAACCAGACCCTCATGAACATGTCGGAACCACAGTACCAGGTGGTGAAGGACAGGATCACCGATCTTCTTCACAACCCTCCAGACCCAGCTGAACCTGCTCCCACCCAGTCCAGGCCTGCTCCTCCACCCCAGGTGATGTCACTGCCCTTCCAAGGCTTTCCACAGGCCCTCACCTACCAAGGCTACGGCTACCAGGAGTTCTAGCAGCACAGGCAGCCCTTCCCAGGCCAGGCACAGCGAATGCCACCGATGCCACTGATGCCACCCACGCCACGATGCCAGCCACGCCACAGATGCCACCCATGCCACCCACGCCACAGATGCCACCCACCCCTCACCTCGCTCAGCTGCAGACCAGACATCCCCACTACACTGCTCCACCCCACAGCCAAGCCTGGCCTCAGAACATCTGTCATCGGTATTGGGGCTGACACCCCATGTCATGGAGGAAGGGGCTCTCAACATCACGGGGCTGAGCCAGCTCTCTGAGAGCTTCCTCCACACACCGTCCCGTTGTCCTCTTGGGGCCAGGCACCCCAATGATGCCTCAGACCAGCACTCCAGCAGCAGCCACCTCCACAGCATCTGGACCCCTCACCCCTGAGAGTGACCAAGAAGAGTGCCAGAGACTGGGTGGCTACCTGTTAACTTTATTTTTGCTTTGGACACTTGACTTGGTTTAAGCCTTTGCATGCTTGTGGGATGGGTTAAGATAGCAGTGGGATGGGCAGGGATACCTTTGGGATGGGTTAAGATAGCTGTGGGATGGGCAGGGATACCTTTGGTATGGGTAATAGCTGTGGGATAGGCAGGGATACCTTTGGGATAGGTAAGGATAGCTGTGGGAGAGATAAATCTCCAGTGCAAGCATAGTGGGACTGTATGGTCCACCCTCCCAGGTGCCACACCTTTGGCCCTTTATTATCAATAACAATGTAATCATTGATCCACACATTTCAACATAAACACAACTCTTTATTAAATGCCCTGTTCATTGTAGGCCCACCCAACATACATGGCACAATCTCATCAGTATTATGCGACAGCCTCAAGGAAGCATCATCCATTAATCATCTATCATACTGTCTTGCCACTCCACCGCTCCAGCTGGGGAGTTGCACCAGTGTTTCAGGAGGTTGCGCTGCTTTTTCCCTTCACGTGAAGCTCTGTTGGGGCCTTGCAAATCCAGAGTGTCTATCAGGTTTTGCCCTTGCCTCCATTCACCAGGCTCCATGTCCCCATTGCCTTGTTGGAGGTCCACCAGCCTGTTTTGCAACACTGGGTAGCGGGTGCGCATGAGATTGTGCAGGATGCAGCAAGCTTCCACGATGTTCCTCACGGTCTCTGGGCGATGCTGCATGGTGGTGAGAATTACCTGGAACCTGTTGGCCAGGATGCCAAAGGCGTTCTCCACCACCTGCCTTGCCCTGGACAGCCTGTAGTTGAAGATCCTCTCTTCACGGGTGCGGCATTTGGAAGTGTAGGGCTTCATGAGGTAGGTTCTGAGGGAGAAGGCGTCATCCCCCACGATGAAGTAGGACACTTCTTGTGTGTCGTTGGGCAGGGGTTCTGGATCTGGGAAGCCCATGATGAGGTTGCCTTCCAGCCCCTCCTTGAGGTGACTGGCGTTGTATACCTGGGCATCTGAAGATGAGCCGTTGCCTGAAGCATCGATGTACATGAACTTGTAGTCAGCATTGACCATGGCGAAGAGGATAATGCTGAAGAAGCCCTTGTAGTTCAAATAAGTGGACCCTGACTTGTCTGGAGCTTTACAGGCCACGTGCTTGCCATCTATGGCTCCAACGGTGTGGGGGAAGTTCCACTTCTGATACCACTGCTCTGCAACTTTCTTCCAGCCTTCTTCAGTAGAGGGGCACTGGAGGAGCTTCTCCAGGTATTCTTCGATGATGGCCTGCACCACTTCTCTGACCACAATGCTGATGGTGTTGTGTGGCACCCTCCAGGCGTACTGCATGCTCCTGTACGTGGTCCCTGAGGCCAGGTGGTGCAGAATCAGTGCCACCTTGAGCCCAGGGTCCAGGCTGGGCCAGACGTTGGTGCTCTGCTTGGTCAACCTGGGTGTCAGGCGCTGCACAACTTCGTCAAACATGGCTGGAGGCATCCTCATGAAGTTCTGGAATGCACGAGGGTCTTCGTTCCTCAGTTCCACCATCAGCTTGTTATACAGTCCGTACTCTGCTCTTCTGGCGATCCATCTTCGGACCCAGACACTTCTTGGCCGCCTCCTTTTCTTCACGTAGAACAGGTGAAAGAGCCTGTAGATGGCTTCGCACTGTTGTAGAACGATGGTAGCTACCAAAAGGAGTGTGTGATGATCCATGGTGGAGATGACTGGATGTTGTGGAAGAGCAAGAGCCAGTTGAAGGCTGAAGAGGTCTGCACAGCAGGGCTGCTGGACTGAAAGTGAGATCCAGGTGAGTTCCTCCCCCTTTTTATAGGAAATATAGGTTTTCCCCTGTGTCCTTTTGCATCCTCTAGGCATCCTGCAGACATCCTAAATATCTGAGATACGTCCCCTCTGCAAACGTTTTTTCCGTGTTAATGCTTTGTATGCCAGCTGCATCCGCTTTCATCCTTTCTATGTCCGTGCTACTAACGCTTTGTGTCCGTTCCACATCCGTTTCGCTTCCTCCCTGTGTCCGTTTTCCACTGGAACAGATTTGAGTTGCGCAGATGCGCAGCGGATGCCTTGCGGATATAGCGGATGTGTAACGGATGACGATGGATGTAGAACTGATGTTCCCCGTATGCCTAGCAGATGCAGAACAGATACGTTGGATACATTTTCCGCTCAAAAAGTTTTGAGCAGCTCAAAACTTTTTAAGCGGATGGAATCTCAGTCGACGGATGCTGGACGGATAGAGAGGATGAAAAACGGAGGCAGTGAGTACAGAACGGAAGCATCGCGTTAACCAACGGATGGCAAGTGTTTCTCTCTGTTTTACATCCTCTTTCCATCCGTGGGTGCAGTGTGACATGGGCTTTACCAGCCGATGCCAAATATTAACTCTGTAGAATCAAAATCACTGTTAACGACATCTTTACAAAAGTAACAGCTTCAAATACCTATGAAGCATCATTTCAAGTAATGGATCTTTGGACAAAGAAATTGACACCAGGATCAGCAAGGTTAGCCAGGCTCTAGAAGTGACTGTGTACCAGAATGCTCAATCAAACCAACATCCATATTTCCACAAAGCTGAAAGTCTACAGATCTTTCTCTTTTTTTATGGATATAATTCCTAGACTCTGTATCGATTACAGAGTGAACAATTGGAAAAATTTAACATGCACATCAGTGCGCAGATGTGGTAGGTGGAACACTTAGTATGAATGAAAAACAAATGTATGCCATGCTAGTTGCTTAATTGTGAATTGAGATTTTAAAAGACTTCAAGGTCATCCATACAAATTCTACAAACATGCTGTGAAGGAAACTTTACATTACTGTGACATTCAGTCAAGGGAACTCCAAGCTGTGGCTTCTGACAAAATCTTTGAAGCTTTGAAGACAGAAACTGCCACTAATAACTGATGGAAATGGTACTGACATCACATAGCTATTATAATAATGGCTTTCCAGTGTCCCCATTATACTGGATTGTGATTCTTTTCTGGGACTGCAGTATATGCACCTCCATGTTCACTTATGAACAGTACTACAGTGAGTCTACTTCAAAATAAAATGATAATTTATATTTTAAAAATACTCTGCATTACTATGCTACCAACAACTTTATAAAAAAAGAAAGAAAATATGTCAGTTCTGCACTAATCTGTACAAACAATAAGTATTGGATCCAAATTTATTCTTACTGGAGAAATACACTGGTAATGTATTAGGTATAATTCCCTTATATAATTATACCTAATAATCTTATTAATGCACATAATTATAGTCCAGGAGATACTGAGCCTAACAAACTCAAATCCATAAAATGCTGTACAAACAAAAGGGTATGTACAGCAAAATAAAATAGTTCCTTTATGTATTGATAGTATAGCTTCATCTCTTTTAAAGAAACACACACACACACACACACACACATTTTCCTAAAACAAGACTGGGTCTTATTTTCTTTAGGCCCAAAATAAGCACTTGGGCTTATTTTCAGGGGGTGTCTTATTTTTTTCCATGTACAGGAGATCCACTTCTGCTTGCTCATGATGGAACAGCAGGCTGGGCAGTGCGCCAGTGCAACCACTGTGAGGTGGGACTGGAGCTTCCCTACGAGCTTCGCACTAGCTTACCGCAGGACCCCTGCAGCTAGGCTACCTTGACACCTACTAACCTCTGGTGGCAGCTCCAGTACCCCTTTCCAGCAGAACCGCATGTGGCTGTCAGTCTGCTGCTTCTGCTTTTCTTGAAAAAAGATATAACTGTTTAGGAAGTTACCAACAAATGCTGTGGGAATGTACTCCAACACTCCAAAATACCTCTTTTGCTTTAAACCTAAAGTACTTCATAGCCCAATTACATGTTTCAAAGTATTAGAAATGATGAAAAATCATTCTGTAAGCATCACTTAAAACCATGAAGATGTAGTATGGAAACAGATCTCCACAAACTTTCGAAACAGTTCTAATTGTTTATATAGTTCTCCCACCACCCCTGGAAATTCTACTCTGTCATTGGAGAAATAAAAAAAAAATATGTGTGTACTATATGTCTGGATATAAAGAAAAACATCAACATTCACAATATGTGAACAGTAACTTTATACTGCTGAAAAAGTTTTAAAAAGCAAATTTTATCATTTGCCTTTTATAAGTTCAGGTTTCTAAGTATGGCTACTCCCCAGAATTATGTTTGTTGGTTCCTTAAAACAAGCTTTAAAAATAACATTCACAAAAGTAGTTACATTTCCATTAAGTTGTAAGAGTAATGTACATATCTTTCTTCCCTATTAACTAGTAATCTACTGTGACATAGACAGCTGTATAAATTAAATAAATAACTGATAATCTGATCACTCTTAAGTATTATTCTGATCTTTTAAATATGGAGTATTATTCAAAAAGTTCTGAAAGCATCACCAGAGTTGGAACGGAGTTTAAAAGCCTTCACACAAACTTTTGTTATGTTGGATTTCTCTCTCTCTCTCTCTCTCTCCCCCCTCACACATTTTTAATATTTTAATATTAGAAAGTTGGAAAAAGTCCAAATGTTCTAAAAATATCAGCTTCTGCATACTGTTGGATGGTTATGCTGCAATAATACTTCAGATTGCCTGCTTGTTTGTATAGTTTTAAGCAAGAAATTGACTGGTATTATGTTATAAAGAGATTTCTCTGGTGCTTTGCTCTGTCATAAAAGAAATTACCATAAGATACATTAATTCTCTGTATCAGGGCTAAAATAATCCATGTATGTCACTTTGTTGGTGTTGTTTTTTGGGGGAAATATTTGTTTTGATAGCAGAAACTCCAGTAAAATACCATAGTTTTAAACTATAAATAGATGACAATCAAAATCTATTTTGCTACATTTTTTGTTTCTTGTAACATTTGTCTAATATAGAGGTTCCAAAATTTCTCAATTTATAGTGTGCCCGTACTGTCTCAATAATTTTTTCAAGGCACCTGTAGAACTGCCAAAAGATTTCCTTAAAACCAGTCTTGCAAAGTTAAGACACTGGAAATGGATGTGGAAAAGGTGAAAAAAAATTCTTGGCACTTTGTCAGTTCAGTATGGTGCCCCAGGGTGCCATAATAAACTATTTGAGAACAGGTCTGGTGTTACTTTCAAGTAGAAGAAATAATTAAATGAAATAACTCAGAGCCTAGAAGCAAGAATGCGAAGATTGAAGATATAAACAAAATATTTAAATTAAGGATTTCTGGTGAAAGCCTAGATACTTAGAATTTACATGGTCTTATGCAACTTCTCTTCAAAATGATTTTTATTGATTTAAATGTGTATCCCATCTTCTTATTTAAGCACTAAAAGTAGCTGTTCAGTCTTGAGGCATAATTTTCTCATGACAATACACATGTTGCTAGAATATAAAGACACAAACAAGTATTGTATTTTGCACAATATTTTATTTATAAGCATCATTTATTCTGTTCTGAGTTAAAAGTAAACACATATGGGATTTCAGAAAATATTTACTCTGTTGATTTTATAATTGTTTCTTTTAAGTGAAAAATGATGATGGTTGAGTTTTCCAATTTCTCTTTTAGGGTTTCAGCAGCATTAATTTTCTCTTCCAAGTCAATGTATTTCTGTGAAAACTACATTTCTGATGAGGTGTGTCTGTTTGCCAATTGTCAATTTACTGCTTTGACCTATTTCTCTTTTGGGCTAAGATATCTTCCACTTCCATTAATTGAACCTTTTGTTCTTGATTCTCCATTTCCACAGATGCAGTTTTTCTTTTACTCGAGGCAGGACTTGCACAGTATTATTTGTTTTTTTCACCAGAGCTTGAAACCAATTCATTTTGTTCTTCAATCCTTTTTATTTTTGATTTAGCTTTTAGGAGCCCACAATATTCAGTGCAGGCCTTTTGTCAATACTAAGGCATTTACACCTGCATCAAGTGTTTGATCATATATTTCAACAGGATATTTCCAAACCTAAAATCAGTTGTTGTTTTTTCCTTATTTTCTATCTTGGTTTTGTTCTTTTCCTTGATGACAGCTTCCAGATACTGTCTCATGGTATATTCAGCTATCTCCTTTTTGGTTTTCTGGTAGAACTTCTATCTACTATTCACTTTGCTGCGTTTTGACTGCAGAGCAATTGGAGAACATCAGTTTGGTTTTAGTACGAAGCCACCTTCTTTACCTGGTTATTCAATTCCTTTACTGTGATCTAGCAATAGTTGTTTAAGATCTGCTCTGAATAATTTTGTGACCACGTTCACTTGTCATTCAGCTATCTTTATAGTATTTATTCGGATGAGACAAAATGATACAAAAGAATTACAAAATTTGAAGATGAGGTATTTTGTGGTTCAGTCTCTTTATTTTTCAGAAGTAGGTCCAATTTTTGTATATCTCAAAACTCAATAATAGAGTAACATGTGGACTAGCTCTAAATAAATTAGCTTTGCATTTATACAAGTACTAACTCTCTACCCATGCTTCCTAGACAAGTATGCAATCAAGCTTAGTTTTGGGGGAGGAAAACAAGGAGGGGGGGAATTGTGCCTCTGCCTACCAGCATCCACAGTATTCATCTGGCTAGTGTCCTGTCAGGTTGAGAACTCTTTAGAAACTTGAAACATGGAAACTGAAACAGTATTTGCTGTGTGAGCAAGAAGGAGACAGCAAGGAGCCTTGGTGTGGCTTAGCTCAACTGTTCTATACTAAAGTTAGTTGCTGCTGAGAAACTAAAACTGAAACTCCTCTCCTCTGCTTGTGTTTTGCATTTGGAACAGATTTCTTTTCAGGTGGGGAATGGAGTACAATTCCTTAGCATCAGAGTATGTTAATAATAATATACGAAATACTAATGCTCTGATCATTATTTTGAAAAATCCTTTCTTAGTGAGAACCTGGAAGCCAAGTGGAACATATGTGCCAAATTTCAAGTTTGTAGGCTTTACGGTTCTGGAGATTTTGTGATGATGCGTGAGTGGTATTTCACTTTTATATATATAGACTGTAGAGAGATAATGTTGAAGAAGAATGTAAGAAATAATAAAATCAGCATCTAAATAAATACAAATTAAAAATTAGAATAGGTAAGTAAATATCAAGTTATAGAAAGTTAGTTATAGAAAGAAGGAATAAGAATCTAAAGATATCCCAACTTGATTCTCTTTAGTATAACAGTGCAGAGGAATTTTATCTGCCTTTCACAATTATATTATTATAAATGACCTACAACAATAACATAGAGTACCAGTAATGTTTGCAAATATTATTTTATTAATTTCTTTCATTTTTGCTCTACCTGTTTCTTACCCAGACCCATTTTAAAGAGCTGATTGGTATACCAATAAAATGTTCCCTAAAAAAATATGATTCTACAACATTATACTGAAACATTCCAAAATCTCTGAGAATTAGAAGTAGGAAACCAATGAAACAAAAGCTCATGTGTTTCTTCATTGTAAAGAATTGCAACACAGATTTATCACGCCTGTATGAACTTCAATACTCAATTTGAACTGATACTTTTTATCTTGTAGATGACCAGAAAATGTATTCCCTTATAAATGGTCCTAAGTTTTATTTAATAGCTAGCAAGATTGGAGAGAAACTTATTAGTAACAGTTTAACTTAATGTCATGGCCTTGTCAGATTGTGGTTTGGCATAGGAGTAGGAGTTGGAACTGGGACCATCTGATGGGAAGGGCATATATCTTCTGGAACATCTGAAGAATCCAGAGGAAGAGGACAATGCTGTCCCAGACCCTTCTGGCACTGGGGGAAGTTGGTCAACCGGATGGGGAACTGCCTGCCTTCATGAACGCAGGAGACGATTGGCTGCAGAAAGGCGGTTATGATGAGAGACAATAGATCCCTTATGACGAAGAACAGCTGCCTCTCCCCCCCAATCTGAGTGCACAGAGAGTGGAGAAGACAGAAACTCAGAGGAGGTGATTTGTTGAACCACTTTGTAAACATATCCTGCCTTCTACTCTGTTAAGACTTTTAGAAAAAATAAAAATAAAACAGAACATTTTACATTTGATATACATTAATTGTAGTCCATATAAAAAAGATAATTTTATAGGACTGGCAGAAAGAGAGAGGGAGGGAGGGAGGGAGGAAGGGTGATAGATAGATAGATAGATAGATAGATAGATAGATAGATAGATGGATGGATGGATGGATGGATGGATGGATGGATGGATGGATGGAT
>BLBF01000006.1:52521642-52545775 GCA_015471245.1 Laticauda colubrina | reverse complement strand
GATGGATGGATGGATGGATGGATGGATGGATGGATGGATGGATGGATGGATGGATGGATAGATAAACAGACCAAAAAGATCTGTAACATTACATTTAGTGAGCCAAAAAGATTCTTGTTGTGACATGTCACTTCTTCAAAAGCTACTCTTTACACTTCAAATAATTCATAACTTTGCACAATTATAAGATACCCTACAAAAATAACTACAGAATCTGTAAAACCTGCTTGCCAAGGAAATAACAAAGATGATTTGCTCTCCAGGCATTCTGAAATTAAGCATGTTACCAAATGGACTGTATAAGAAAGCAAACACAAGTTATGATGAACTGTTTCCAAAGTAAATGGTGAGATGTTTCTGAAGTTAATTTTAACTAAGCCACCGCTTGATGTATTCTTTAAAAAGAAAATAAGCATGTTTGTATAAAATGAGGAACCAACATGGTCACATCAAACAGAATATTTTACTTTTATATATACGTATTCCATTACAACATGGCAAAAACATAAGCAACTTAAGAGTTCTTTTAATTGAAAGTTAAAAAAAATAAAATCTATCACAGCTAGCTTTTCTTTTACCATAATTCTAGTGAATTATGCAACAATTGCAAGACATGAACCTTAAAATACTGTATGTCTACTTGAATCAGAACAATTCTTTTTAATTATCATGTTAATGTTGGAAATATTTTTAAAAGGGAGTTGGTACTTACCTGATATGCCCATTCTTTGTGAGCTGTGAAGAGCATCCAGTGATGGGAGGTGCTTCAGTCTCTTCTAGGAAGGCTGAGCTTAAACTTGAGGATGCTCCTCCTACTCCACGAGACTCTTCCTTAGCGTCCCCAATTTTGCAAAGCCAAGGTATTGATACTCTATATGTTTAAGCCTATGTAATAAACCTGGCCGGAACAGACCCCCTACCAGATGGAATTAAAGGGTGGAGCTGGATGCTCTTCACAGCTCACAGAGAATGGGCATATCAGGTAAGTACCAACGCCCTTTTTCCCATGAGCCATTCAGAGCATCCAGTGATAGGATATATCAAAGCTTGGCACAGTCCTAAGGGAGGGATTCCATCTGGGTTGCAGACCTGTCTCTGAGATAACTTTCTGCAGAACTCACCTACCAAATGAAGCCTCAGCAGAAGCAAAGATGTCAATTTTATAATTTCTAATAAATGGAGATGGAGAAGGCCAGGTTGCAGCTCAGCAAATCTCTATTGTAGCTTGGGTCACCCATGCTGCTGTGGTGGCTGCACTCCTAGTGGAGTGAGTGGTCATGCCTTGGGGCACTGGTATCGAGTGAGAGTCATACGACTTAGCGATGGTGGCCCTTAGCCATCTACCTATGGTAGAGGGTGAAACCTTGTGCCCCAGGGTGTTAGTCTGAAAGGACATGAAGAGGGCTTCTGTCTTTCTGGAGGGCGCCATGTGCTCTATGTAGATGTGTAAGGCCCTTCTTATGTCCAAGCGGTGCCATTGGTGTTCGAGCCTGTGTGATGGACATGAGCAAAAATTTGGGAGCACAAGCTCTTGGGCTCTATGGAATGCCGAATTAACTTTTGGAATGAAGGAGGGATTTGGTCTGAGAACCATTCTATCCGAATGGAAAATGCAGAGGTCTTTGCACACTGATAATGCAGCTAGTTCAGAGATTCTTAGGGCAGATGTAATTGCTATCAGGAAAACTACTTTGTAGGTTAGAAACTGAAGTGTTGTGGTCCTTAGTGGCTCGAAGGGACCTGTAGCAAGGGCCAATAGTACCTTATATAAGTCCCAAGTTGGATATCGGTGCACTACGGGAGGCCTCAAGTTCTTGGCACCACACAGAAAACTGCAAATACAAGGGTAATGAGATATGCTGGCAAGATCATCCCAAGATATGATGGAAGCCAGGGCTGCCACCTGTCTCCTCAGAATATTGGGTGATAACCCTTTGTTTAGGCCCTCCTGTAAAAATTCTAATAACTGTGCTACTGAGGGGAAGTGGATCGATCTGAACCCTCTGACACCAACACAGAAGCTAGACCAGGTAGCCTCATAGATTTGGTTTGTCGAAGGATTTTGAGCCGACTGAATAGTGTGAATAACTTGAGTAGAAAGGTGTTCATCTCTCAGACGTCACGGCTAAGTTTAGCCATTGGGAGTCCGGGTATAGCACTGGGCCTTGGGACAGCAACATGACCGATGGTGGGATCCTCCACAGGTTTGTTGAAGGATGTTGAGCCAACTTAATAGTGTGAATAACTTGAGTAGAAAGGTGTTCATCTCTCAGACGTCACCGTTCAACTTCCATACAGCTAAGTTTAGCCATTGGGGGTCGGGTGTAGCACTGGGCCTTGAGACAGCAATATGACCGATGATGGGATCCTCCACAGTGGTACTGTTGAGAGGTCCTTCAGGTCCACAAACCATGCTTGCCTTGGCCAATAAGGAGGTCTGCTTTTTCTTCCAGCAACTTCTGAATCAATTTGGGGATCACGGGGAGGGGAGGGGAGGAAAGGCGTATAGCAGTCCGGTGGGCCAGTGACTTCTGAGAGCTTTCACTTTCCTCCGCTCCTTGTGATGGGTAACGAGAAATGAAACAGGGAAGCTGTGCACTGAGTGGGGAGGCAAACAGGTTGACAACCGGTTGGCCCAACCTCCGAGTAGCCTCCAGAAAGATCTTGGGGTCCAGACGCCACTCTGATTGGTCTAACATGGCTCTGCTGAGCCAATCTGCTTTTACATTCGCTACTCCAGATATATGCTCCACCTTTAGAGAAAGAAGATGGATTTTGGCCCATAGAAATAGTCTTTCTGCTTCCCTCATTAGTAGATTGGAATGAGTGCCCTCTTTTTTGTTGATATGGGCCTTTGTAGTAATTTTGTCTGTTTAGGCAAGCACGTGTCTGCAATGGAGATGTGGGAGGAATTGTCAGAGTGCCAAGTACACCGCCCTCAGTTCTAGCCAGTTGATATTGTGTACCTTCTCTGAATCCATCCAAAGGCCTTGCACTGTATGTGATTGGAAGTGGCCCCTCCATCCCACTAGACTGGCATCTGTTGTAACCATCAACCTGTATGGATCCTTGAAAGGGCATTCCATTTGGATCGTGGCCACCATCATAGAGACCTGAGGACGGTTGATAGAATTTTTACGCGAGTCTTGGTGTCGTCTCTCCCGGAACATTGGTTTGGCAACAGGAACCATTGCAGGGTTCTTGCATGGAACCGGGCCCAAGGGATAATAGATATACAAGAAATCATTTCTCTGAGCAATTTAGAAAGGAGACCATAGTTGTACTTTCCTAAGAGTTCTGATCTGTTGAGCCAAATCTCTAATGCTTTCTTGTCTGTCAGGGGAGAGGAAAACTTTGCCTTCCAGGGTGTCAATGATGGTGCCAAGGTGAATGACTCTAGTAGAGGGTGTTAAATGACTTTTTGACCAATTGATTGAGAACCCATGTTGTTGTAGGGTTACAAATGTAGTTTGAATGTTTGAATTTGCTTGATTAATGGAAGATGCCAGAATAAGAATGTCATCCAAGTAGCATTGAAGTTGGATGGACCTATCTCTGAGTGATGCTGCCAAGGCAGCCAAGTCCTTTGTAAAAGTTCTGGGAGCTGAAGCTAGGACAAATAGGAGAGCAATATATTCGTAACAGACATTGTTGTAACAGAAATGAAGGAATTTGAAATGTGAGGGCCCAATTGGGATATGTAAATAAGCTTCCATGAGGTCTATGGAGGTAAGGACATTGTTTTTTCTGATGCTGAATAAAATGGATTGGAGAGTGGTCATTTTAAATTTTCGGTAAACTAAAGATTGGTTTAGACGTTTTAAGTCCAGGATTGCCCTCCATCCTCTGAACTTTTAGGGACCATGAAGAGGTGTGAAGGGATGGGTTGTGTGGCCCGGATCTCTAATAGATGTGCTATGACTGTGTCCATGAGAAACCGTTTTTCTGCGTCCCTGGAAATTGGGGACTTCATAAAAAAATCCGTGTGTGTGTGTGTGGAGCTGAACTCCAGTGCCAGAACAAATCGTACTGTGTTCCTGACCCATGCGTCAGTGGTACAGGAGTCCCATTGGTCAGCAAACATTTTTAGATGACCGCTAATGGGAATCTCTTTGTGGTTGTTACTTGAAGCTGTGGTTGTTACTTGAATTGTCTCCTAGAATGGAGTCCCCTTCTATATCTGTCCCCAGGTTCAATTCTATTTGTTGTCTGAATCCAGGCTGTTTTTTAAATCTTGGATAGTAGGGTTGGTAGAAGGGACGAAAGGAACCCCTACAAAAGAGCTGTGGTGATCTGGACTCGGATCGATGAAAAAGAGAGGGAAATTTTTTTTTATGCTTCTAGTTTCAATTAGGAGGGGTTCAAGCACACTCCCAAATTGTTTATTTTCTGAGATGGGAGTTCAGGCAAACCGCCACTTGTGCTTGATGTCTGCTTGCCAATGCCTAAGCCAAACTAACCTTCTAGCCGCAATTTGGATGCAATGGCCCTAGAGGAAAATTTAACTACACTGAAGGTAGCGCCTGCCAAAAACTCTGCAGTGGTGATTAATTTAGCCACATCTTGATGTGCCTTAATGTTTAAAGCTGAATGGTATCCCTCAGGTGGCGGGGTCATCGGAGAGATGATCTGGTGAAAAAGGAGGCGGCTGTGGCCGCTTTGATGGCCCATGCATCCGAGACGAGTGTCCTGTGGAGGGCTAGTGCCACCTCATTTCCTCAGGCTTGAGAGCCTCTTCAGCTTCACTTGGGATGGCTGAGGAAGATGCAAGCACAATGATAGGCTTGTCCACTTCCGGAGTGTTTAGAAATTTAGAGAACTCAGGTGCCAAATTATAGTATTTTTTATCATGTCCTGTGGGAGCATAATATGAGGCTGCTGCAGCCCATTTTTTTTGCACTAAATTGGAAAACATGTGGCACAGGGATAACCTCAGTGACTGGTTGAGGGAATATGAGATCCTCTGCTTCCCCTCGAGTATTTGGTGGGGGAGGGGTACCCATATTATCCAGTAGTGTGGTGTTCTTGGCCTTAAACAGCAGGAATTTAAATAATGTGGATGGAATAATCCTGTAAATATGGGAAGATCAGGTGAGAGGCCTTTATCGTCAGGCATCACCCTTTCTAGCAGATCCACCTGTGACAATACCTGGTCAATGGTGTGTACCGACCCCTCCTCCATTTGATCAATTGGATATCCTTGATCTCCCATATCCTATGTGTACTGAGGGTCTCTGACAGTGGGAAATGATAGTTATGTCGGGGGGGGTACCCGATGAAGATATGGATCTGTGGTGCCCAGAGATCATTCAGAAAGAGATCCACAAACTGAAGCTGAGAGTGTTCGTCCTGCCTGAATAGCCTGTTGGACTATGTTGGAATAGCCTGCTGATATGCCCTCCTGGATAGCTAGCTCCATCCACGCCCTCATGTTGCCAGGATTTCCTCTGGAAATTCCTCCTCTTGTCTGAGGCCAGTTGCAGTTGGCGTGAATGTTGCCTCTGGGGCCCTCCTTGGGGAGAGAATGTTAGAAAGAGCCTCCTGGGGAGGTTGTATTGATATGTTGCTCCTTCTGGATAAATCCAGAGGGATGGTTGGAAGGTTCTGGGCCTGTGAGGTAGAGGGTATGATGAGTAGTGAACAAGTGGGTTGTACAGTTGCTTGTGTACGTTTTTCCACCTGCCTTTCTAATGCTTGATGGTGTCTGCGTGCAACTTTCTCTGCTGCCTTAGAGGTCTTTTTCGGCTCTGTGGACTTATCTCTATTTTTAGCAGTTAGTCTTGATCTGAGATTGTATTTGCTGACCATGGTAATGCCTTTGATAGATTAGCAATGTAAAGAGCCTATGAAATTAGATGGCTGGAACACCTAGGGGCCTGCTCCCTAAAGGGGAAGGGGATCCTGGAATAAATAGTTCCCTGATGCCTTTTGCAAATGTTGTCTCCTTGTTCTGTTTTGCTTTCTTTTATACACACACACCCATACACCCCCACACGCACCCACAAACAAACATACACACACACAATCTATTTTAATGACTTAAATATTTGTAGAATTTAAGTCAATGAAGTCAATTTTTGAATAAAGTACTTGTAATATCAAATATGGAGACCAGAACACCCCCCTTCAGACCCGGCATCTATATGAGGGCACAGAGGTCTGTAACTGATAATTAGACCAGTTTAGCTGCGCTTATTGCCTGTGGAATTCAGCAGTTCAAGTCCTCTATCATCCAGTGGACTGGTGGTAGGTACCCCCCTTCCCAGGTCCCCAAGAAGGGAAACTTTGCTGGGTAACTTGCCTCACAGATTGTCACAATTACTCAGCAAATTTAGCCATGTGGCCATTTAAAATGGTGACCGCCTCGCGGCAGAATGAAAATGAAAGCAGCTATCACTGCCTGGCCTGGTGAAAGCAAAACCGCTGAGCAGAAAGGCGCAGGGGCTAATTTCCTACACTGAGGTATTCCACAGGGAAAGCCTCGTAATAAAAGAAAAAAAGGCTGTACTGTTTAAATTGAGGATTCAAGCCTCGAGGAGACAGAGCATTTACTCAGCTGGCTGGGAGATCGGAGAGATTAGCCTCCTTGTTGAGAAATGTAAGGCTGCGGCTCTGAAACTAGAAGCATTTAGCCTCAGGGCAGGTCAGTAAGATACGTCACTGTGTTTATGAGGCTTTAGCCTCGGGAGGATGGAGTGCTCGTAAAAAATGAGCAAAATGACTTTTGGAGTTTCCTGGGATGGAGGGTAGTTGGTGACAGAAACTATGCACCTGACCTGAGAAATAAATCAGCTAAATCACCAGTGTTCTGTTCCAACAAGGAAAACAGTAATACAACCTGTCTGAAGAAAGGCTGAGCTAAAACTGGGGACGCTAAGAAGGAGTCTCGTGGGGGAGAAGGAGCGTCCTCAAGTTTAAGGCCAGCCTTCCTCGAAGAGACTGAAGCACCTTCCCATCACTGGATACTTTGAACAGCTCATGGAAGAAGTATATTCATCATTACAGGATGTCCAGGTGAAACTCAAAAACTTAGAATGTTGTACAAAAGTTCATTTATTTCAGTAATGCAACTTAAAAGGTGAAACTAATATGTGAGATAGACTCATTACATGCAAAGCAAGATAGTTCAAGTCATGATTTGTCATAATTGAGATGATTATGGCTTACAGCTCATGAAAACCCCAAATCCACAATCTCAGAAAATTAGAATATTGTGAAAAGGTTCAATATTCTCGGCTCAACGCGTCCCACTCAAATCAGCTAATTAAGCCATAACACTGCAAAGGGTTCCTAAGCCTTTAAATGGTCTCTCAGTCTGGTTCAGTAGGAATCACAATCATGGGAAAGACTGCTGACCTGACAATTGTGCAGAAAACCATCATTGACACCCTCCATAAGGAGGTAAAGCCTCAAAAGGTAATTGTAAAAGGAGTTGGATGTTCCCAAAGTGCTGTATCAAAGCACATTAATAGAAAGTTATGTGGAAGGGAAAAGTGTGGAAGAAAAAGGTGCACAAGCAGCAGGGATGACTGCAGCCTGGAGAAGATTGTCAGGAAAAGGCCATTCAAAAGTGTTGGGGACTTTCACAAGGAGTGGACTGAGGCTGGAGTCAGTGCATCAAGAGCCACCACACACAGATGGATCCTGGACATGGGCTTCAAATGTCTTATTCCTCTTGTCAAGCTGCTCCTGAACAACAGACAGCGTCAGAAGTGTCTTACCTGGGCTAAAGAAAAACAGACCTGGTCTGTTGCTCAGTGGTCCAAGGTCCTCTTTTCTGATGAGAGCAACTGTTGCAACTCATTTGGAAACCAAGGACCCAGAGTCTGGAGGAAGAATGGAGAAGCACACACTGCAAGATGCTTGAAGTCCAGTGTGAAGTTTCCACAATCTGTGTTGATTTGGGGAGCCATGTCATTTGCTGGTGTTGGTCCAATGTGCTTCATTCAGTCCAGGATCAATGCAGCCGTCTTCCAGGAGATTTTGGAGCACTTCATGCTTCCTTCTGCAGACAAGTTTTATGGGGATGCTGACTTCATTTTCCAGCGGGACTTGGCACCTGCTCACATTGCCAAAAGCACCAAAACCTGGTTCAATGACCTGTGCTTGATTGGCCAGCAAACTTGCCTGACCTGAACCCCATAGAGAATCGAGGGGTCATTGCCAAGAGAAAGATGAGAGACATGAGACCGAACAATGCAGAAGAGCTGAAGGCCACTATTGAAGCATCCTGGTCTTCCATAATACCTCAGCAGTGCCACAGGCTGATAGTTTCCATGCCATACCGCATTGAGGCAGTAATTGCTGCAAAAGGGGCCCAAACCAAGTACTGAGTACATATGCATGCTTATACTTTTCAGAAGTCTGATATTGTGCTACGTACAATCCTTGTTGTATTGATTGCCTGTAATATTCTAATTTTCTGAGATTGTGCATTTGGGATTTTCATGAGCTGTAAGCCATAATAATCTCAATTATGACAAATCATGGCTTGAACTATCTCGCTTTGCATGTAATGAGTCTATCCCATATATTAGTTTCACCTTTTAAGTTGCATTACTGAAATGAATGAACTTTTGTATGATATTCTAATTTTTCAAGTTTCACCTGTACTTTGTATTTTTTCTTCACAGTAGGTATCTTGTCATAAAAGAATAATAGCCATAACTATGAAGAAAGTTACATTGTTTTATTCCATAGAAATTAACACTGTTAACTACACATAGCAAACCATGAGTTTTTAAATTGTGCTTCATGAAGAATGACTCAATACAGGAATAAGAGCTACATATGATAAAATCAGACAAACACCAGAGTAATTCCGGGGTTACAACAAAAATCACTTCTTTTGTGGATTAATGTACACATCTACAGGTTAAACATAAAGAAAATTAAGTGACAAAACATATATATAGCAATAGCAATAACAATAGCACTTGAAGCGGGTGAACACAAGAACTCAATCAAAAAAGAACTGACCTCTTCCCTGGTCCAACACCTCAAAACCACAGGACATGAAATTGACTTTAAAAATACCAGAACTATCGCCAAAACTGAACACTTCAACAACAGAATAATCAGAGAAGCCATAGATAGAAAAACGCCCACACAGCATGAATAAACAAGATGATACCTCCCGCCTACCAACCATTTGGAAACTTGCCCTCATTAATAAATGAGTACCTAACATGAAGAATGACACCAGACCCACACCCACAAGTGCCACACAAGATGCTACCACCACACTTCCATGTAGAAAAAAGACTCACACCCACACAGAAGATGAGACACGACCACTGACCAGAAGCCGTACTGCAGCTGCACCACTACCTGCTTCAAACCCCTCTGACCCATACAAGAAGTGAACTGACACCCACCATGAAGATGTGGCACGACCACGAACGTGAAGCCAAACAACAGGATCACAGCTCACCAGCTCAAATCCCCCAGCAACAAAGACTAACCTGAGCACAACCAAGCCCCCACCTGAACAGAACACACCCCCACCCAATCAGAACACAGCCCCCACAAGCCCCCACCCAATCAAGTCACACCCCCACTAGCAGTTAAAAGGAAGAAGCAGCTGCAAGCTCACATTACTCTGAGAAGCACAGAGCCGAAGAAACAAGCCTGAAGATGATGAATGAGACTTCATCAAAACGTTGCCTAGATATTTCCAATTTTACGCGGGAGAAAACCTGAATAATGAAAGATCCATAAATACACACACACACACACACACACACACACACGTACGTATGTATGTATATATGTATGTATGTATGCTGTTCAGCTTCCTTTGGGTATTATCTCACGTCATTGTAGTTGTGCTTTTAAAGTTGTAGCAACGTTTCAGCAGAATCTCATCTGCCATCATCAGGCCATACAGTTTGGGGCATTTGGAAGATTTTTCTCTTGGGATGATCGTCTGCTGGATTTCTTTGCTTATGTGGCTGGTTATAATTTTCTTCTTGGTTAATTTTTCCAGATATGTGGTTGGGTCTGTATTTATAGGTTTGGATGTGGAGTGTTGGAGTAGGTCTGTCAATTTTGTTTCGTAGTCTTTTCTGTCCATTACTACTGTGGCATTCCCTTTATCTGCTGGGAGTATTATTATGCTGTTATCATTTTTCAGGGTTTGTAGCGCTTTGAATTCATCTTTGTGCAAGTTGCTTTTCGGTGGTTTGCTTGTGCATAAGATGTTTGTAACCTGGTGTCTTATTCTATCAGCTTCATCTGTATTTAATTTGGTTAGGCTGGATTCTACTGCACATATGATGGATTCTGTGGGGATTTTTTTGGGTGCTATGGCATCATTGAATCCTTTGGTTCGGACATCTGTTTCTGTTTTGGAGTTCTCTGTTGGAAACATTATATACTAATTGTTTCAGGTGTTGTTGTGAGTTGTTGGGGGGTTTGTTGTCATGTTCTAATTTCATTAGATTCTTCAAGAGTTTTTCATTCTTGTAAGTGGTTTCAGTTTCAGTTCTCCAAGTTGTAAGTTGTTTTATCTTATCCCAAAGTAGAGGGTGGATTTTGCTGCTCAATTCCAGGTGTAGTGCTAGCAAATCTTTGTTTAAGTGATCCAATTGGAATCTCTGACTGTGGACCTCGTTCCTGAATAGAGCCATTTCTGTTCTTTTCAGGATATGTTTAGTAGCTGCTGTGCTGTGATGAAATGTTAATTTGAAGCAGGTTGGTGTTGCATTGTTGTCTCTGCAGCTGCGTAGGAATTTCAGGTCACATAATATTCCTGCTCTTTTAACTTCCAGCTTCTCATAGCTTTTGATCTGGCTATTTATTTCCTCCCCATAGAGGTCTGATATTTGTTTTTTTAAGTTTTCGCGGGTACTTACATGTGTGCTGTTCAGCTTCCTTCGGGTATTATCCCACATCATTGTAGTTCTGTTAAAGTTGTAGCAATGTTTCAGCAGAATCTCATCTGCCATCATCAGGCTTCTGTACTGAGTTTGTATGTGGGTCAGGCTATCACAGCCGTTGGTTTTAAATTTGAGGCTAGCCTACTGATGAGCCAGGATGTTTTTTTTTTTCTACATCCTGATTGGTTGGGAGTCTTGGTCTGTGTTTATTGGACTTGGAGTTTGTTTGATTGGTGTTTCTGGTTTCTTCTGTCTGTTTTGTGGCTTTGATTGGCTGGCAACACTGTGTTCCTGTATTGGAGGCTTTCAGTGCAGCTTGGCTTCATGTGAAAGGACGGCTATTATCTATTAGGAAGCTAGGTTTCATCTGGGTGCCTGGTTGGGACGTGTTTGAGCTGGAGGTATCAGAGGGAGTTTGTTGTGCCCAGGTGTTTGCCTGGCTTGTGGTGTGGAGATCTTTCTATTTGAGAGTGCAGGCTTCCAAATGATTGACAGTCTGCTGGAATCATCTATTCATGCTTTCAATCTCTAGTCTTTTTTCAATCTCTATGGCTTCTCTGATGATTCTGTGGCTGGGGTTTTCTATAGTGGCTAGGGTTTTGGTGCCATTGAAGTTGATGTTGTGACCTGTGGTTTTCATGTGTTGGACTAGTGAGGAGGTGTGTTCCAGCTTTTTTACTGCATTTTTGTGTTCATCCAGGCGGGTACTTATTCTTCTATTGGTCTGCCCAATGTATGTGGCCAGGCATGATGCACAGAAAACTTCGTGTATGCCTTGGTTTTCCAGGTCAATTTTGTCTTTGGGGTTTCTAAGGATGGCTGCTATTTTTTTGTCTGTTTTGAAGGCATTCTTGATGTGATGCCTGTGTAGTATCTTACTGATTTTGTCTGTAGTACCTCTTATCTAGGGCAGGACAGCTGTTCCATCGGTCTGCTGATCTTCTAGGTCTCTATTCTGTCTTAGTGTGTTTTTGTGGATCAAGTTGGTGATTTTGTTGTTGTGGAAGCTGTTGGCTGTCAGTACTTTAGTCAGGGTGCATAGCTCAGTCTTTATATGTGTCTTGTCTGCCAGGCGTTTGGTTCTGGTGATTAGTGTTTTGGCCACGGAATTTATCTGTGCTGGGTGGTGGTGGGATTGGGCGTTGAGGTAGCGGTTGGTGTGTGTTTTCTTCTGGTATACGGTGTGTCCCAGTGTGCCATCTGTTCTTTTGTAGATTAGTACATCTAGGAACTACACTTAGGTAGTTGTTTGTTTATTTCTGTTTCCATGGTGAACTTGATTTTGGGATGTGTGCTGTTTAGATGTGTTAGGAAATTGTTTAGGTTTTCTTTTCCATGGGGCCAAATCACAAATGTGTCATCGATGTATCTAAGCCATAGTTTGGGTTTGTGGGTGGCATTAGCCAGGGCTCTGGATTCGAATTCTTCCATGAACAGGTTTGCAATGACGGGTGACAGTGGTGATCTCATAGGGGCTCCTTCAATTTGCTTGTATCTTTGTCCTCTGTATGTGAAATGTGTTGGTTAAGCAGTGTTCTGCTAGTTTCATGAGGTGTTTAGCTGGTTGGTCTTTATTTTTGATGATTTTGAGAGTTTCTTTTATCGGGACTTGAGTGAATAGTGAAACCACGTCGAAACTTACAAGCAGATCTTCTTGTTCCATGTGTAGATCTTTGATCATTTCTAAGAAGTGGTATGAGTTTTGTACATATGAAGCTGCAGTTTCAGCATGGGGCTGTAGTTGTTTTGCTAAGTGTTTAGCTAGGTTTTGTAGTGGTGCTCCTTTGGAGCTGACTATGGGTTTGAGAGGTATGCCTTCTTTGTGTATTTTTGGGAGGCCGTATAGTTTGGAGCATTTGGAAGATTTTTCTCTTGGGATGATTGTCTGTTTAAAAGCACTACAATGACGTGAGATAATACCCGAAGGAAGCTGAACAGCACACATGTAAGTACCCACTAAAACTTTAAAAAACACATGCACACACACACACACACACACACTACACTAATAGGTGCGCACAATTTCTTTTTCACACCATTTAATATTTTTAGAATCCCCAAATATGGCCCTAGAAGATGAAATAGGAAACATATCACATATGTAAGAATAGTGCAGAATCCAATCAGGATCATCATCGGGGCCAGAAGTTTAGTTTTTTGAGCTTTCTAACTTGCTGGAACCCATCTTCAGGGAGCTTCTCTCTCGCAGTGGGCGTGCTTCTCAGAAGACAGAAGTCTCTTGAGATAAATTCCCCAAAGACGGGCTGCAGCATGAATATGAAAGCTCAGAAGGCTAGACCTCAGAATTGTCCAAAGCACACAGTCTACTAAGGAGAAGTTCCCCAAGATGGGTTCCAGCAAGTTAGAAAGCTCAGAGTACTAAACTTATGGTTCCAGTGATGATGTTGGATCCTGCAACATTATATTTTCACACAGAAATGGCTTAAATTTCTCAGCCAATGATGTTCTGGTAGTTTTTAATATATGCTAAACATGTACCATCTTATTATGGCAAGAAACTGCATTCAGTTTCCAATAATTGGCCAGTTAAAATGTAGTAAGCGTTGGATTACACAATCTAGTCACTACATAGAATTGCTATAGTATATATACACCTACCATATCAGCAGGGGTCCTTAGGCAAAGACTTTCTCAATGCTTCAACACAGTAAAAATGGCTCTTTCAACCAACTACACATTATAGCCATGACTCAAGAAGACACAGCAAAACAATTGGATGTGTAACCGACAACTGAAACTGGAATTTCATTCCTACTCCTTCCATTATAGAGAACAGCAGCTTTTATGAGGCATAAGATCATGGATAATCTACATAAAGACAGCCCTCAAGACCGATTACCAAAGTTCAGTGAAGAATTATCATCAGTTACTATGTAACATAGAATATGGATGACAATCTTTACTACCTCTATAACTCAAATGGATATTCTCCTAAGGAGTACAAAAGTTGTATCAGACAGACAATCTGAGATTAGTCTGAATTCAGTACAGCAAAGCCTTCACAATGCTATTCAGATGGACTTGTGAATGTCTGGTCCTATAAAAGGATAGGATACCAAATAGTTTTTTTCAAGAAGTTGATGGAACTATGGAACACTATACTGGAAGTGAACTCAAGATAGCTCACACAACTCAGTCACAAATGCAGCATATACCATATCTCAAGTTGATGCACTGCTACTATATGCATATGTTTGAACCCCTTTAATCATAAGGAATGGATATGGATACAAGTTCAAGACTTCATTACCGCCATCCACCTTCTTTACATGGATGACATGAATCTGTATGCAAAATGTGTATGAGAGATCCAATTCAAGTATCTTTATTATGATACTTGGCTATCTGATGTGTGAATAAAGGGTTAGTATCCCTTTAAAAATAATATGGTATGTACCTTCAATAAATAGTTGAAATTAAAGACACTGGAAAATCTGGAAAGGGCTGTACTAAAAGACAGCATTGAAGCACTGATCATAGTAGCCCAGGAGCAGATACTAAGCACCAGATCCATAGAAAGAGGGGCCCACCACACAGGAGAAGACGCAAGCTGCAGACTGTGCAAGTAGGCTTCAGAGATATTCCAACACATAGTGACATGGTGCAAATGCAGAAAGAAAAGCATGCACTGAATGGCAAAACCAAGTAGCTGCCATTGTGTATGGGAACGTCTGCCCAGGATAGATGTAGCAATGCTAAGAGACAGTAAATCAGGAAGGAATATGAGAATCTGGAAAAGTACCGGGACCTGAAGGAGATATTAGACAGGATGTGGAAAGTAAATGTCAAAATCGTCCTAGTGGTAGTAGAAACACTTGGAGCCATGTCTCCTAAGAGGGACTCCAACAGATGGCAGAAAGAGTTTCTAACCAAAAGAATGTAGTGCTAGGAACAGCTAAGATTCTAAGCAGACCCCTCAAATTCCCAGGCCTCTGGCAGAAGACTCAGGATTGATGAAGATACATACTATCCATAGAAGTGACAAGGGATGTGTGTGTGTGTGTGTGTGTATGTGTGTATGCATGCGTGCACGCGCATGCGTGTCTGTCTGTGTCTGTGTGCCATTTAGTAAGGCTACAAAGACCATTAAATGTTATTAAATTACATATCGCACGGTAGATAAAACAAAATAAAACTGCATGTAAGTGTATTCTGAAGGGGAAGGTGTACTGTATGTAAGTTATATAGAAAGATTTCACCTAAAATGTAGAGACTGTGTCAGCTTTAAATGCCTTATTCTCAATTCTAATGGAGGGGGGAGAGATATAACATTTCAGTAATATTTATGCATCTGCTATGATTCTGCAATTGAATCAAACGACCATAAATGACATCATATACTCTACTGTTGAACTTGGCATGCAGAGCTCATAGCCTCACTTATTACTCTTTGTGAGGCCTAGCCTGAAACTAAAGTAATTTGCTTTTTACTTGTCTATGTCTACAATGAAATTGTCTGGAATGCAGCAAAGTTTAATCAATTACAATTGTTATTACAGGACTTCGGTTTGATTCTTATGCTGGTAAGCACGCTGAATTTTCTATTATGTCTAATTCTATTCCATTGTTATATGCTAGAATATTTGGAGTATTGTTCTGCAACTTTCTTCCTAATATGCATTGTACAAAGATCTTTTTTTGGTGTCTGTCCACAGAGGCTGGAGGTAAAGTAGCAAATGATAGACAGTGTTCTGTGTTCAAAGCAGACAAAGCAAAGGTTAGGCATAAATGTGATTCAAAGACAAGCTATGGTAAATAGAAAACTAACCAAAAAATTGGTTTTGATACACAAAATATTTCAAGACAATCACCCAGCTCGTATTTGTTTGGGACCACAGTAACCTATTACACAAAATATGTAAACACATATAAGCAAATCAAGTTTAAGTTCATGAAAGTAAACTTTACTATCGTGACACATTCCAGGAACACTCCTACATGGCTAGACAACATTTTCAACAATTGTGCTTTGCCCAACACTTGAAAGAGTCATTCAGTGACGTTGGCAGTTCTACATTGTGTAGTTTATAGAAATGAACAGTTGCAGATAAAAAATGGATACAGATAGTTATAAATTAAAGGAGCAGATGACAATTGTCAAACTTTAAAAATTATTTTTAATGTGCTGTGGGATTTTATTACAAATAAACCTACCATGATAGGTTTGATAGAAATATTATTTTTCATATGAAAAAGTCTTATGCCATCTATAATAACAGCATACTAGGTTTACAACAATTTCATAAAAAGCAACATTTACAGTTTTTCAGATTAGTGTATCTCACAGAATTGTTCTGAAAGTTCAGGAGATTTTGTATATCCCACCTGAATTCCTCAGAAATAATTTACAAATAAGGAAGGAATTTTGTCTGTCAAATATATCAGGAAGCAAATAATTTTGTCTGTCAAATATATCAGGCTTCCTTCAAGCTAGTTGCTATTATTTGACTTAATTTTCTATGCATTACATGTCAGCCAACAGACTCTTAAATTAATTCCTTATCTCTTCCAAAGTATGCAATGAAACCCAAAGGAAACACTCCTTGGATGTGATGAAAAGGGGCTTAAGAGCTACATGTCAGTATACTGATGACACAATCACCTAACTTCTTTACTTCATATATTGTCAGCACTTATTGGTAGGGGACGGGAAAGTCAACTGTTTAAGAATAGGCAAGTGATACAATTGCAATAATGCATGTGAGTACGTAAGACATATAAAAATAAAATTGGTTCAAAAGAATATTTAAAAAATAGAATGGGAAGTAACTTGGTTCCATGAAAATAAATATGCATATTTTTTTCCTGTTTTTTGTGTTCTATAATAAAAGGAACATCCCCCAATAATGATGAAAGTTACTAATGAGATTTTGGTAATTTTAAATTATGGGATTAAATATTTCCATTTTACCATTTTAGGCCTTAGTTACATTTGAAGAGTGACTGAATAGAATAGATTGAATGGAAGACTGCAATCATAATACATGAAACAAATCTTTGGTCCATGACTTCTTATGTGTTCGTCATGTTTCATATTAAATTTGTGTGACATTCCATTTTAAGGCCTCTAAAGTTATAAGATTCTTTAAAAATAGAATACTTTCATTTTAGCTAAGTATATTTAGCAGACAAAAGTAATTATTTAATATCTACACTGTCAAGTAAAAGTTGCTTGAACTGCATCTTTTAATCACAAGAAAAACAGGTCAGAACCATCTAAATGGCCGCCACCCTTACATCAGCGCTCTAACTCTCCCCTCTGCTCCTACCAGTACAGTTTTCAGCCATTTCGAGGCAACAATTGCTGCTGTGCTTTTGGCGTGTGAATTAACAGTGGGTGCCATTTTGAGCAATTGAAGTAGTGTGAAACTCAGATCTGCATGACTGTGGAGAGGCTTATTCCCCTTACAGAGTTCTCAGCACTAAATTCCGGAGAACAATTGTATCACCTTTTGTCCCATTGGAATATTATAGGCATTTGAGTTAGCAGCCTCCACAGACTATCATACAGCAGCGTAATAACGAGCACCAAGGCCTATGTCCGCCTGTGCATGTAGCTGTTGAGGGCCCATTACTACCACTGATTTATCTATTGGCCCAGAAGTGGTGTTCTTTAATTTGGCAATTTAAAATATATTGATATATAGATATTAAGATACTTTTATAAGTTTGTGCAAGCCTGTGTGTGAGCACACACATATATATATAGATTTATCTATACAAATTTTATTGTCAATTTCAATAATCACAATAATATTAATAACATATATCTTTACATATATTAACATAACAATTGATAGAAGTTAAAAAATACAGGGGAGCAATTAAACAATTAATAGGGCTCCCTGGGACATGCCAACCGTCCCAGATATATATTATATTGTCTTGCTGGCTTATCAATCAAGGATTATAATGGCAAGTAAAAATACCAAAGTTCCATCTTCCAAATCTTCACAAACCCAGGCCAAGTCAAAGCATGCTAAGGGCCCTTCTAAGGCCACAGAAAAGGACTCTTAATAGACACCACAAGGTGTTAGAAAAGTATATAAAGAAATGCCTGTGGGAAGCTGAAAGGAATTTCCAGCCTTCCTCTCCATCCAGGCTGGCCCAGGTGCAAGACACACTGCCACCTCCCCTGGATTTGTCCATGCCATCCAGGTATATGGCTCCCAGCCCAGTCCAGATGGGTTCCTCATCAATCGTGTCTGGAAGGTGGGTCCCTGAGGTCACCTTTACACCAATGGTGGTAGGCCTACGTCCAGAGCAGTTCCTACCAGAAGAAGTACCCAAGCAAATGAAGGCCTGGATGGAGTTAGCAATCAATCAGGGCATCGCTGCAGGGGTACAGCAGATTGTACTGGCCAGACAACCTCCACCTCCTGACTGTGACTTACAACTGGTATAGTCTCTATGCAGAACAGATCTGCACTATCCTCAGGTACCTCTGCAAGGGGAGCTTGTTATAATACCACATACATATCAGCATGATTTACATGATGAGGGAGAGCAGGAGGAACTAATGGAGCAGGTAGAGGAAGGGTCAGCACACAACAGTCGGAGATGGACACCCTTGAAAGAGCCATGTCTGAGGACAAAGGCCTTAAGTCAGACCAACCAACTTTTACAGGCCTGTTCTGCCCTCAACTTTTCAAATCTCTACTATTCAAGGCCAAAACCATCGCACGCCTTGATAACCCCCCATCCAACATTCGGTAACACAAGGGGAGTCAGAGGACTTGATTTTCTCCTATCCAATAATTGAAGAGGACATTATCCCAATCCCTCACAGGTTTTCGGACCTCATTCAGAAATAAAAGGGTTCTGTGGCTGCTTACCCCGCCCTCCAGGATATGACAGGAAATTTCTCAATTTGGCATCAGAATTTTCTAACTCACTTAATACCGCAGAAGTAGATGACCCAATGGAAGCCTTAGTGTCCTCCACTACTATACCCAACAAAGCAGAGGAGGCACTTAAGCCAGAAGAAAAAAGGGCTGAGTTAGCTCTTCGTAAGGTACATTCGTCAGATGCTTAGGCCATAAGGGTGGCTATAGCTGCATTTTTCTTCACTAGGTTTCCCTTGGATGGCTCCGTCATTTGAGGGAAATCATTCCAAATTCTAACATCAGGGTGCATCAAGACATCACCAAACTAATAGTGGGCACAGAATTCTCTGCAGATGCTACATTCAATTCTGTCAAATTCTCTGCTTGAGCCATAGCATCGCAGGTTACAGCTCGCCAATTGCTATGGCTCAGACATTGGCAAGCTGATACGAAACACAAATGGAAGCTTGCCTTTTCCCCAATATTGGGTGATAAATTGTTTGGTGCCACTTTGGACCCGCTTCTGATCGAAACCAGAAGAAAAAGATCCTCTCCTCTCTTTTTCGGAGACCAGAAAACAGACCTTCCCAGCCCTTTCGGAGAGGTTTAACTTCAATTGACTTAACAGAGGCCTATTTACACATTCCAATTAGACCCTAACACAGCAAATTCCTCAGGTTTTGTTATAATAATCAACATTTTGAATACATTGCTCTACCTTTTGGTTTGTCATCTGCTACAAGGACATTCACAAAGGACCTTGGAGAATCTTAGGACCACCCATCTCAGGGCGTCACCGATTAGACTGCAGTGTTACCTTGATGACATCTTGCTCTTGTCATTATCATCCTGTCAGGCAGAAATGGATACTCAACTGACCTTGCAGACCCTCCAACAACACAGGTTTTCCATTAATTGGGAAAAAAACCCATTTATCTCCATCCACTCATTTGATTCACCTTGGCACCATTATAGATATGGTGGAAGGGAAGGTTTTCCTATCCCAAGAGAGACAGGAGAGCATGAGAAAATTAACTCAGGAGATCAGAACTCTTAAGCGGGTTCCTCTAACTAACTTGTCTCCATTATTGGGGAAAATGATCTCTTGTATCTCTATTATCCCCTGGGCCCGGTTCCACGCAAGATCCCTCCAATGGTACCTACTCCCATACCAACAGTTGGGAAGAAGCACCTCCAAGACCCGTGTCATTGTACTATCGAAGGTCCTAATATCCTTGCACTGGTGGACCATTCTGACCATCAACAAAGGTCCTTTCAAAAAACCCCACAGACTCATCATCACTGCAGATACCAGCTGTTTTGGATGGCGAGCACACTTTCAGTCCCTCATGGCTCAAAGACATTGGTCAGCAGCAGAACAATCATGCAGCATAAACTGGTTGGAGCTCAGAGCAGTCCATCTGGCTCTGTGCAGCTTCCTTCCACAGATCTGGGCAAAGAACATACTCATACTTACCGACAATGTCATGACAAAAGCCCATATAAACAGGCAAGGGGGTACCCACTTGAGACAACTCATGAGGGAATCAGGGAGACTGTGCCTTTGGGCAGAAAGAAACTTGCTTTCCATCAAGGTGGAAAATATATCGGACCTATCGCGGACTGGTTGAGCAGGACCACAGTCAATCAATCAGAGTGGTGCCTGCACCCAAGGCTATTTCAGGAGGCGGTACAGAAATTTGGTCAATCAGTCATAGATCTATTTGCCTCTCCCCTGAACTCACACCTCCTGAGGTTCATTTTGAGGTACCCAACTCAAGGAGTGGAGAACATCAATGTTCTACATTGCCCTTGGCCCCCAGGACTCCTATATGCTTTTCCCCTTCTTCCAGTGAGTCCCAGGGTGTTCCAAAAACTTCTGGAAGGGTGGGGCTAGTGTTGGTGGCCCCGTATTGGCCCAGGAAGACATGCTTTACGAATCTCAAGGGTCTGTCAACAGAAGAGCCTTGGAGGATTCCTCCGCAAAGAGTCTTGCTCACCCAGGACCCTCAATGGCTTCACCTAGCCACATGGAGGTTGAGTGGAGACTCAGAAAACGGACGTATCAGGTAAGTACCAACACCCTTGTTATGAATTGACTAGTTCTAAAATATGTTAATCAAGATTGTATGATTTGGGTAAAAGGGATTTATTCAGGCCACAAATGTTAAAAATTTCTAGCCTGAAGTGTTCAAATTTAAAAACATTAGCCTGAAGACTATGAGATCCATTTCAGATTCCCTTTGATCACTCGATTCTAAGTCAGGTGATATACTATTCTTATCCAGTCAGCAGGAATAAATACCAGATTCCACTACTTTTCTGTAATGATATGAGGGCAAGTTAAGCTTTGTATAGCAGCATTTGAGAAGCCTAACATGATCAACTTTCTGCATTCATATTTGGAACAACATTTTTTTTTCATTATACACAAAATATGCAAGTCATCTAGAAAGTTTAAATTAATGTTTTGTAGTTTTGAAAGGAAAACATATATTTGTAATTTTTAGCTGTAAGTGCAAGACAACATGTTTTACCTCTAATTAATCCATATGTTAGGTTAAGATTTCAGTTAAATGCATTCACTGGACTTTAACCCAAAATAGTGGTAAATTGGTATAAATTGTATTATAAATTATGCATTGGACATTTCATAATAATTACAAACAAGCTTTGAGGAAACAGGAAATCTTATTTATAAGGAATATATGATAACCTAAAAGGAAAATGTGATAAAAGTAATTTACTTTGTAATTTTCTGTATTTGTTATAGAAAAATTAAAAATAGTACATGAAGTGTCTTTGCTTTATGACAGAAATTCTATTGTTCACAATGTAACACAACAGAAGGTTTCAATAATTTGGTTTTAATTATTGTTCAAAGGAATTAAAATACAGTATATTTCATCTAAAACAATACATAATAGTAACCATTTTATTCTGCAACATTTTCTGTTGCCTGCCAATGTTAATGATTGCATATTATGGAACATAATAACATACTCATGACAACTTAATTTTCATCTTGGCTGCCTGAATTCCGTAAAAGTTTTTTAAAGAAAATATGTCAGATATATACAATATTTCATAGATATTTGTATCTGAAAACTGAAATCTATTAACATAAAAATCTCATGTAAACGGGTGTATCTGCCATGTACATTAATGGTTAATATGCATTATAATGCTTTGTGTGCAATGTTTCTTAGCTCATAACTAATGTTACCAAAACTGTGCTTTTAAGTGTATGTGGAATACAGTGAATTTTGGACCAAGAAATGCATATGGTCTTAATTCTTTTTTCCAATACAGCAAGGATCCAAGGTAAAAAAATATTCCAAAATACCAGCTTGCAAACTGAATTTTCATGTGAAGCTTTCCAATAATAAGCAGCATGGCATGCAGCTTTGGCTATTAACTTACTTAAGACAGTTTCCCCCCTTAAAAACTGCAGAAACCCAACCAAACACCACACATCTTTTTGAAACCAACAGTTTTCTGAGGGGAATTGGAGGATCTTTTGTGAGATAATTGTGTCTAAAAAAACTGGACGATTGCTGGTTATCACCAACTTAAACAGAATCAATGTATAGGTTTATGTGATATTTATGTGACAATCGCCCAGCGACCCTCTTTAAGGTGAGCTGTCTCCTCTTAGGGAATGCAATTCAAGATGCAGGTTGTCACCTTTAAAGCCCTTCATGGCTTGGGTGCGGGTTATCTGAGGAAACATCTCTTGCCAGTGACATCTAGCTGACCCATTAGTGCAAGGAGGCAGGGAATGCTGCGGGTCCCACCCCTGAAGGAGATACATCTGGTGGGACCTGGAAGAAGGGCCTTCTCTGTGGTGGCTCTGTCTCTCTGGAACATCATTCCCCCAGATATTAGAATGGCCCCTCATTAATACTATTCTGAAAGGCACTGAAGACCTGATTTTCCCAGCAGGCCTGGGGAACCCAGAGAGGGATGGAACCCATCAAATGGCTAGTGTGATCCGCTGTCATCAGGGTGGGGGGTGGGAGTTGGGTTTGGTTTTTTTCCCAAATTTTGTTCTATTGTACTTTATTAATTTATTTGATTCTTTTTGTTAGTTCTTATTGTTTTTTATTTTTTTTGTTTTAAATATGATTTTACATTATATCCTGAGATATTTTGAAGTATAGAAACTATTGAATAGAGTTGTGTACCACATCTTTGTCCTAAGTAGAAATAAATGAGAAACCACATCCTTGACCTAAATATGTAACAATTCCATCTTCAATATTTTTAATTATGTAGTACAAATTACTTGAATCAATATGTTCCTTGTCCAGGTGAAGGAAACAAGATGAATCCAATAAAGGCCAAGGTTGAATTCCGCCCCCCCCCTCTTTGTAGGGTGGGTTGTTTTTAAAGGTGAACAAGAAGATGGACTTCTGAGATGTATGCCACTTGTGTCTATGTATTGCCAAAACGTTTGTAGACTTCAATTGGTTAAAATAGTACGTCTGGAATAGTACATGGAATGACCTTGGGAGATGGGAAAAGGAGATGTTGCCAAAGTGACAATAAGAGAAGGACAAGAAGTTTGCAGCTACAAAACTGGAAGAGAAAAAACTCAGAAAAGATCCTCAGATAGTACTAACAACTAGTTCTTATTTAAGGAAGTGAACAAGGTCAGATAGAGGAAATGGGCACAGTTTAAAAAAGAAGCTTATATTTCCCCAAAGTAGCAGAGAAATTGGTGTACCAAATAGTTCAGAAAATGCTTGCTGACAAGGCAGAAACATTCTAAGGGGTCAAACTCAGATGAAGTTTTATTGAAATGTTGGAGAAAATTGCTTTTGCTTTTGGTAGCATAAACTTAACAAAATGGAGATTCAATTATTTCCCAAAATTTTAGTTTCCAATATGTTTTTTATAAAAAGAAAAGAAAAAATTTCACCCATCTAATCTTAGTTATGGCGATTAAGCCAGAAAAATGTATATCAAGAGGGAAGAAAACCTAAAAGGGCTCCTGTAGTTATATATTGACAGAATGAAGTATCCATTTTACCTTTGTTAAAGCAGGGGTATCAAACTCAATTTCATTGAGGACCGCATCAGGATTATGGTTGATTTCGGAGGGGGGCATGGCGGGTGGGCATGACCAGATCCCACTGCTGCTGTGCTTGCTCTCCCTGGCCAGGTTGCTCATGTATGCGGGAGGGCAAAGTGTGCGGGTCAAAGGTCAGGAGGATGGCCAACGAGATGGCAAAAGAGAGCAGGGCTGCTGGTGGTCAAGTGCTAAAGCAGGATTTACCTCAGACCTTCACTCACTCTCATTATAATATTTTTCCTTCCTTCCTTCCTTCCTTCCTTCCTTCCTTCCTTCCTTCCTTCCTTCCTTCCTTCCTTCCTTCCTTCCTTCCTTCCTTCCTTCCTTCC